>CM070633.1:56507435-56978377 GCA_036346255.1 Ampelocalamus luodianensis | reverse complement strand
CAGTGTTAAATTTCTGAAGTCCTGGTGGCGCTCGACACATACGCCGCATTGACATGGCTGATCGCTAAGTCCGCGTCAATTCTGCCACTTACGCCGCCACTCGCGGTGGTGGCGTATGGTTGCTGATTAGCCAAGTTCATGGGTTTCATGTCATATGTGTTGCATGATGCATGTTTTGACTAACGGGGTCATGTTGTGAAGAACTTGTTCCGCATTTCGATTTTCTTGTCTATTGTTGTGCAAAGTTGCTTGGTGGTCAACGCATCGTCAACCTGCGAGGATGATCGGACTAGGCTTGAGAGTCTGAGGTTCAAAACGACGACGTATGCGTCGGGTGAAGTCATTGGACTCAAGTATGGTGCAAGATGGATGGTGCGACCGAACGCGCTCGGCAAGCGATCGTTGAACTGGCTTGCACGGGGTGCGTGCAAGTGCCATGGTGGTTTCGTGGACTTGACGGAGAGACTTGCGCACATGATGAGAGCCGTTGATCAACCCACACATGGCGAGCAAGAGTAAAGCCGCACAATATGAACACTACGCTTATAAAATGCGCAAGCGGTGTCACCGCTTGTTTTGGGCCTTAACGGAGCCCATTAGGGAGACTCTTTAGAAACCCTAGGCCTACTATAATAGAGGAGGGAGGTGGTGCACCCCACCCCGACCTTTCGACGCTTTCATTTTTTAGAAACCCTAATTTGCTTAGAGAGAGGAGAGAGAGGTTAGGGTTCTGTAGAGTTGGATTGGATTGCTCTGCTCATGTATTGAGTCTTTGTCATCCATTGATGGAGTGGTCAGAACCAATACCATATCAAATCAATCCAAAGAAAGTTTCTTCAAGATGAGGCCAATTGCTTTCTTTCTTTTTGATGATTTGAGTCTTTCTTTGATCCGCCACAGCTTTTGCTTAGTTTCGGACGTGATCTAGCTTGGTCGTGACGCAGGGAATACATCTAGATCATCAATATCATCAATCACCCACGAAAGCAAGTCTCAAGATCATATTTTCGCTTTTGACTCGCTTTGACCTAACTTCGCCAAACTGTAAAAGGTCAGAATCTTGCCAAGAATTATCATCATCGTTAAGCTTGGAATAGGTTCCTCGACATACTTAGGTAGGTGTGTGTCAAATTTCACGGTTTGGACGCACAATCAAAAGTTTGATCAATTTGGCGCTTCTCGCTTGTTTGCTGTTTTCTGCTCATCGAACCACGGCCCGACCGCCGCGAGAAATCTGGCCCGACCGCTTTGATCGGCTCGATCGCTAGACCGACTGGTCCGATCGCCTCGTGAGAGGTCGATCACGTTGTCTTCGTGTCTTGCTTTGTGTTGATTTACTTTGGGGTTTTGAGTTGATTCAATACAAGTCTTCCACTGCGCATGATTGATTGATCTTCATAGCTACGCTAGCTACGGAGTGAGATTCGTATTGAATTGAATTTGGGAGAAAAGAGATCGCACTTCTATTCACCCCTCTAGTCGCTTTTCTGCCTAACAAGTGTATCAGAGCCCTGCTAGTTCAATCTTGATCTTAACTCTCACCGAACTTGGCGATGGATAAATACTCTTCCAAACCGATATCTTCGATGGGCAATGACTATGCCTTTTGGAAGAACTGCATGTGTCTTTCTTGAGAGTGAACCACGAGGTATTTGGGAGGCCGTCGAGGTCCGCTTATCTTGCCTCGAGGTCTACGCCAGCCTTCTCAAGCTCTTTGCTAATGACCGTAAGGCAAAGAATTTTCGTGGCGTGGGCTTGGTAGATGTGATTTGCAATCTCGAGAGATCGACATGAGATTTGGAAGACCCTAACCTATCATGAGGGTTCTTCCCAAATCAAACAAGTGCGCAACCAGGTCTATAAAAGAGAATATAACAAATTCAAGATGCGCCCCGTGAGAGCATCGATGACATTTTCACGCCTAACAACGTTGATAAATCGTGATGAACTCGTTGGTATGGTATTTACATACCGAAAATGCCATCCATCTCCGCCGCAATCAACACTAGGGAGTGGGAGACAAGGCTACCGCTTATTCAGAAAATGTCAACTTCTCTCGATCTCGACTTTGAGCCGCTTCATAGCAAGCTCAAGACTCATGAGATCCGTAGTCAATTCATTCTAAGAAGGGTAATATGGCTTTGGTGAAGCGCACTCCGCCAAGAGAGCTCTCGATGGGTCGTTTGAGTCCTCTTCGTGTTTTTCACTGGCTTCTTTATCCGCAATCCAAGAAGAGGATCTGAGAGTATTCCTAAGCCCGAGATGGCGCTGATTGATTAGTTCACAAGGGCCTACAACAACAATGAGAAACACAAAAGAGAGGCGCCTGACTTGTTATGAATGTGGAGAGTTTAACCACATCCGGCAAAATGCCCTAAGTCGAAAGGTAAGAGCAACCACAAGGATGAAAAAGCCACTTGAAGAAGCCTCAGTGGGCGCAAGTCCAGTTTGATGATGCCAAGCTCGTAGAAGGTCGCCACTGGTTCTTGCCGCTCTGGAGATCGATCCTGAGTGATGTGGACTGGAGCGAGGAGGACAAGGAGAGAGGAGCTCCTCAAGACAAGAAGGGAAGGCCAAGGACTTCACCTAAGATGTGCTTCATGGTCGACCGACGACATCAGATGACAACAATGAGGCATCTTCTTCTTGTAATGTTCTCTTTGCTAGATGTGAAACGTTTATGAGCAAATGCTAGGTCGTGATAAAGCTTTAAAGTTCATCATGACTAAGAATGAGGAGTTCGAGCCACAAGTAAAGAAACTCACATTAGAACTTGTGAATGCTAAGAGTCTTGAATCGATGAACGCTCATCCCGCTATGCTTTACATTCGAATTTGCTAAACCGCACCTGCTCATGATATTGCTTTGCAAACAACTTGAAAATGCTAGAACCGAAAGCATCAGTTAAATCCGCTTGTGAAAAAATGCTTAAAGTTCAGCAGTTGGTTGTTTCGATGTGGTTGATTCTAGCTCTTGCCCGTCTCGCTTAGAACGCGAACGTGAATTACATGATGTTGTAGCAGCAGCTAGAGCTAAATATGCTTAAGCAGGACGATAATTTCGCATTTGTGCTTCATGTGAAGCTCTTAAGCTTGAAGTTGCTCTTTATAAGAAGAGGGTTGATGCTAAAACTTGTGATTCATGTGTTAACCTTAGAAAAGAAATTACTTACCTTAATGACACATTAGAAAGATTTTCTAAAGGTAAGAAACAAGCTTAAACATGATTCTGACAAGTCAAAACTCCTTATAAGAAGCAAGGGTTAGATACAACTTTGCCTGTGATAAATCTAATGACATTCAAATTTTGAGAAATGGCTTAGTTGAATTTGATACCCAACCCGCAAAGATCACTTTCAAATCTAGAGTTTTGCCTAACCATCCTGCTCACCAAAAGGTGCTTCTCCCAAAGGGTATCAAGTACCATTGCACCTATTCCTGCATGATGGGCATTTGGTTGAGTTCCCACATGTAGGTTGAAAATGCTAAGAAAATCTTGCAGGAATGTCATCTAATCAACCTAGAGCTTTGTGAGACATGGTAATTTAGAAAGGAAGAAACCTCGGTCTAGGATTTATTTCACATGCTAATCATGCTCATGCTCATGCTCTCCAGACAGATAACTCATGTTAGAGTAACAATTGCTCACAACAAAATTTCAAATAGAATCAAGGATAGCACTTCTACTTTGCATACTACTCAAGACCGTGGTTCGGGAACCTACAGGTGCCTTTGACCACACGCTGAGAGGGCAAATTCTCAAAGAGGCTCATGATTCCAAATTTCTATTCATCCAGTAGTACCAAGATGTACCAAGATTTGAAGAGAAGGCTCAGTGGAGCTAAATGGCTTTACATATCGCTCAATATGTTGCCGAGTGTGATGTGTCAAAGAGTCGTGTCGAGCATTTGAAGCTCCGGCAGTACTTCTCATAACCCCGCCCATTCCCAAGTGGAAGTGGAAGAAGTTGGCATGGATTTTATCACCGCCCCTAGGACTCAAGTCGGGTATGATTCTATATGGGTGATTGTAGACCATTTGACTAAAGTTGCTCACTTCATTCCTGCAAGACCACCTACCGTGGGACAAGTTAGTAGCTTTACATTTCAAGAATTGTTTGTCTCCACGGTGTTCCAAAGGTGATAGCCTCCATAGAGGCCCTCAATTCACATCCTATTTCTCGGGATGCTTACATAAAGCGATGGGGACCAATCTATCTTTCACCCGCATTATCCACAAACTGATGGACAAACAAGAGGGTAAACTAAGTTTTGGAAGACCTTCTCCGCTTGTGTGTCGTCCTACAAAGAAGGATCGGGAGAAGTGCTTACCTTTGGCGGAGTTCTCCTACAACAATAGTTTCCAATCACATAAAAATGTCACCCTTCTGGGCATTGTATGGAAGGGCTTGTAGGACACTCTCGAATCGTCTCAAGTCGGGAGAGGCCATTTATGGTCCAACCTGGTGGAGGATGAAGAACAAGTTCGCATCATTCGTGAATCGACTTCGACAACTTCAATCTCATCAAAAGTCTTATGCCACCGCCGCCGTCGCGAGTTGAGCTTTGAGGTAGATGATCTTGTCTACCTTAAAGTTTCTTCGATGAAAGGGACGATCGCTTCCAAATCAAAGGTAAATTGGCACCGCTACATCTGACCTTTCCGAATTCTAGCAAAGTTGGGACCGTGGTTTATCAAATAGAATTACCACCATCACTTGTTGATGTACATGATGTTTTCCATGTATCACAACCGAGGAAGTGCCTCCGCTCCCAAACCAAGCAATCGAGCTAGAAAAAGCTTGACTTGCAACCCGATCTTTCTTATCGGGAGCACCCGATTCGCATTCTTGAAGAAAAGGAGCGCAAGACGCTAAATCGCAATATCAAATTCATTAAGGTTCAGTGAGTAACCATATCAAGATGAAGCCACGGGAGCGTGAAGATCAAGTGCAGCTAACTATCCAAATCTTTTTCTTCTTCTGAAGTGTCTTCAATCAAGAAAGGAAAGTTTAAACAAAGCAATGGGAAGGAACAATGTAATAGTCATTCCATGTAACCTTACAAAGATATCTTGGCACTATCTTTGAAGGAAATCAAGACAAAGATGTTATGTTTTCTTTAACATTTTCCTATTCAACTTCCACTCTATCGATCTCTGGTCGAGATCTTTGTAAGGGGGAGGTTTGTCACATCCCAAATTAATAAAGAGCTTATTATGCATCTAATTAGCATGCATCATGTTTGGAAACTTTTAATTCAATATTGTACTTGGAAAATCTTAAAATACAATTGAAACATACACTTTAATTTGAACTCCAAACTAAAAACCGAAATAATGCTACTGAAGATCCTCTGGAAATAATTTATTCAAATACAATATTAATTATCACGAATTAATATACTTTTTCCAAATTTTTGGGACTGGTTTGAACCATTAGAAAATTCAAACACCATTAAAAGACCTAGCCTAAGTTTGAATTTGTATATGACAAAATATACATGAACAGTAGGGTTCAATAATTGTTATGGACACTAGGCTATCCCAGAAACCCCACAAATTATTTCATGATTTTATGAATTTTATTTCTATTTTTAATCCTCGTCAAAGTAGAGGAAATGATTTAATTCTCACCAAACCCTAAAAACCTAATCGGTCACATTATTCCTTGGGCTCGAGCCCGACCAAGGTGAACTGGCTCACCTCAACCACCTAAAATGCACCATCGCATGCAACCATCGGACGTAGATCGACGACCAAATCTCGCGAACCCTTCTACCATGGCGAGCGGCTCGCTCTAACCTAAGCCCTCCATTCGCGATCCAACTGCTCGATCAAACCGCTTTCGCGACCGCGCCGCTTCCTGTGACGCTGATCGCCGACCACGCCGCCGGGCTTTACCACCCGCGCAGCGCGCCGGCCGCCTGGCAGCCACGCGCCAAGGCCTTTGTTCCGAGCCGCAAGAGCCGCCACCTCCGCATCCACCACCGCATGCAACCACCTCGAGCTTCTTCTGCCCCACGCCGCCCCATCCCCGCCAACACCCGCCATTTTAACCTTCCGAGCGCCTTTTTCCCCATCTTTCCTCCTGGTCCGAGGAAAGAGGAGCTTCTCCGCTGCCTCTCCTAGAAGCTTCACCGGTGATCCTCTCATCTCTACATTCCTCGCTGCTTCCATTTCTCGCCGAGCTCATCCGCTGTCATTGCTTGTAGATCCTGGTACCATCGTGTCCTCGCCGACTGCAGAGCGGGTCCAAACGCCCACCGTGCTACCACTGTGCTCGGTGAGTTTGGATCTTTGTTATGCTAGCTACATTGTGTCCTAGGACATAATCATGATTTCTCAACTTATTTCACCGATGCTCGACAGATCACCGGGATTTGGACCTGCCTCTATTTTCGGCCGATAGCACTATTCATCATTGCATTGTCATCTTGGTGAGCCATTCCCGATTCTCTGCTTGGTGACCATCTCCGCCTCACTCAAGCTTTCAATCCGGTAACTTTCGATCTCCTTGAGCAGATAGTCCTCTCCTCGTGAGCCTTGCCGCCGTTACCATTGTCGTGGCACCAACGCCAAGCTTCCCGCTTCTCCATCCTTCCGTAAGGTTCCTCGACCTTGTAGATGTTTTTGCGCCGCTTATTTTGCTCAAGGCGCCATCGAGTCGCTTAGCCTCTTGTGCCGAGGTGCCGCCATTGCCGCCGTCGCTAGCCGCTGGCAGCTATTCCAGCCGCCGCCGCCACCATTAGGTGCGCATTTGTTCCTAGCTTTCATTCTGAACCTCAACATACGACGAGTTCTGCGCAGTCACGGCCAGCCGCTGTGCCATCTCCGCCAAACGCGTGAGCGCGCAGTAGTTTCCGACCGGCATCAGAGCTCGGGATTAGGGCAAACCTGTCTTTACGCAATAATGATTTAGATGTGAGGACCCTAACATTTAACTAGTAACACTTAACCTCCAATTGGTTCTAGCATTACTAATTAAACATTCTAAGCTCGATGGGCATATGTTTCCTAATTGCAACACATGCACATCATCACAAAATTACACATCATTTCCATACAACATACATCACTAAGTTCAACCACGACATACATAAAGTAAAGTTATTACAAAAGAGAGCCGACCGCCAAATAGAACAATATACAAGAATGACAATGAAGAAAGTGCCATAAGATGGCTAGAATAAAAGTCCACTCTAGCTAGCCACACAACCCATATGGCAACCGACCGGCCGCTAAGCTAGTCGCCCTAAGCTACCACAACACAAACACAAAAGTGAGGCCCTCGTGCTCACTCTTCTTCCTCCCGCAATGTAACAATTACATAGCATCCGAGTACAAAGATTGTCTTTGTACCCGCAAGATCGACGTGTGGAATAGCGCACCTATTCATAAACTACATGCAAGCTTATTTAGGTGGAGGTTGTATGTCTCATTTTGCATGAAGCCAACTTTATTTGCAATAGTAATATATTTCAAAAGCGAGTTTGCAAATCTGTTTGTTATCAAAGCAACAGAAGTAAAGATACATACAAGTAACTGACTGAAGCTTAATTATCCCAATAGTCACTACAAACATAGCACTAATCCCCATTCGCACCACCCATCAAGTTTTAATTTAAAAGGTTGTAGTCTAACTCTTGAAAGACTCTGCAAGCGTGTCCATAACCTAGACGAGGCTATTCGAATAGTTTTAACTCCGCAGGGGTGTACCAATGTACCCACACTCGCATCGCCTTTTAAGCCACAAAGCACACTTCCCAAGGTATGCCGGCACCGCTAAGTCCCACGAGACTTTTTCCAATATTGTGTATCAACCACGAGCCAGAGGGTAGAAACACCATACGCCACATTGCAAGCCGAAAGACAACAAATCCCATCACTGTGAAGTCTTTCTGACACTACAATGCTCCCAACACCATCCCTCCCGCGACTCCTCACTTGTGAGCCAATACACGCCAAAGTACTAAGTCAAGAGAGGTCCCATACCTCTAATGTGGTTAGCACGCTAAAATGCTTGGTTTAGTGTAACAAGATGTTCTACCCTTGTTGACCCGTGCACCATTCCACCACACCACAATCACACCATCTTACCATTGTGCCCAAGTCTAAATCATTTTGTTTTTAGTTTTAGTTTTCATAAGTAGACATGGCAATAAGGTGGAAATCATAAATCATAATAAGTTTTAGGTGATCAGGTTATCGATAAGTCGATAACCGCCCATTTTCTACCGGAATAGCATGGCTACAATTAATTCGAACTACTAAGTGACAAGAGCCCATCCACGTAACCTAAATCACAAAGAAGTAACCTAGGCTCATGGTAGTAGAGGATAATCATTTGCTAAGGAAATGCATCTACTAGGCCAACTATTAAAACAAAGTAGCAATGCATACATAGAATTTGTAATCAACATAAATACTTAAAATATCGGGATTAACATGATCAAATCCGCTGGTTCGCTTGTGATGCTCAATTTGTTATGGAGGTCGTTTCTGGTTACCGCAAATGTCGAATCCTAAACTAAAAGGCAAAAGAACCAAGAACAACCAATAAGACAAGCAAAACTTAAACAAAAGAGTAAGCAAAATTTATCCAAATGCGACTAAATTTATACCTAAGGTTGAATACAAATAAACCTAGACATAGAAACCGGAAAACCTAATTTGGATTTGTGGTAAAAGACATTACTTAAAAACTCATTTTCTAGCCATAATTAGCACTGTAGCAAAAATGTTTTCTAGAAAGATTTTGGAGCTGAAATTTATAGTAGCTACCACTGTATAGTGGTAATCCATATACAATTTCAAGGTCAATTGGAGTTAGAATGATTTAGTTATGATTTTTCTAAGTTCTACAACTAGCATATATCATTTCTCAGAACATGAATAAAGACAAGGCCTAGATCAAATTAAAGCATGTCTACAAAGCCAAATTACCTGTGTTGAGTTTGCTCACTTGCAACTACAGAGAGGAAGTTATGTGGTTTACAAATTTTCCATGAATTTCTAGACATCATTTTGCATTAAATAAGATCATGCGTCATTAAATCATTTTCTTACTACATAACAGGCCTAAATTCATTCTCGACAAGGCTTATACTATAACAAAGCTACAAAGAATCGAATCATTCAAAAGGAGTTAAATGACAAAGTTATGCACTTTTGAAATTTGAAACAAAGAAAAGACTTAGGAAACTTTGAGCTTCTCTGAGGTCCAAACGAACTCGAAGACAAGGAGAGGTCGTGGTCAGTTAGATCAAGGTCCGACGGCCACGAGCTCGACAAGACACGTCACAAGCACAAGACCTCTCCTCGCGACTGGGAGGTCTCGATCGCTGAGATCCGATCCAACGATCGCGATCAGTTATGCGCACGCACGCAAGGAGGTCTATGCGCTTATCAGAGGTCGTGGACCGCCGACGAGATCCGCGTCCCGAGCACTAGGAGGTCCTAAGGCTTTAAACCGAGGAAAGAGGTCTGGACGGCCGGGATCTCACAGAGGAGATCCCAACGGCCCAGATCTCCTGGAGAGAGGTCCTACTACAAATCCATTACAAGGAGGTCTAACTCGTTAGATCTAAATCTAATCGCTTAGACCAGAGGAGGAGGTCCTAACGCCATCGATCCAAAGGAGGAGGTCCTAGACGGCCAAGACTCCGCAGGGAGGTCTTGATCGGCCGGGATTGACACGAGGAGGTCTTGGATGACCAAGATCTTCTGGGAGGTCCTAAGCGATAGCGCTTAACGGAGGAGACCGGGCGTTCGGGACAGACCTAGGGAGGTCTTGAACGGTCCGTAACAACGCGAGGGAGGTCTCGAGCGCCAAAGGTTTTACAAAAGGAGATCTAACGCCGATCTACCCCGGGAGGTCGCGAACTGCTAAGATCGAGGTTGGGGAGGTCATGAGGGTTTTCTAACAAGGACCTGGGGTGCTCTTGCAAAGAGGACCACGAGGAGGTCTTTCACAAAGAGGACCCCGGGAGGTCTTGAAGGTGGTTTTTACCAAAATGACTCGAGGAGGTCTTTTGCGCAGAGTGGTCCTAGTGGCTCGGGATGGAGTTCCAAGAGGTCTTAAACTGGCCAGGATCTAACCAGTGGAGGTCCAAGCGCCAGAAGATTTTACACAGAGCCGCATCTAACGGCCAAGAGCTAATCCCTGTGAGGTCTTCAAAGGCCGAGGTAGAACTAGGGAGGTCTCTGACTTAGAAATTTCCATGAAACCCATCTCAAGGGTACGCATCTAACCGAGGGTGGTCTTAATGGCCGAGATTAACCGAGGTGGGAGGTCTTACACTTATGGGTTTTCATGGGAAGATCTAAAGGTCCAGATCTAAACGTGGGGAGGTCTTAGACGGCCACGAAGAGCTCGAGGAGGTCCAAGGTGTGTAAAGGCGCGGGACTCCTGACAATGACAAAGGGTGGCGCTAAGACAACCTCACCGCCACCGATGATTGGTAATAAATGGGCATTTAAGATGTCCTAACCAGATGACGAAACGGGAGTTTTGAACCGAAGAAATCTCGAAGCCGCTCATCGGCTTGCCACGCGACTGGGGACCTCGCGGCGAAACTAGGGCATGGTTGATTCCAAATAACGCCAGAACCCAAAGGATGTGCTTTCGACGCCGCGACGACTCGTAACGCCGCGAGCCTGAGAGGGTGGTATTAAGTTTTCTAAAACCGACAAACACTAAAAGGCTTGCTACGCTTTAATCTAGCTAAACCCCGAGCTAAAAGGACTAACGAGGACTCACCAGGCCAAGGTGAGGTCCAGAGGAACCTTGAGGAGAGGTCGATGTCGAAGGAGGTGCTCGTGACGGTGGTGCTTGCCTTGAGTTGGGGAAGACGACTCGCACAACTCCAAAGCAAGTTCCCAATCGCCCACCTCAGAGGTTAAACAACACAAGTTAGGGGACTTGAGCCACCAAGAGAGCAAAGTGACACCAAAAGGTAATGAGGAACCACCGAGCCCTGAGGTCTTCAAGGAGAGCTCCAAAGTGACAATGGAGGTGAGGTGGTGGTGTTCTTGGGGTTTGAGTTTGAGGACCCTCAACCGAGGGAGCTCACACCCAAGAACGAAAAGGAAAAGGAGAGGGAGTTTCTGTGCTATGTATAGCCCGGGAGCTTGGCAAGGGCTAGGGGCAACCATCAGGAGCAAGAACCATGCCCCGCCAACGCACGCACGACGTGACAAGTGGCAGAGCAGTGAAGACTTTGAGGTTAAAGCCGACCGCACAAATGCATGTCGTAGAAAGAGCCGCGACAAGAGGCAAAGGTGACATCTCACCGCCTTCAACCGCCTGACTCGACACACGCATCAAAGTGGAAAACCATGATGACCGCATCCGTGAGGTCGTGGAGGAAGAGAAACAGAGTGCGAGGAGAGGTCCCGACGCCCCGGATGTGCTCTGGGAGGTCCCGGACGCCCAAGAATCGCCGAGGGAGGAGGTCTTGCGCGCGAGAGGTCCCGGAGGTCGTGGAGCCCCACGATGGACATCCCACCGCTTGACCACCCTGCGCCGAGGGCTCTCAAGAACTCCGATCGTGGAGGTCGTGAGCGCCGGATGGAGATCCAACGACTCACCGCGCCAAGACGAGATCGAAGTCGGCGCGCACATGCGCATGGCTCGACCGAGCCGATCGTCTGGCCGACTCGTCCGACTGAGCCCGAGTTTGACTCGCACCTAAATTGAGTTTCAAACAGATTTGGAGTTTGAGGATTTAGTTTGAGATAGCAAACTCACCCAAAAATTATGGAATTTTTACAGAGCTTGCTAGTCGAGTTAATGATCTTGTATAAAATTTTCAGAGGCTTTTGTGCTATGCTTTTTCCTCCAAAAATTTAACAAGGTGTTGGTCCAAGGTTTGACTAGATTTTTGAATTGGGCTGACTTCCTCCAACAAAGATCCAAACAATTTCTAAAAATTGTGGAATTTTCCAGAGGAGTCACATACCAACCCAAGAATTTAGGAAAATATTTCGTGAGATTATCACAAGATGGAACAAGGATGACTAAGGAGAATAAGATGTGGGTCGAAATGACTTGTGATCTTTGCATTCCATAATCTCTTTACAACAATTGTCCAAAGCACACAGAAATACAAGATGTAAGAAAAGTTTTAATTTCTCATTTTCTTACATTTGAAACACAAGCCTAAAATTGGGATGTTACAACTCTCCTCTTACAAGAATCTCGACCGAGATTCCGCTTACTGAGAAGAAAGAAGGAAAATCGCACGGCGGCGTATCTTCTCGCTCCCAAGTTGCCTCATCTTCGTAATGGTTTGACCATCAACCTTAAGGAACTTGATGACACGGTTCCTTGTTCTCCGCCGCATTCTCCGCACGCAACAGATGCTCGCGTAGGTCAAATTCCCCGCACATCGAGAACCTCCAACGGAGCTTCCCACGACACTGAGGCACTTCTTCAGTGGGACACATGGAACACATCATGCACACCCTCAAGTGCACCGTAGCTCCAACCTGTATGCAATCGCCCAACTCTCGATGATACGGTAAGGCCCAACATATCGAGGACCCAACTTGCCCTTGATGCCAAAACGCCGATGGCTCTTCAAGGGTGAGACTTTGAGATACACAAAGTCATTGGGCTCAAAGCTCAACTCACGGCGACGACGATCCGCATAGCTCTTTGTCTCGGATCGGGCCGCGGCGCAGATGCTCGCGATCAATCGAACTCGATCGCCGGCCTACTCATTGATCGACCGACCAAAAATCGCCACCACCGCCTCACTGCCAACGGTTCGCACCTTCTCCCATACAAAGCCTCAAATGGTGCCATGCCAAGACCGCTCGAAAGTCGTTGTTGTAGGAGAACTCAAAGAAATGGTAGGCATTTCTCCCACTTCTTCCCATAGGAAAGAACACAAGCACGAGCATATCTTCCAACACTTGGTTGACTCGCCCGTCCGCCATCACCGAGGATGAAAGGTCAGATCAAATGAAGGCGGGTCCCCATAGCCTCTGCACTCATGCCAAAACCGCGAGGTGAAAAGCGCACCACGATCGAAATAATCGCTTTGGTACACCGTGAAGACTCACAATCTCGAGACATAAAGGTCGCCAAAGGCCCCACACGGCCAGTCTTGACGGAAGGAAATGTGCCACTTTAGTCAACCCGTCGATCACGACCCAAATAGCATCATTCCCTTTGACGAGCGGGCAATCCGGTGATGAAGTCCATGCCAACGAATCCCATTTCCACTCGCACCGCAAAGGCTGAAGAAGACTGAGCTGACGCCGATGTTCGGGCCTTCACACGACAAAGACACGCCGCACTGCAGAACGAACTTGGCAATCTCGCTTCATTCGGGTCCACTGTATCTCTCGCGAAGGTCCTGATACATCTTGGTAGCCCCGGATGGATGGACAAAGGAGAATCATGGCTTCATGGAGAATCAAATCCCGCAATGCCATGACCTTAGGAACCACAAGACGCCGCCCAAACCACACAACGCCATGCTCGCCCTCTCCGAAAAGCACTTGGCTATCCCATCCTGATGTTCGCTTGATCCGGCTCACACCGCATTCTGTCACTGCGTCGCCTTGATTTGGTCCACCAAGGTTGGCTGCACGAACAAAGTAGCAAGGGAACCGTGCTCACCAAACCCAAATTGAGGCGCTGGAATTTAAATGAGGGTAGGCAGTCGCTCTGAGCATCAACATGTTGCAATACACTTTCCACCGAGTGCATCCGCAGAACGACATTGGCCTTGCCCGGATGGTACCGAATACCCATGTCGTAATCCTGATCAATTCCAACCATCTTCTTTGCCTAAGGTTCAGATCCGCTGGGTGAACAAGTACTTCAAGCTCTTGTGGTCTGAATACACCTCACAACGGTTACCAATCGATAATGCCGCCAAATCTTGAGTGCATGGACCACGCAGCTAATTCCAAGTCATGAGTAGGATAGTTGAGTTCATGAGGCCTCAATTGCCGCGATGCATAGGCCACAACCTGCCTTCCCGCATAAGAACACAACCAAGACCCCGACGAGAAGCATCACAATATATATCAAAACTCTTGTGAATATCGTAGAACAAGACTGGTTTGAGGTCAACCGCTTCTTGAGTTCCTGAAAACTCACATCACAAGCAATGACCACTCAAATTTCTTGTCCTTCTTGAGTAGTTCACCATAGGCTTCATGACCGGAGAAATTCTCGATAAAGCGCGATAGTAGCCACCAAACCAAGAAAACCCCAGACATCGGTGATCGACTTGGCTGACCCCAAGATAGCACATCACCGACCTTGCTCTGATCCACCCACACCTCCCGCTGAAGAACATGGCCCAAGAATGCCACTTCCTTCAACTGTAACTCGCAGACTTGCCGAATTTGGCATACAACTGGTGCTCACGCAGCTTGCCCAACACAAGTCAAGATGCTCTAGCGATGCTCTTCTTCACTCATGGAGTAGATAAGTATATCATCGATGAATACCACCACAATCCTATCCAAATACTCCATGAATACCGAGTTCATAAGATTCATGAATAAAGCAGAGCATTAGTCAACCCAAAAGACATGACTGCATCAGAAAGACCATAACGAGTAGCAAAGGCCGCCTTAGGAATATCCTCGCCCGATCCTCGACTTGATGATAGCCCAATCTCAAGTCAATCTTGAGAAGACTCGCCCGGCCAATCGATCAAGAGATCATCAATCCGGCAAAGGATACTTGTTCTTACCGCCACCTCATTGCTTGACTGTAATCAACACACGCGCAAGGTCTTGTCCACTAAGGTCCGAAGTCGTGAAGTCCACAATAGAGAGCTTGTCCCAAGCTCCTCGCACAAACCTCCATGAACTTCTCCCGCTGGCCTCATCGCGGCCACCTCAGCCAGAGCGCACTCGCCAAATGGTTGAACTCATGGAGGTACCAGTCCACGATTTGCTCTGCTTGAGCGCAAGGAACTCCTTCTTCTTCACTTCATCGTGCCAAGCAGGACATGGTCCCGACGAAAGCCGATCGAACTCCTCCCACGAGACCACGTGTCCTCGCGGCCGCATGGCGAGGAAATTCTCCCACCATGAGAGTGCCGCACCCTCCACCGATGAGATGCGGTGCGCCCGCCTCGCTCCCGGCATCGAGCAACGCTGAGCTCCGCCAACCGTGACGCAGCCAGCCGCTCGGCCCAAGGGATCCTCGACCGAGAAGGTGGGAGGTCGCAGGCGGCGGAACTCCGCAAGTCCCCACGATCGGGTGACCACCTCGGCATCCAGAGGCACCAGAGGGAGTGGAGGTGTTCCCCGCGATGACCTCCAACACCTACGGTCCTCCGAACGATTGCGCTCGACCGCATGAGGACTTCGCCATGGTCGGAGGAGAGGGAAGCTCCTCATCGGGACTCACTCCGCCGATTCCGCCGCACGTGTCCCACCAGCCATCCTGATTCACTAAGATAAGTTAGCTACAAGCCCGAGATAAAAAGTAAGGCATCCCGAACTCAATAAAAAGGCTCAAGAATAACCACCAAGAGTACAAGACCAAAAATCAACAAATCAACTCCCCGAAACGACTAACCCGTATGGAAGAACGAGTAATCGTTTGAGAAGACCCAAAATTTCAGCACTAAATTCTAGCTCAAAACAGTCCAAAAATCAAGGTATAACCACCTAATAGAGTATAGGCATTAGCTAATCTCATATCACTTCTTACCCCTTTCATTCCCACAAGTTTTAGTTGAACTTACCTCTCATTTCCTACCTTAATTACTAACCACTAGCTAGCTGTCCAAATTCTTTTCTCCAAGCTCTCATGTTTCTCCCAAAACCAAGCTAATCGATAAAGGCTAATTTTTGAAAGGAAGAGAGAAACAACTTTTTCAAACTTAAGTGAGAGTAAGGTGAGATGAGCAAGCTAAGACAGTAAGGAGAAAAATTAGAGAACTTACTTAAGTTTTACAAACCTTTGAAAGTAAGTTTTCAAAATATTCTAAAAGCCACCAAGCTAGGGTTTTATTGTCACAAGATGGCTCTGATACCAACTTTGTGAGGACTGAATATTTAACTAGTAACACTTAACTCCAATTGGTTCTAGCATTACTAATTAAACATTCTAAGCTCTCGATGGGCATATGTTTCCTGAATTGCAACACATGCACATCATCACAAAATTACACATCATTTCCATACAACATACATCACTAAGTTCAACCACGACATACATAAAGTAAAGTTATTACAAAAGAGAGCCGACTGCCAAATAGAACAATATACAAGAATGACAATGAAGCAAAAGTGCCATAAGATGGCTAGAACAAAAGTCGACTGTTAGCCACACAACCCACAAGGCAACCGACCGCCGCCAAGCTAGTCGCCCAAGCTACCACAACACAGCTCACAAAAGTGAGGCCCTCAGCTCACCTTCTTCCTCTCGCAATGTAACAATTAAGATAGCATCCGAGTACAAAGATTATCTTTGTACCGCAAGATCGACGTGTGGAATAGCAGACCTATTCATAAACTACATGCAAGCTTATTTAGGTGGAGGTTGTATGTCTCATTTTGCATGAAGCCAACTTTATTTGCAATAAGGTAATATATTTCAAAAGCGAGTTTGCAAATCTGTTTTGTTATCAAAGTAATGTAAGTAAAGATACATACAAGTAACCACCGGAAGTTTACTATCCCAATAGTCACCACAAACATAGCACTAATCCCCCATTCGCACTCACCCATCAAGTTTTAATTTAAAAGGTTGTAGTCTAACTCTTGAAAGACCTTGCTGCGTGTCCATAACCTAGACGAGGCTATTCGAATAGTTTTAACCCGCAGGGTGTACCAATGTACCCACACTTCGCATCGCTTTAAGCCACAAAGCACACTTCCGAAGGTATGTCGGCACTACTAAGTCCTACGAGACTTTTTCCAATATTGTGTATCAACCACGAGCCGTCAGATGGGTAGAAACACCATACGCTTACATTGCAAGTCAAAGACAACAAATCCCATCACGGGTGAAGTCTTCTGACACTACAATGCTCCCAACACCATCCCTCCCGCGACTCCTGCGACTCGGAGCCAATACACGCTAAAGTACTAAGTCAAGAGAGGTCCCATACCCTCTAATGTGGTTAGCACGCTAAAATGCTTGGTTTAGTGTAACAAGATGTTTGGTCCTTGTTGACCCGCACCATTCCACCACACCCCACAATCACACCATCTTACCATTGTGCCCAAGTCTAAATCATTTTGTTTTTAGTTTTAGTTTTCATAAGTAGACATGGCACAAGGTGGAAATCATAAATCATAATAAGTTTTAGTGATCAAGGTTATCGACAAGTCGATAACCGCCCATTTCTACCGGCTAGGCATGGCTAAGCAATTAATTCAACTACTAAGTGACAAGAGCCCATCCACGAACTCTAAATCACAGCAAGTAACCTAGGCTCATGGTAGTAGAGGATAATCATTTGCTAAGGAAATGCATCTACTAGGCCAACTATTAAAACAAAGTAGCAATGCATACATAGAATTTGTAATCAACATAAATACTTAAAATACTGGGATTAACATGATCAAACCGCTTGCTCGCTTGTCGATGCTCAATTTGTTGCGAGGGTCGTTTCTGGTTACCGCAAATGTCGAATCCTAAACTAAAAGGCAAAAAGAACCAAGAACAACCAATAAGACAAGCAAAACTTAAACAAAACAGAAGCAAAATTTATCCAAATGCGATTTAAATTTATACCTAAGGTTGAATACAAATAAACCTAGACATAGAAACTGAAAACCTAATTTGGATTTGTGGTGCAAAAGACATTACTTAAAAACTCATTTTCTACCATAATTAGCAATCAGAGCAAAAATGTTTTCTAGAAAGATTTTGGAGCTGAAATTTTTATGGTAGCTACCTACTGGTATAGTGGTAATCCATATACAATTTCAGGTCAATTGAGTTAGAATGATTTAGTTATGATTTTTCTAAGTTCTACAACTAGCATATATCATTTCTCAGAACATGAATAAAGACAAGGCCTAGATCAAATTAAAGCATGTCTACAAAGCCAAATTACAAAGTTGAGTTTGCTCGGCTTTGCAACTACAGAGAGGAGTTATGTGGTTTACAAATTTTCCATGAATTTCTAGACATCATTTTATATTAAATAAGATCATGTCATTTAAATCATTTTGCCACACAACAGGCCTAAATTCATTCTCGTGATTAAGGCTTATACTATAACAAAGCTACAAAGAATCGAATCATTCAAAAGGAGTTAAAATGACAAAGTTATGCACTTTTGAAATTTGAAACAAAGAAAAGACTTAGGAAAACTTTGAGCTCTGGAGGTCCAAACGAATCGAAGACAAGGAGAGGTCGTGGGCGTTAGATCAAGGTCCGACGACGCCACGAGCCTCGACGCGACGCGCACGCAGACAAGACCTCTCTCCCGCACTGGGAGGTCTCGATCGTTGAGATTCGATCCAACGATCGCGACTGCGATGCGTGCACAACGCACGCAAGGAGGTCTATGCGCCATCAGAGGTCGTGGACCGCTGATCGAGATCCGCCGCCCCGAGCACTAGGGAGGTCCTAAGGCTTTAAACCGAGGAAAGAGGTCGACGGCCGAATCTCACAGAGGAGATCCCAACGGCCCAGATCTCCGAGAGAGGTCCTACCGCCAAACCACAGAAGGAGGTCTAACCCGTTAGATCTAAATCTAACGTTTAGACCGCAGGAGGAGGTCCTAACGCTATCGATCCAAAGGAGGAGGTCCTAGACGGTCAAGATCTCGCAGGGAGGTCTTGATCGGCCGGGATTGACACGAGGAGGTCTTGATGACCAAGATCTTCTCGGGAGGTCCTAAGCGATAGCGTTTAACGGGAGGAGACCTGGCGGTTCGAGATTAGACCTAGGAGGTCTTGAACGGTCCGTAACAACGCGAGGGAGGTCCGAGCGCCAAAGGTTTTACAAAGGAGATCTAACGCCGATCTACCCCGGGAGGTCGCGAACGGCTAAGATCGAGGTTGGGGAGGTCATGGGGTTTTTCTAACAAGGACTGGGGTGCTCTTTGCAAAGAGGACCACGAGGAGGTCTTTCACAAAGAGGACCCCTGGGAGGTCTTGAAGGTGGTTTTACCAAAATGACCTCGAGGAGGTCTTTTATGCAGAGTGGTCCTAGTGGCTCAGATGGAGTTCCAAGAGGTCTTAAACGGCTAGGATCTAACTGTGGAGGTCCAAGCGCGTAAGATTTTACACAGAGCCGATCTAACGGCTAAGAGCTAATCCCGTGAGGTCTTCAAAGGCCGAGGTAGAACTAGGGAGGTCCCGGGACTTAGAAATTTCACGAAACCCATCTCATGCGTACAGATCTAACCGAGGGTGGTTTAATGGCCGAGATTAACCGAGGTGGGAGGTCTTACACTTATGGGTTTTCATGGGGAAGATCTAAAGGTCCGATCTAAACGTGGGGAGGTCTTAGACGGCCACGAAGAGCTCGAGGAGGTCCAAGGTGCCGTAAAGGCGCGGGACCTCCTGACAATGACACAAGGGTGGCGGCTAAGACAACTCACCGCCACCGATGATTGGTAATAAATGGGCATTTAAGATGTCCTAACCAGATGACGAAACGGGAGTTTTGAACCGCAAAATCCCGAAGGGGCTCAACGGCTTGCCGCCGCGATGGGGACCTCGCCACAGAAACCAAGGGCATGGTTGGATTCCAAATAACGCCGTGAACCCAAAGGATGTGCTCGACGGCGCGACGATTTCAGAACGCCACGAGCCGAGAGGGTGGTAATTAAGTTTTCGCGAAACCGACAAACACTAAAAGGCTTGCTACGCTTTAATCTAGCTAAACCCCGAGCTAAAAGGACTAACGAGGACTCACCAGGCCAAGGTGAGGTCCAGAGGAACTCTGAGGAGAGGTCGATGCCGGAGGAGGTGCTCGTGACGGTGGTGCTTGGTGAGTTGGGGAAGACGACCGCACAACTCCGAAAGCAAGTTCCAATCGCCCACCTCAGAGAGGTTAAACAACACAAGTTAGGGGACTTGAGCCACCAAGAGAGCAAAGTGACAAAGCCAAAAAGGTAATGAGGAACCACCGGAGCCCGGAGGTTCAAGGAGAGCTCCAAAGTGACAATGGAGGCAGGAGGTGGTGGTGTTCTTGGGGTTTGAGTTTGAGGACCCTCAACCGAGGGAGCCTGCCACGCACCAAGAACGAAAAGGAAAAGGAGAGGAAGTTTTGGTGCTATGTATAGCCCGGGAGCTTGGCAAGGGCTAGGCAACCCATCATGAGCAAGAACCATGCCCCCACGCTAACGGCACGCACGCAGGGACAAGTGGCGAGCAGTGAAGACTTTGGAGGTTAAAGCCGATCGCAATAAATGCATGTCGTGAGAAAGAGCCGTTGACAAGAGGCAAAGGTGACATCTCACCGCCTCAACCGCTCGACTTACACACGCATCGGTAAAGTGGAAAACCATGATGACCGCACCTCCAGAGGTCGTGAGGAAGAGAAACAGAGCCGGCGAGAGGTCCCGGACGTCCCGATGTGCTCGGGAGGTCCCGACGCCCAAGAATCGCCGAGGTGGGGAGGTCTTGCGCAGCGAGGAGGTCTCTGGGAGGTCGTGGAGCCCCACGATGGACATCCCACGGCTTGACCACCCCAAGCGCCGAGGGCGCCAAGAACTCCGGATCGTGGGAGGTCGCGAGCGCCTGGATGGAGATCCAACGACTCGCCATGCGCACGAGATCGAGCTCGGCGCGCGGCGCTGCGAAATGGCTCGACCAGTCGATCGTCTGGTCGACTCTGGTCCGACTCGAGCCCGAGTTTGACTCGCACTAAATTGAGTTTCAAACAGATTTGGAGTTTGAGGATTTGTTTGAGATAGCAAACTCACTCAAAAATTATGGAATTTTACAGAGCTTGTTAGCTGAGTTAATGACCTTGTATAAAATTTTCAGAGGCTTTTGTGCTATGCTTTTTCCTCCAAAAATTTAACAAGGTGTCTGGTCCAAGGTTTGACTAGATTTTGAATTGGGTTGACTTCTCCAACAAAGATCCAAACAATTTCTAAAAATTGTGGAATTTTCCAGAGGAGTCACATACCAACCCAAGAATTTAGGAAAATATTTCCGTGAGATTATCACAAGATGGAACAAGGATGACTAAGGAGAATAAGATGTGGGTCGAAATGACTTGTGATCTTTGCATTCCCATAATCTCTTTACAACAATTGTCCAAAGCACACAGAAATACAAGATGTAAGAAAAGTTTTAATTTCTCATTTTCTTACATTTGAAACACAAGCCTAAAATTGGGATGTTACATTAGACTTTAATTGGATGTCTTAATTGCTAAATGTGACTATTACACGTGGGACCAGAAATGTAAATAAAAAAGGGTAAGTGTAATACTGAGAGTGATTGACATGTGGGCCCCTACCCTTAAGTGCCAGCACCGATGTCTGGACCCAAAATGCACTCTGACCCTCTGTATATTCTCGCACTAGTCCAGATCACGCTAGTGCACACAGCAGAAACATAGGTGAATATCAATCCACACAAGCGAAAATATAACATAAACGTAATAGTTTAAGTAACAACTTAGAGTTTTGACCTTAAGGTCTGGTTACAACTTATTAAGCCACGCAGACTAACACTCAAAGAAATACCGCAAATGAACGAATAAACTCGCAACTCCAATCAAGACACCACTGTAACCGATCGATCGATGACCTAGCGATCAACCTTCTTCCACAAACTCCTCCTCAAAGCAAAGTGAGACTCCTCCACTTCAGAGGTTTGGACGCAAGTTTTACAACAAGCTGAGTACACAATCGTACTCGCAAATCATACTCACGTAATGCAATATATAGATGCAGCTTATTCCAAAGGAATGGCTTCGTGGTTATTTTTGCGTAAATGCAACATTTGCAATTGAATACAAATAATAGATTGAAAGCATAATTTAAAACAAATAAGCAATATTAATTTAACAATTGTTTCCACAAAGACACACAATTAAACCGATTGATTCACACACCATATGATTGAGATCACACACTCCCCAATCCCACATTTTATGAACACTACCCTCATGTGAAATCCCGAGCGTTGTCCATGACCGAGGACACGGCTATTCGAATAGATTGATTAACACTCGCAGAGTTTGTACACTTTACCCACACGATACAACTAGTGTAGCTAGCACTAATCGTAACAAAACAGCTTCGGCAACTTCTGCCTCAACATTGACGCTCTTATTCACACACTCCCATATCACAAAGCTTAACCTATCCACCGAACCCCAATGTTGAAACTCCGTAAACTACTAAGTTAGGCCTGTCACCGCATGCGGTGCGACAAGATAGCTCTGGCTCAATGGCGCACAAAGTTAAGTCCTTAATTGACCAAGGCAAGACTTTCACTTTTCTAACTAAACCACACGATAAATCCCAATCACAAAGCCACCGGGCTCACAAAGATCCACCACTTGCTCTCAGCCTAAATCTTTTACCACCCAGCTTGGTTTAGTGCAACACATGCCATCACGAGTAATAGCAAACAAAGACACACGCTTTATCACACGCTCCATAATCACTTAGTCAATTTCATAATTGCACTCACATGAGATGATGACTCGTAGCATGGCTAAGCAATTTAGCTCTGCCTAACCAACCATGTTGGCAATATGTTAATACCAACTAAATAATAAACCAATCTAGGTGACAAAAGATTAAGGTATACAAGTAGGCAAGGTGAACATAACAGCTTGGATCAATAACTAGCCCAAAAGCAGCTAAACACATAATTAAAGTAAATGCAATAATTCAACAAAATATAATTTGGGAAAACTGGGATTCAATATGATCAAAGGTATGACTTGCCTTGAATAGGTCTATGTACTGGTCTTGAACTTGGTTGAAGCCTTCTTCGACTAAAACCCCGGTATCGACGCCTACGCACAAACGGCAAAACAACCAAAACAAATAAATAACAGAGTCAAAACAAACTCCAAAAATTAAATAAAAATAATAATTAGGTAGATCTCGAATTTAGACAAATTTAGAAATTTGAATGGGCTCAATCGAGTTAGATGCAAAAGTTATGGGCCTTGGAAGATTGGAAATCTAAAAGAAACCCTAATTTGATTTTTCTGAATTTCCGAATTATTTCTCTAAAGAAAATCAGAATATTGCGCAACGCCGACGCCACGAGACGCTCGGACGGGTGGCAAAGGCTCGACGGTGGGACCCACCCGCGCTGAGATGGCACCGTGGACCAAAGTTTACTGAGGTTCCGATCCGGCTGGTTGGATCGCCACGATAGGCGCCGACTTGTCGTGCCACGGGCAAACACGAGGCACGAGGATGAGGTGGCGGCCGAGTGGGTGTGCCACGGCGGCAGGATCTACTACCAAGACGACTTCAACTCCGCGGCGTAACGGCGTGACCGGCGGCGAACAAGGTCACCGGCCGCATGCCGGTGCCTGTGCGATCACATCCAACGGCTCCGGCGCGCGAAGGGTGGCGAAGGGCTTCGCTGCCGACGAGGCGCGAGGCGGCTCTGCTGATCGCGAGACGACGCGAGGACCTCCGGTGGGGTTTTGAGCACACCCAACAGATCGCAAGGTCCAGCGGCTTAAGGTCCAAACGCGGACCCAATAGTCATCCGCGCGCACCGGAACACGGCGGCAGTCAGTCGGCGCGCGCGCAGATGGGACTTACTGCGGCGGCGACGCCACGAGCTCCCGACGATGATAGGGTGCGCACCAAAGCGGGCTTGACGTGGCGAACTCGAGAGGTACTCAAGAGGGCCGGAGCTCAACGTCGGCGATCAATCGCCGAAACCGGCCGGCGCGCTTAGGCAAAATCTCCGATTCGTAAGAACAGCGCGCCTAGGGTTCCCGGTTTTGGGAAAAGGCGCTAGGGTTGAGGCGATCCTCGTGACGCTGCTGCGCTTTAAATAGTGCCCGGAGCGACGAGTCCGCGAGCGCACGGCGGCTGCGCAACCCGCACACCGACTTCCAGAGTCCGCGACGAAGACGGCCGACAGCAAGCGGGCCCACACGCCGCTGGCTAGGGTTAGGATGCGACGCGCAAAGCGGCGCGGCCACGAAGCGACTTCAAGGATCTCACCGCCCAGATCTAATCGAACGGTCCACAATCAAAGGAACATTCGCACCGCCCGTTGTCACACGCACATCTAGCCGCCCATGCTTGATCCAACGGCGAGAGTGAACGGGTAAACCGGAGGGAGAGAGAGAAAGAGAGGCCGACAGCGGGTCCACTGCTGGCTGGGAGGCGGGCACACGGGCGAATCGGCCGCGAGTCAATGGGTCAAGCGGGGACAATGGGCCGGAGGTTTGGATTTCGCCCAAAGGATTAATCGAGATTATTAATAGGTTTTCTAATTTAGAAAATACCGTAAATTCAAATAAGCAATAGAAAATAGCAAATGAACTCTAAAAATCTAGAAAAAACTAGGAAATATATCTCAGCACATAGAACCCAAATGAAATAGTTTTGGCTATTGTTCATGTTGGGATTATTCACATTAAATGTTTTTGATTATAAAGTCCAATATTAAGCTTTTGAATTAAATTTAAATAAAATCCAAATGGTGAATTTTCTTCCTACTAACTATTTAAAAGATTTTAAGCTCAAAATTGGGATGTTACAAACCTCCCCTTAAAGGAATCTCGACCCCAGATTCAAAGTAGCTAGAGAAAAGATTAGGAAACCTGGCCACCTCTTCTTCACGCTCCCACGCCGATTCTCCTTCTAAGTGGTTGCTCCACCGACCTTGCAAAACGAATGCCTTGCTTTCGTGAGGCGCTCATGACATCCAAGATCTTGACTGCCGCCCTTGTAGGTAAGATCCTCTTTCAAAACAATTGATTCCAACGGGCTTGCTCTTCGCACACGAAGACACTTCTTCAATCGCAGACATGAAAGACATCATGTACTCGCTAACGCATCGCGTAGCTCCAATTGGTAAGCAACTTCCCACAGCTGCTCCAAAATCTTGAACGGGCCAACATACCTAGGGCAAGCTTCCTTTGGCATGAAACCTTTTGACACCTCCGAAGCGGGTCACTCAAGATAGACAAAATCTTCTCGCTCGAATCGAGATCTCGACGCGTTATCGCGATAACTCTTCGCCTTGATCTGGCTATTTTTAGCCTTTCCCGATCATAGCAACTCGTTCTTCCGCTCTTGATGATATCTCGCCCAACATCGCACGCTCACTGCTCTCACCAATTTAACGGGTTCGGCAGCACGCCATACAAAGCTTCAAATGGCGACATTTGCATCGCTTGATAATCGTTGTTGTACGAGAACTCGTGATACGGCAAACTTTTATCCCATCGGGTAGCATTCGCTAGAGCGCAAGCTCAAGATATACTCCAATATCGATTGACTTTTCACCGCTCCCATCCGTCAGGGATGATATGCGATCAAATTCGATGGGTACCCAATGCTTCATGCAAACTCGCCAAAAAGCGAGGTGAACCGAGATCCTCGATCCGACACTATTTTCTTGGGCACTCCATGCAAACCGACACCGCCATGTACAACTCCGCAAGGCGATCTCCCGAGTACGTGGTTTTGATCGCGTAAATGTGCGACCTTGGTCAATCGATCAACTATTACCCGATCGAATCGTAACTCGATTGGGTCTTGGGTAAACCGTGATGAAATCCATCCCATTTCTTCCCACTTCCATTCGGAATCTTCAACGTTGCAAAGAAACCCATCGGTCTCTCGTGTTCGCTTTATTTTCTCGACAGTGTCGCGACAAGGCCACGAACTCGCGACTTCCGCTTCAAATTTGGCCACCAAAATTTTATTTTTAACATCCCGTACATCTTGGTACTTCCAGGTGAATCGAATACTTTGAGTCATGGGATTCCTTCAAGATCAATCGTTTTAGACCGTCGATATCCGTACACAGATACGACCATTAATCCAGTATATCCTGGTTATCCTCGGTGAAATCTTTAAATTTTCCTTCCCTCTTTTGATCTTGATCTCGACAACACGGATCCTTTGGTTGTGCTTCACGAATCGCTTCTCCAAGGTAGACTGCATTTCCAAATTGGCTATAACTCCTTCAACACAACTTCTAGCCTTAGCTTTTGAAATTCTTCATAAAGTTCTCGCAACTTTCCTTTACTTCCAAAGCATTACAAGAACTCTTACGACTTAGAGCGCCCGAACTACGTTGGCTTTTCCGGATGGTAGTGGATTCCAAGATTGTAATCCTTGATCAATTCTAACCATCTTCTCTCGCCTCATGTTCAGTCCGATCGTGAAGATGTACTTTAGGCTCTTATGATCTCGTGTAGACTTCACAATGACACGATAAGGTAGTGACGCCAAATCTTTAAAGCATGCACCACGGCAGCTAATTCCAGATCATGAGTAGGGTAATTCTCTTCATGTGGTCTTAGTTGTCTTGATGCATACGCAACTGCTTTCCCTTCTTGCATTAGGACACACTCTAGTCCTTGACGCGAAGCATCACAAGAGATATCGAAGTCCTTCCGGATATCCGTAGAATCAACACTGGGCCGTGGTCGTGCTTTAACTCTTGAAAACTTGTTTCACAAGCTGGGGTCCAAGTGAACTTCTTCTCCTTCTTCAACAATTGCGTAAGAGGCTTAGCAATTGAGAAGAATCCTTCAATGAAGCGGCGGTAGTAACCCGCCATTCCCAAGAAATCGCGAACTGGTTACGCCTTGGGCCGGTCCTGTAACATCGCTTACTTTTCCCGGTCAATCGCTACTCCATCGGCGGTCATCACATGGCCAAGGAAATCCACTTCTTTCTTCCAAAAGTCACACTTATCAACTTGGCATACAACCGATGCTCCCCGAAGTTTCTCCAAAATTAACCTCGTGTGTTCTGCGTGTTCCTCCTCCGATTTGGAATAAACCGTAATATCGCCAATGAACACCACTACAAACTTGTCCGTATTCCATGAAGACTTTGTTCATCATGTTCATGAAGTAAGCAGCATTTGTCACCCCAAATGACATGACCAAGAACTCATAATGTCCATACCGCTGAGAAAGCGGTCTTTGGTATATCCTTAGGTAGATCTTCAATCGATGGTAGCCCGATCGCAAGTCGATCTTTGAGAACACTCCGCCCCTTCATCCGGTCAAACAGATCATCTATCCCGGGCAATGGATACTTATTCTTGATAGTGACCTCGTTGAGAGAACGTAGTCCATACACATCCTCATGCTTCCGCTCTTTCTTCTTGACGAACAAGACCGTGCTCCCCACTGTGACGAACTTGGTCTTACGAAACCTTTCTCGAGAAGTTCTTCAATCGCTTCTTCATTTCTCGCTAACTCGTCACCGCATTCGATAAGGTCGCTTAGAAATTGGCGCCGCCCCGGCACTAGATCAATGACGAACTCGATGTCACGATCCGTGGCATTCCGTAACTCTTCCGAAACACATCCGGGTATTCTCTCGACTATTGGTACATTCTCCATTGCAATGGTCTTCGATCGCTTACTAGCAAGTGTCCTTCACGAACCGATGTGGCTAGAAACTCCACTTTCCTTCCATCGCATTTCTCAACCGTTACGGCTCTTCAGCCACAATCCAGCACAGCTTTGTGCTTGGATAGCCAATCCATGCCAAGAATGACATCTAGGGTTTGGGTGTCTAGAACAATTAGGTTGGCTAGAAACTCAACTCCAGCTATGAGTAACTTAGCTCCTAAACAACCCACTCTAGAGCTTAGCTCGCTCCAGCGCATTGAACTAATAAAGTATGCTTAAGTTGTATAGCCTCCAACTTATTCTTAGTTGCAAAACTTCGCACACAAAAGAATGCGAAGCTCCGTAATCAAACAGAATCGATGCAGTGTATCGAATTAACCAGAACTTACCCAAAGACGACGCCGGTGCTTCCCGTGCTCCTTCCAGGTGACGTGGTTGACACGCTCGACCACGGACCGCGTCCCTCCTCCGGCTGGTTGGGGACTTGGAAAGTTCCTCTTGGTGACCCGTGCCGTGTCTTATTTGGTGTAGCTCCAAGGTTGAAACGAATCGAGTGATCGCTCTCTCTGGGACACCGACGGCGAGTGGCCTCGTTGACGGCAAGTATAGCACACCCTTGGCTTTGCGACTTGTTGATCGTTGGATTAGCGTTGATCGGTGCCGTGCGAGTGTTCTCGAGCAACCGGACGAGGTGCCGAGGTTGGTGCAGTGTCCCGCGGAGTTCTCGTGGAGAAAACCGGCTGAATCCGCGGTGGCACCGCCCTGCTCTCTGCTGGAATTGCCGGTCTCCTCGCCGATCATCTCGCGCTTGCGATTGTCTTCCGCCTTGCGCTTATCCTCCATGACTAAAGCTTTATTGATCGGGCCTGGAAGTCGTGAAAGTATGTGCAAGGAGATTGACCAAGTCCAGTGTTCATCCTTCGAAACGACTCGCGAGCCTTGTCTGCTGCAACATCCTCTCGAAGATAGCGAGCAAGTTGCGAGAACTTGTTGAGATAGTCGACATCGACAAGCTTCCTTGCTTCAGGCACGAAATTCATCTTTCTTTAGTTCAATAATTCCTTCGTACGTGGTATTGGCGAATGTCGAGAGAATTCCTCCCAAGTGATATTCGTGGTGCCTCATGAGCGCGCAGGTTCTCCCACCATTCTCGCCGCGATGCCTCCAACCGTGAGAGGCATAGAGAACTTTTTCATGGTCGCCGCATTGAGTGATCAACAGCTTTCTTTCAATCACCCGGCCAATCATCGCCTTCCACGGTGAGACGTGTCCAAATAATGTTGGTGGACGGGTCCTCGCGAACTCGCCAACTTAGAAGGTCCTTGGTGGCCATGAGCACCGGGCCTCGGGGTGATGGTTGTTGTTATTCCGCCACTTATAGCTTGCATCCGTTCATCATGGCATGCATCAACCGTGGTTCGTGTTGCCATAAAAGACCCAAAGTTCTCGCAGATCCACCAAGGTGCCGTGGCGAACCGCCTCGCCGCCGGTCGTCCATCGCCGCCGGTGCCGGGTACCAACCACTTGCAATCGTCGCGAGTTGTAACTATCGCTAAGCTCCAAGGGTTAGATAAGGTAGCAAGCACGGGGTGAGTTAAGAACTAAGCGGGATTGGTTAAACCCAACAACAATCGAGAGAACCAAAAGCAACTTTAATACTTAAGAACTTAGTATGACTTGCAAAGATGCCTAAGGGCCTTTGCACTCATACTCACACTCAAAGAAAATAGCGAACCTAAGCACACAATCTAACGCCAAAGGGCGACACAACTAGGCTTAGACCGACGCGCTTAACACACTAAGCCTCAATCATGAACCTAGGCCTTAGCGAACTCGCCACGCTAGGTAACCTCCACAACCACTACCGTGCTCCTCGCCTCTGAGACCTTGAACTGTGGCCAGTATCTTCAGAACCGATCCTCGTGCCCTGAATCGTGCAACAGGAACAGCGCCGATGGCGCCGACAGTGCTCCTCCGTTCTCGCCCACTTCCTCCGGATCTTCCTCGATTCTTCATGTTCTTCTAGATCTTCTTCCTCTTCTTGGTCCGCCTGGTGGTGGGCGCCCGCATCTCTTCCAGATGGCGATCTTCTCTTGCCTTGGTGCGTGCTCTTGTAGGCACCGTCTAGATCGCCATCATCTCCATGGATTCCTCTTGGCGGCGACGACGCATCGGCGAGGTGCACCATCGTGGCATCTTCTTCTCCTCCGTGGATGGATAGTGTGCGTGTAGCTCCACGGCGGTTGCTCGGGTGGTAGCGAAGACGGTTCCTTGCAACTCGCGCATGTAGATGTGGCGATCCGAAGCATGGCCAGCGCGACGATTCCTCGTATTCCTTCACTCAGTGATCCTCCCGACGGAGATGTTCGCCGCCGGCTTGCCTTGGTGTTCATCCCGACGATCGCCGTTTACGCGATCGCACTCGCTTATGTCCATCCACCATCCGCTTGTTTCCTGCACAACTGACGATCAAAACCTCCAAGTACTCGAAGGCTTCCAAAGTTCGCACGAACCTCCACAACGCTCACCATAGGTCCTGATATGCAGGCATCCGTCCAAAAGACAGAGAGAGGGTAAGAACAACTTAAAAACAATGAGAGAGGGGAAAATTTAGCAATAGATGAGTCTAGAGAGACATGAGAGGAGTTAAGCAATAGGTTACTCTTGCAAGTTGGTTTTCTTTAGAAAATAATTTGGACTCTCTAAAACGGCCGATCTAACTAAGGTCAAGACCTACAAATAACTCGGCTCGATACCACCTCTGTCGGGACCCAAAATGCAATTCTGGACCCTCTGTATTCTCGCACTAGTCCAGATCACGCTAGTGCACACAGCTGTAACATAGGTGAATATCAATCCACACAAGCGAAATATAACAAAACGAATAGTTTAAGTAACAACTTAGAGTTTTGACCTTAAGATCGGGTTACAACTTATTGCCACGCAGGCTAACACTAAAGAAATATCGCAATGAACGAAATAAACTCCGCAAACTCCAATCAAAGACACCACAGCAACCGATCGATCGATGACCTAGCGATCAACCTTCTTCCACAAACTCCTCCTCAAAGCAGCGAGACTCCTCCACTTCAGTAGGTTTGGACGCAAGTTTTACAACAAGCGTGAGTACACAACCGCACTCGCAAATCATACCACGTAATGCAATATATAGATGCGAGCTTATTCCAAAGGAATGGCTTCGTGGTTATTTTGCGAAATGCAACATTTGCAATTGAATACAAATAATAGATTGAAAGCATAATTTAAAACAAATAAGCAATATTAATTTAACAGCTTGTTTCCACAAAGACACACAAACTAAACCGATTGATTCACACACCATATGATTGAGATCACACAGCCCCAATCCCACATTTTATGAACACTACCCTCATGTGAAATCCCAGCGTTGTCCATGACCGAGGACGCGCTATTCGAATAGATTGATTAACACTCTGCAGAGGTTTGTACACTTTACCCACACGATACAACTAGTGTAGCTAGCACTAATCGTAATAAAACAGCTCGCAACTTCGCCTCAACATTGACGTTCTTATTCACACACCCCATATCACAAAGCTTAACCTATCCACCAACCCCAATGTTGAAACTCCGTAACCTACTAAGTTAGGCCCCGTCACCGCATATGCGGTCGACAAAGATAGCTCACCAATGGCGCACAAAGTTAAGTCCTTAATTGACCAAGGCAAGACTTCCGCTTTTCTAACTAAACCACACGATAAATCCCAATCACAAAGCCACCAACACACAAGATCCACCACTTGCCTCGGTCTAAATCTTTTACCACCCAGCTTGGTTTAGTGCAACACATGCCATCACGAGTAATAGCACACAAAGACACACGCTTTATCACACAGCCCATAATCACTTAGTCAATTTCATAATTGCACTCACATGAGATGATGACTCGTAGCATGGCTAAGCAATTCTAGTCTGTCTAACCAACCATGTTGGCAATATGTTAATACCAACTAAATAATAAACCAATCTAGGCGACAAAAGATTAAGGTATACAAGTAGGCAAGGTGAACATAATAGCTGGATCAATAACTAGCCCAAAAGCGCTTAAACACATAATTAAAGTAAATGCAATAATTCAACACAATATAATTTGGGAAAACTGGGATTCAATATGATCAAAGGTATGACTTGCCTTGGAATAGGTCTATGTACTGGTCTTGAACTTGGTTGAAGCCTTCTTCGACTAAAACCCGAAGTTTCGACGCGTCACGCACAAACGAAGCAAAACAACCAAAACAAATAAATAACAGAGGCAAAACAAACTCCAAAAATTAAATAAAAATAATAATTAGGTAGATCTCGAATTTAGACAAATTTAGAAATTTGAATGGGCTCAATCGAGCTAGGATGCAAAAGTTATGGGCCTTGGAAGATTGGAAATCTAAAAGAAACCCTAATTTGATTTTTCTCGAATTTCCGAATTATTTCTCTAAAGAAAATCGGAATATTGCGCAACGACGTCACGAGACGTTCGACGGGTGGCAAAGGCACGACAGGTGGGACCCACCCGCCAGTGAGATGGTGCACCGTGGACCAGGTTTACGGAGGTTCTGGATCTGGGCTGGGTTGGACTGCCACGTAGGCGCTGACTTGTCAGGCCACGTGGGCAAACACGGAGGCACGAGGATGAGGTGGCGGCCAGCCGGCGTGCCACGCGGCGGGCAGGATCTACAAATGAGACGACTTCAACTCCGCGGGTTAACGCGGTGACCGGCGGCGTAACAAGGTCACCGGCCGCATGTCGGTGCCCAGCGATCACATCCAATGGCTCCGGCGCGGTGAAGGGTGGCGGCATGGCTTCGTCGTCGACGAGGCGACGAGGCGGCTCGGTGACGGCGACGACGGCGAGGACCTCCGGTGGGGTTTTGAGCGCACCCAACAGATCGCAAGGTCCAGCGGCTTAAGGTCCAAACGCGACCCAATGGTCATCGCCGCGCACGAACACTGGCGGCGGCAAGTCGGGCGGCGCGGCAGATGGGACTTCACGCTAGCGGCGACGCTACGGAGCTCCCGACGATGATAGGTGCGCACAGCGGGCTTGACGTGGCGAACTCGAGAGGTACTCAAGAGGGCCGGAGCTCAACGTCGGCGATCAATTCGCCGAAAACCGGCGCGCGCTAGGGCAAAAGTCTGATTCGTAAGAACAGCGCGCCTAGGGTTCCCGGTTTTGGGGAAAAGGCGGCTAGGGTTGAGGCGAACCGTGACGCTGTCGCGCTTTAAATAGGGTTCGGGCGAGGAGTCCGCGAGCGACGGCGGCGCGCGCGCGCCTCGGACACTGACTCTAGAGTCCACGACGAAGACGGCCGACGCGCAAGCGGGCCCACACGCCGCTGGCTAGGTTAGATACGACGCGTCGGAAGCGGTGCGGTCACGGCGGACTCGGGATCTCGACCGCCCGCATCTAATCGAACGGTCCACAATCAAAGGAACATTCGACCGTCCCGTTACCACACGCGCATCTAGCCGCCCATGCTTGATCCAACGGCGGAGAGTGAACTGGGTAAACCGAGGAGAGAGAGAGAAGCAGAGAGGCCGACAGAGGTGGGTCCACTGCGCTGGGAGGCGGCACATGCACGGGCGAATCGGGCATGGATGCTGGTCAAGGGCGGGGACAATGGGCCTGAGGTTTGGATTCGCCCAAAGGATTAATCGAGATTATTAATAGGTTTTCTAATTTAGAAAATACCAGAAATTCAAATAAGCAATAGAAAATAGCAAATGAACTCAGAAAAAATCTAGAAAAAACTAGGAAATATATCTGACCACATAGAACCCAAATAAAATAGTTTTGGCTATTGTTCATGTTGGGATTATTCACATTAAATGTTTTTGATTATAAAGTCTAATATTAAGCTTTTAAATTAAATTTAAATAAAATCCAAATGGTGAATTTTCTTCCTACTAACTCTTTAAAAGATTTTTAAGCTCTGAAAATTGGGTTGTTACAACTGAACCTTGGCCGCGTGAACTGGGTGCATAGACCTAGTCACTGACTTCGGGCCCCACGTGTCGCTTTGTTTAATTCGTAGTGCAAACGAAAACCGACGCTATTCACCGCCCCACCCACAATGGCTGTGGCTAGGTTAGCACTCGGTAGGGAAAGTAATCAGACTTTATGAAATTCAAAATCATTATTTGCACACCGAAAATTGGCATTAACTTTTAAAATACATAAGTAAATCACCTCAACTCCAAAATGAGTGAAACCACTTCTGGAAATTTTCATTTTGAATGAACTTTATATTAAAATTGTTTTCAAACATGTCCCTGTGACAGAGAGTATTATTTTGGGAAGAATAACCATAACTCTATTATTTGCACAATAGAAAAAGACATGTAACTTCAAAAATACATAACTATTTCATATTAACTCCAAAAACAGTGAAACAACTTTTGATATTTTTCATTTTTAGTGAACTAATTTATAAAATAGGTTTCAAACTTACCTCTGTCTCAAAACCTTTAGTTTGAGAAAAATTATCCTAAAGGGGATTATTTTTACACTATTAATGCTGATAACTTTAGAAATCAATAACTAAATCTTGGAAACTCCAAATGAAGCAAACTCAACTGTTTTGAACTGGTAATAATATTGCCTATTTATCCATGTAAACTTTGTACTCACCACTGCTCTACAAATTTTCATCTCATAATTAAATTACACGAACGAAGGCGTATTGAAATCTGAAAATCAAATCACCATAACTTTCTTATGCTAAATCAAAATGAAATAATTCTTTCACCAAAAATCATCTAAAATCATGACTTAGATACTGCAGAAAAATCATGCATTTTTTAGCATTTTGATTTTTGAGGTTTTTCTCGATGTTTATTCGGTATTGTATTTACCTAGATACCGAGCCTATTGATATTGACTCCTACGCCACCGAGAGTGAACAACTACTTTTCCTGCAAGGCAAGCATCCTTTGAACTTTTCTTTTGCATCATATTTGATCCCAGTTTTGTTTGGATAGATGCAATGATAATTGCTTGCATGTTATTTTGATAATGTCACTATTTTTGTGATGAATAGTTAGACACCTCCTATTATCTTGTCATTGTGGCTATCCATGAATTATTCCAGTACTGAAATGCTTAAGATAGGATGTGTGAAATTATATTGTCCGGGTTTGCTTAGTCATGCAAGTCTAGAACCGGTAGTTTGATTGTCGGGAATAACCCGACAATTATGGGATAAACACAACTCTCTTTATATACTTTTGGTTCAGATCTTCGTATCTGTTTTATGAGTTAAAATTTTGTCATTTTAAATGAGCTTTTGGTCTGGACAAGTGTTGGTTAGTGATGGTGCTTCGTGCACGAGTTTTGGGTAAGTGGTTGACTTGTCTGGACAATTAAGGACCGAACTTTGGGTACCTGCTGTTCAAGCAATTCTCGTGCTACCATACGCAGTATATGGGTGCTGTACGGTCAAGTAAGGGGAAGGTCCTATTGTGTTAAGTCTCACAGTGGTGTAGGGACAATTGTGTCTTTGTCAGTTGTCCTTAGGAATTGATGTCAATGTTCTATAGTGTGCAAGGGAGCACCATTTACCTTTTCATTACATCGGTATTTCCAATACAACGTGTGAGCCCCTTAGCAAGTGCTATACGCTACTTGTACTAAGATCGGAAACATCTCACATGGGGGACTTAGCTCAATAGGGTTTTCTTGCTGAAAACGATCGTATCTCGATTCTCCCCGGCCAGCATACCAAAGGAAGTGTGCCATTATCCGGAGGCTTACGGGCAAGTCGAGTAGTGTGGGTAAAGTAGTACACCCCTACAGGGTATAATTCTATTCGAATAGCCGTGTCCACGGTTAGGGACAACCGCTTGAAATTTGTGGCTGCTTATTGTTAGACTTGGAATTAAAAATTGTGAGTGAACTCGGTAATTATCATGAATGGGATGTTCATGCTTGTTGTAGTATCAAAGTGGGAAGCCACTTTGCTTGTTGTATGCTTTATTTGTTACTCAGTTCATTACTTATTCACATGCTTTACTTCTACTTCAAATCTGATTTTGAAATGGCACTTGAAAAACTAGTATGTGTAGGTTGTACATTGTTGCGTCTCTTTCGCAAAACTAAGCCAATATGAGCCTTTCCTTTGAATGAGCTTATGCATAACTATCTTTATTTGTGTAAGACTTGCGAGTACTCTTTGGTACTCAGCCAGATGTTTGCTGGCTTTTACAGGTGAGGACGATATTGAGGCTGATGATTTCACTATGTCGATTTAGGGGACACCGACGAGTAGTATGCTATCTTCTAACTCCCAATCGGTTGCCGATGGGTTGTGGGCATACCACTGCTGGCATTTTGGTTTATTTACTCACTTCCGCTATAAACTTGTTTAATTTGGCCGGTCGGCCACTTATGTAGTCGTAAACTTGGAACTGTGATGTATAACTTTTGTACTATTTATGTATGAGCATTGTATGGATGTGATCGACGATGTAATGAGAGTATGAATATATTGGTCGCTGATCTTGGGAGCCAATATAGGTCATACTCGCTGTTCTTGGATTCCCATTTAACTCGCTAAGTGTCGTGCTTGACTTGTTGGGAACCGGCAATCATGTAGTGCTCGCAGAGGAGCAGCGCGCATGATCGTCGGGGCTCTAGATTTGAGTTGAGCCTCTCATTTAGACTGAGTTAAGTTGGAATCCATTTACCGGAGATCCCGAGTTATGTCCCTAAGACCTTGATTAGTCTCGGTCTTAAGGAGATAACTCCGGGGCCCCCACAACGTTGGTATCAGAGCCATACTGACTGTAGGTTAGAGATAGCACGTGCGTTAAGTTTAGCAAGCCTTGGTCAAATTACTTTTCAAAATTATCAAAATTACTTTCAAAAAGTTAAGTTAGGAGTATCTTTTATTCCTTACCCATCCTAGTATCATCCCTTACCTTATCTGGTTTTGATTTTGCAAAGCTAACTTACCTTGCCTTTTCTCCTCCGTTAGATGAACCCCCAATACCTTGTTCGTGAGACCCAAGCTGAAGATGTGGGAGGATACCCGGAGCTACTGAGGGATATGATGTGGAAGGCGAATTTTACCTACCAGCCGACGTACTCCATTTACCGTCGAGATCGAGGGCCGGGAATGGAGGAATACTTGGTCGTGGCGTATATTATTGCTAGACGTGTTGCGGGAAGCATCCCGTATCGTGTTCAAAGCTTATGGCACCGGAGGCCATGGCGCCGCAAGAAGTGGCTAGGGTGGCCATGAGTCGCCACCGCTATGATCTGACAGAGCTGTCCCACCGCCTTATGACCATTTCCCCATGCAAGCACATGAAGGGGAAGTGAGCAGGTTTGCTAGGATTCAGTTCGGTGAAGACCCTCAGGTTCGACAATTGGCAAGGCTGGTGCATATCATGGACCAGATGCATCGCTGCACCATGCACGAGTTGTGGGAGACGCGACGGCGTCTCATTGAAGCTTAGGAGCACTTAAGGCTCATGTGCGACATGAGGCTTATTCATCCCAATGTGCTATATGGCACTAATATGATCTCCCCTTATCTTTCTGCGCCAGCAGATTGTCGTCTTCCCGTAGTAGGAGGTCATATTAATGTCATAGGATCACCCTTGCGTCTTCCTAATCTAGGGGACCCTGATGATACTGGATCCCCTGGGGCACATCTTCTGGACGAATTCCCGGTGAACTTTGACCGGAACAACATTTAGGATGTTGTGGGTGTTAGCTCATGGTTGAGCATGTATCTTTGATTCCCTGTAATAGGTTATTGGTACGTGAACTATTGTTGTCTTCCTTGCAAGAACTTTAATTCCGGCAGTTGCTTTTCGCCCACGAGCCTTTATGAATGTAATTGCATTAGAAACGCTTTGTTTTGAATTTATGGACCTTGTACTGGCATTAGCGCCTTTGTACGCCCATTCGGTGTTATGTTTTTGTGCATTTTATATCATTATGCATGCTTAGTTAAGAGCTATGTGTTTGCTTTCCAGATTTTTTAATTCACACCTGTTTCTAGCAAGCTTGGCATCTGTTAATTTTCCTTGTCACTTCAGATGTCGAGCCGTACCACTCGTCGCGAGCTCTGCGTGACGGGGATCTCCACCCGGGCGCAATCGATCGCCCGATGGCTGACCTCTATGCCCGAGAAGAGGTGAGCCCCTCAGCAGAGACACCAGCAGAGGCGGTTCATCCGAGGAAGTGCTCCTCCGCCACCCACTATGGCGGAAGTCTTGGCTCGATCGAGAAAGCAGGATGGATCAGACCAGATCCTGGAGGCTATAGCTCGCAACACTTCTCCTGCTCCTGCGGCAGCAGGGGGAGGGGGACATCAGAGGCAGGGGAGGTCTCGCTGATTTCCAGTGAACCAATCCTCCCACCTTTTCAGGCACCGAGAGCCCGATGGAGGCTGAGGACCTGGCCGAGGGATATTGAGAAGAAGCTGGCCATTGCTCGGTTACGTGCATTGAGAGGGTGCTCTTTGCTAGTTATCAGCTAGAGGGCGCTGCTAGTGCATGGTGGGACAACTTTTCCGCCATGCAGCCGGAGGGAGAAGTTCCATCGTGGGGCGAGTTCTGTGCGGCCTTCAGGGAGGCCCACATTCCTGAGGGGGTCATGTTGATCAAGCAGCAGCAGTTTCTTGCCTTGAAGCAAGGAAAGAAGACCGTCTCTGAGTACCTTCAGGAGTTCAACGCCTTGGCTCGCTATGCCCCTGATGATGTCTCCACCGACGCCCGCGCCGCCGCTTCATGGGCGGCTTGACAGAGGAGATGCAGTTGGCTCTAGCTGCACATGACTTCCGCAACTTCCAGCATTTGGTGAACAAGGCCATTGTTGTGGAGCACAAGAGTGTGGCAGTGGAGGAGTCCAGGAAGAAGAAGAGGCCGCCCGATTTTCAGCTAGCAGCAGCTTCCCTCGGCGGCGCACGGACCACCCTGACACCTCGCTCTCGAGGCCCCAAAGACCACCGAGGCCTCCCGTGGTCCCTCCACGACCTTCTCCACCAGTGGCGCAGCGGAACAACGGGGGGAAGAACTTCCAAAGCAATGGGGCATACAAGCCCAACGTCATCTGTTTTCATTGTGGTCGCTAGGGTCACTATGCTTCTCCTTTGCCTCGCCAGCGGCGAGGATGCCCGAACTTATCGAGCTCCTACTCCACCAGCTGTAGCAAGACCTTCACCATCTCCGAGGGCAGCATCTACCCTCCTCAGATCCCTGCACGTGGTCGAGTGAACCACGTCACCGCCGAGGAGGCTAGCGACGCTCCAAACGTCGTTTTGGGTACACTTCTCGTTAATTCTTGTCCAGCATCAGTTTTATTTGATTCAAGAGCATCTCATTCATTCATCAAAGAAGAATATGCTGCACTTAATCAATTTGAAATGCACCAACTTCAGCCACCTTATCAAATCAAATCACGGATCGGTTTTAGAACCGATCGAGTGCCAGGCGTAAGGTGGAAATTCATAATATCAACTTCTTGGCAAATTTAATTGTGATAAATTCAGTGGGTATCGATGTGATATTAGGGATGGATTGGCTGTCCAAAAATCAGGGAAAGATCGATTGTGCTCAACGGTCCATTTCAGTCACTAGCGAAGATGGCAGTCAGGTCATTTTTGCACCTTCTGTTGGCAGTTCTCATCTCTATGCTTTGGAAACTAGTACCTCTCTTGAAATTGAGAAAGTGCCAGTGGTGTGTGAATATCCAGATGTATTCCCTGAAGAACTACCAGGCATGCCACCTGACCGTGAAGTTGAATTCGTCATCGAGCTTGCACCCGGTACTGCGCCAATCTCAAAGCGGCCGTATCGAATGCCTCCTAATGAGTTAGTCGAATTGAAAGCACAACTCCAGGAACTTCAAGATAAGGGTTTCATACGGCCAAGCTCCTTACCTTGGGGGTGCCCGGCCATCTTTGTTAAGAAGAAAGACAAGAGCTTGCGGATGTGTGTTGACTACCGTCCGTTGAATGAAGTCACTGTCAAGAACAAGTATCCGTTTCTGCGGATTGATGACCTGTTCGACCAACTTAGTGGAGCTCAAGTGTTCTCCAAGATTGACTTAAGGTTGGGTTACCATCAAATCAAGGTCAGAACAGAGGACATTCCAAAGACAACATTCTCTACTCGGTATGGTCTATACGAGTACACTGTTATGTCTTTTGGTTTGACTAATGCACCTGCTTATTTCATGAACCTCATGAACTCGGTTTTCATGGAGTATTTAGATCAGTTTGTTGTTTTATTTATTGATGACATCCTGATTTACTCCAAGTCCGACGAAGAACACGAGAAGCATTTGAGACTTGTGTTGGAGAAGCTTCGTCAACATCAACTCTATGCAAAATTCAGCAAGTGTGAATTTTGGCTTCGCAAAGTGAGCTTCTTGGGTCATGTACTCTCCAAGGGTGGTGTCGCGGTTGATCCTGCAAGGTGCAAGATGTCTGAATCGAAGCAACCCAAGGCGTCACCGACATACGCGAGCTTTCTTGGACTTGCGGGCTACTACGCGATTCATCAAGAACTTCTCAAAATTGCTAGGCCAATGACTCAACTTCAAGAAGAAAAGAAGTTCGAATGGTGTGAGTTGTGAAAAAGCTTTGATTCTTAAGAACGTCGACCACCGCTCCGGTGCTCGTTCTTTTAGATATTCATAAGAGTTTCGATATTTACTACGATGCATCTTGCCATGGGCTCGGTTGTGTGCTTATACAAGAGGGCCGAGTAGTGGCATATCGTCAAGACACCGAGACCTCATGAAGCTAACTATCCCACTCATGACTTAGAGCTTGCGGCGGTTGTTCATGCTCTAAAGATTTGGCGACATTACCTCATCGATGTCGTTGCGAGATCTACACCGACCACAAGAGTCTCAAATACATTTTCACCCAAGCGATCTGAACTTAAGGCGAGAAGATGGCTTGAGTTAATCAAAGATTATGATATGGGACTTCACTATCATCCAGGAAAAGCCAATGTGGTGGCGATGCCTTGGCGAAAATCTCAATGCAGCTGTTTATCTGTAGTCCCTTCTTGGCGAGCTTGTGTGCCGCAATGCAACGATCGCAATCGAAATAATTGAAGAAGGTTAGCTCGCTGCCCTAAGTGTGAGTTGTACACTTGAGGACCAGATTAGAGAAGCCCGACAAGCCGACACGAAGTGGCTCAAATCCGAGAAGCAATGAAAAGGCACAAAGCCAAAGGTTTTAAAGAAGATTCACAAGTCACCCTGTGGTTCGGGAACCGGTTGGTGGTGCCTTTTGACCACACGTTGAGAGGGCAAATTCTCAAAGAGGCTCATGATTCCAAATTCTCTATTCATCCAGGTAGTACCAAGATGTACCAAGATTTGAAGAGAAGGCTCTGGTGGAGCCAAATGAAGCGACAGATCGCTCAATATGTTGCCGAGTGTGATGTATGTCAAAGAGTCAAAGCTGAGCATTTGAAGCCTGCCCATTCCCAAGTGGAAGTGGGAAGAAGTTGGCATGGATTTTATCACCGGCCTCCCTAGGACTCAAGCTGGGTATGATTCTATATGGGTGATTGTAGACCGTTTGACGAAGGTTGCTCACTTCATTCCTGTCAAGACCACCTACCGTGGGGACTAGTTGGCAGAGCTTTACATTGCAAGAATTGTTTGTCTCCACGGTGTTCCAAAGGTGATAGTTTCCGATAGAGGCCCTCAATTCACATCCTATTTAAGGGGATGCTTACATAAAGCGATGGGGACCAATTTATCTTTCAGCTCCGCTTATCACCCACAAACGGATGGACAAGCGGAAAGGGTAAACCAAGTTTTGGAAGACCTTCTCGTGCTTGTGTGCTGTCCTGACAGGGGGACTCGGAGAAGTGCTTACCTTTGGCGGAGTTCTCCTACAACAATAGTTTCCAATCAAGCATAAAAATGTCACCCTTGAGGCATTGTATGGAAGGGCTTGTAGGACACCTCAGAACCGTCAAGCCGGGAGAGGCCATTTTGTAGGGAAACGGGTAGGCTACACTAGCGCAAATTAAAAATTCTACCCGTAAACCAAGATCACTGCGATTATAGATCACGCCTTACCACTAGAGCGCAGTGCGGAAGTTGATGCGCGCGTCGGGGCGATGTAGTCGTACCAAGTTGATGCGATGCGTCGAGGCGGTAGTCGTACTACTTCCTCGTCCTCGTCGTGGCGTCCCACGTCTGCTCCTTTCTTGCGGTTCGTCCCCAACGCCACGATCAGCGCCTTCAAAGGTATCCACACGTGCGGGAGAAGCGGCGCGGCGCGGACTACTAGATCGCGCGGCGACTAGGCGTGGGAGGTGTGGCGGCGTGGTTTGAGGATGTCACAAAAACTCAACCTCAACCAGCCGCGCCCCTGCCCTCCTTTATAGGCGCCCTTATAATGGGCTTCTACGAATAGAGGCCCATTAGGACTCAATGCCCGATCTAATTCGATCCAATCCGAATTAGGCTTCGAACCATAAGTGTGTGACCCTATGGTTCACGTATGTTTAGACATGGCGCAAGTACACATACTTGGTCAATAGTTGGTAGCGGCCTCTGGCAAGGCGTGCCAACTCCTAAACGCACGTAAAGATCATATCGGACGAACCATCACAGCGTTATGTACATGCCAATCCCTTTGCCTCACGATATTCGGTCGAGCTCCAAGCGACCACTCTTTCTCGATCCTGATCCGGAATCCCTTACTAGGTTAACTCTTAACCTTAAGTAGCATGGCCATGCATTTCGGATCCGATCACTCGAGGGCCGAGATATCTCTCGGTGAGAGGGCAAATCCCATCTCGACCGACCATGCCTCGCGACATGCTTCATGACAAACCCGAAAGCTACCTTTATAACTACCGATTCACGGAGTAGCGTTTGATAGCCCCTAAGTAGGTCTATTCACATCTCAAGTACATGCGACAATCTCAGTGTCTAAGGACAAGGCGTACACATTGTGTAGAGAGAACCATAAGTATAAAAGCTATGTCTCATGTTGGGTCGGTCCAACCCCATGTTCTAAACATGTGTCCACATTATTGGTTTGACATCTCCATGTCTATGACACGTGAAACATAGTCATCAACCGATACATGTGCTAATCCATCATTCACGTGTGTCCTCACATGAACTCCGACTAGGGACAACTTTAGAATAACCATACAAGTAAAGAGTTTCACAAACAAGTCACATACTTGTTAATCAACACAAAGGCAATATTCAAGGAACATTTATTAAATCATGGATACAACGAAATATCATCATCAAAATGATTGCCTCTAGGCATATCTCCAACGATCTCCCACTTGCACTAGAGTCAATCTAGAAGATATCTAATACCCATAGCTCTTGTGTGCGCCACATGCTTAGGTGTGGGAGAGGCTTCAATCAAAGGATCTCAAACATTCAAATCCGTGTGTATTTTGCATATCTTTAAATCTCCTCGATTAAGGATCTCTCGAATGAGATGAAACCGCCATGATATGTGTTGTTCTTTTGGTGATTCCTCGGCTCCTTGGCTTGCGCAATGGCCCCACTTGTTATCACAAGAAAGATCCGCAGGATCGCACGCACTAGGAACCACACCTAGTTCGATTATGAACTTCCTTATCCAAACACCTTCCTTTGCCGCTTGAAGCGCAATGTACTCGGCCTCGTTGTAGAGTCGACAACAGTCTCTGCTTGGAACTCTTCCAACTTACCGCACCACCGTTCAAAAGGAACACAAAACCCGATTGCGATTTGTAATCATCTTTGTCGGTTTGGAAGCTTGCATCGGTGTAACCATTTACAACGAGCTCTTCCTCACCTCCGTAGACTAGAACACATCCTTAGTTCTTCTCAAATACTTGAGGATGTTTTTAATCGCTGTCCGATGACTCTCACTGATCACACAGTATCTGCTAGTAACACTTAGAGCATAGGAAACATCTGGCGAGTACACATCATAGCATACATGATAGATCCAATGGCCAAGCATATGGAATCTTACTCATGCGATCTCGCTCATCGGTTGTCGAAGGACACCGAGTCTTGCCAAGATTTATGCCATGAGACATGGGCAAGAACCCTTTCTTTGCCTCCTCCATGTTGAACCGTTTCAACACTTTGTCAATGTAAGTACTCGCTTAATCTTATTAGCCTTTTTGATCTATCTCTATAGATCTTAATACCCAAAATATATGCCGCTTCCCTAAGTCCTTCATTGAGAAACTATTTTTCGTGAGGTCTTAACGGACTCGAGCATAGGAATATCATTTCCAATCGGTAATATGTCATCTACATATAAGATTAGAAATCGAGTGAGCTCCCACTTGTCTTCTTGTAAACACAAGATTCTTCTTCGTTTTGATGAAGTCAAACCCTTGACCACTTCATCAAAACGAATGTTCCAACTCCGAGATGCTTGCTTCAATCCATAAATGGATTTTTGAAGTTTGCATACTTTTCTAGCATTGTTTGGATCGACAAAACCCTCGGGTGTATCATATACGTCCTCGGTTAAATTTCCATTAAGGAAAGCGTTTTGACATCCATCGCCATATCTCATAGTCGAAATATGCAGCAATAGCTAGAATGATCCGTATTGATTTAAGCATCGCTACGGTGAGAAAGTCTCATCGTAGTCAACTCCTTGAACTTGCCGAAACCTTTGCGACAAGTCGAGCTTTATGGATATGAACATTTCCATCCATATCAATCTTCCTTTTATAGATCCATTTGCACTCTATGGTTTTAACACCATCAAAGCGGGTCAACCAAATTCCAAACTTGATTGTCTCCCATGGATGCTATCTCGGATCTCATGGCACTATGCTATTTCTCGAGTGCAGGTCCATCATTGCTTCGTGATAGGTCGTGAGGCTCATCATTGTCTAACAATAATATATCTCGCGCATTGCGAGCCTTCCGACCTTCGTGGTGGTGGTGCTTCCTTTGCCATGGGTTCCTCAACTTGTTACGCCACATGGGCATCATTCGTCGAGTCTTCCCGATTGGTTCATCTTGAACTTCTTCAAGCCGCACCGCTCTTCCACTTGTCTCCCTGTTGAGAAACTCTTTCTCTAGGAAAACACCACTTGACGACAAACACTTTGCCCTCTAGTCGGTTGTAGAAGTAATATCCAAAGGTTTCTTCGGATATCCCACGAAAATGCATTTATCCGACTTGGGTGTGAGCTTGTCCGATCAGTAGTCGCTGACAAACGCCTCACATCCCCAAATCTTTAGAAAAGACAAGCGTGACTCTTCCTCCAAATCTCATATGGTGTCTTAACTACAGTTTAGACGGTACCTATTAAGTGTGAAAGCTGCCGTTTCTAGAGCGTAACCCCAAAGGATAATGGTAATCTGATCGCTCATCATCGATCGAACCATGTCCAACAAGGTCCGATTACGCCGGATACCCCGTTTCTTTGAGGCGTTAGGGCGGTGTTAGGCATGGAACAATTCGCAACTCTTCGATGATTGCTAAATTCATGACTCAAATACTCGCCACCACGATCGGATCGCAGAGCCTTAATTTTCTTGGCACGTTGATTTTCAACCTCATTCGAACTCTTTGAACTTTTCAAAAGTTTGGACTTATGCTTCATTAAGTAGACATACCCATATCTACTAAAATCATCGGTGAAAGTTATGAAGTAATGAAATCCACCTCTAGCGATCGTGCTCATTGGTCCACATACATCGGTATGTATGATTTCCAACAAGTCCGACGCTCTCAAAAGAACCTTTGAAAGGTGATTTGGTCATCTTACCAAGCAAACAAGCTTCACATGTCTCGTATGATTCAAAATCAAACGAAGTTAGAAGACCATCGACATGGAGCTTCTTCATGCGCTTTTCACTTATGTGACCCAAACGACAATGCCAAACATAGGTGGGATTCAAATCATTAGGTCGAAGTCTTTTAGCATTTATGTTAAATATAGGCGCATCATCAAGATTTAAAATAAATAACCCATTCACAATGGGCGCAAAGCCATAAACATTCCATTTTTAGAGATCAAACAACCATTGTCTTTACTTGCAAATGAATAACCATCTCTCATCAAACATGAGGGGGATAAAATGTTTCGACTCATACTAGGAACATAATAACAATTATTCAATTCCATAATAAATCTTGAAGGAAGCTGAAGTTGCATGGTGCCGACGGTCAACGCAGCAACCCTTGCTTTATTCCCGACGCGAAAATCAACTTCACCTCTTGCGACTCCTCTACTTCTTATTAGCCCTTGCATCGAGTTGCAAATGTGAGCAACTGATCCGGTATCAAATACCCAAGAGTTAATAGGAGAATCTGCGAGAAAAATGTCTAAAACATTTATGACAAGTGTACCATGGGTGGAAGTCTTACTTCCAGCCTTCTTCTTGCATTCATCGGAATCCATGTACTTCTTGCAGTTTCTCTTCCAGTGGCCAGTTTCTTTACAATAGAAGCATACTGTCTCAGCTCCAGGTCCAGCATTAGGCTTAGGCGTTGGCTTCGAGATCATATCCTTAACCTTGCCCTTATTCTTTGGCCATGGCTTCTTACCCTTTTTCTTGAAGCTAGACTTGTTCTGCACAACCATCACATGGCTAGGCCCTGCACACTTCTTAATGTCACTCTCTGCTGTTTTGAGCATCCCACAAAGCTCATTAAGGCCCTTATCCGCCCCATGCATATGGTAGTTCGAAATGAAATGCCCATAGCTAGGTGGAAGAGACGCTAAAATGAAATCAGTTGCCAACTCTTGGCCAATTGGAAAACCAAGTTTATCCAAAGTCTGACTGTAACCAACCATTTTGATCACATGTGGGCCTACGGGTGCACCTTCTGTTAACTTGCATTCCAGAAAAGCCTTAGAGACATTGAACCGTTCAGTCTGGCACATGTGCGAACATGTCCTTAAGCGCTATGATCATATCATACGCTTCGATCCTCAAACCGCTTTTGAAGGTCGTTCCATGCATGCAAGCATAAGACACTAATCTCAAGAGAGTCATCACATGCTTTCTTGTAGGCATTTTTAACAGTGCAGACGCATTGTTAGCGAGTTCTTCGGGATTGGGGTGTCGAACGTTTTCCTTTTATACGCCACGAGAACAATTCTCGAGTTACGGACCGATCGAATAGTTTGTTCCATTTAATTTCTCTTTCTCAAGAATCGATCGCAAAGCAAAAGGGTGTGCGTGGTTGCTAGATGCCATTGATCTACAATAGGAAATGCAAAATACTAAGACAAATAAAACCATGATAGAGTAAACTGTATTAAACAAATTTAATAGAATGTACTCCCACTAAAATCAACATCCCTCTGTTGATTCTTAGCGATTCAAGATCCGCAATTAACGAGTCTACTAGTGAGCTTTTGCATCACCGCTAGGAGACAAGGTAATTCGGTAAGCAACACCTTGCTAATCATATCTCTATATGACTCTTGTTGTTGGGTGACATCTCTATGCCCCGGCGCCCAACCTTTATGCCCCAAGGCCCATAACCTTTATGATAACCTTGTTAAGTTCACCAATCCTTATGCATGTAAGTATCCGATACAAAACCCATCTAGTCAAGGAAAGTTGATGGTGCCTAATTTTATAGACCCACCATCAATTTACAGGACATGGGATGGTGCAAAGTTTAATTGGGAGGGCATATGTTTAACTTAACATTTTGTGAGGATCGCTATACTTCTACCATTCAAACATGCATAGGAGTAAAACAATAGGAATAGCATTCACACGAGTTGTGACTCAAGATGGCCTATTTTCTCATGGTGATCTCCATCGCCATAGAATCATCCACCATGATGATCTCCATCTCCATGGTTCATGTGTGCCATCCTCCAAGTGATGTGTCCTCCGAGTACTACTATAAGCTATTACTCATAACACTAGTAATAAAATACATGGATACTAGGAATCATCACAAGTCGGCACGCAGCCGTTAATACAATACTTTGACAACACAATGGCTCGGTAGTGTTGCCGTACCCACGACACGCAGTCATGCAAATATTACAAACATGCATCACATACACATTAGGCCATACGGTCACATACATCCCGCAAAAACAAGTTATGCATAGAATCGCAATCTCACCGGATAAGGGGTCGAGGTTTCCCCTGGGTTCGAAGGGCGGCGCCTCCGCGATTTTGATCCAATCTATGCAATTTTACATAGGATTTTTATCGGCAAATCATATTTACCACAAATCGACTCATCGTTAGATTCGACCAATTTGTATCGATCTTCGCATGCCGCAACCGGTTTTACGTGTCACCGCTCTACCCGATGGCGAATCCGACCGGTAGGGTATGTTGTTTCACGACCTTAGCGGCATGATCACGGTACATCGATTATTAATCTAGGTTCCGATTCGATCAATCATATTGATCTTCGCATTCCGCAATGGTTTTACGTGTCACTTTGTCACCCCGATGGCGAATCCGACCGTAGGGGTATGTTGTTTCACGACCTTAGCGGCATGATCACGAAACCGGATCAATCCATTACGAAACTATACAATCGATCACATCGATCATACCGATTACATATCGCCATATGCAAATCACCCGAACCTATAACATGACAAAGAACCTTGCTCGATACCATCAGTAGGGAACGGGTAGGCTACACTAGCGCAAATTAAAAATTCTACCGTAAACCAAGATCACTGCAGATTATAGATCACGCCTTACCACTAGACGCGCAGTGCGGAAGTTGATGCAGTGCGTCGGGGCGCAGTAGTCGTACCAAGTTGATGCGATGCGTCGGGCGCAGTAGTCGTACTACTTCCTCGTCCTCGTCGTGGCGTCCCACGTCACGACTCCTTTCTTGCGGTTCGTCCCAACGCCCGCAGTGCATGCGCCTTCAAAGGTATCCACACGTGCGGGAGGAAGCGACGCGCCGGACTACTAGATCCGCGCGGCGACTAGGGCGTGGGAGGGTGGCGGCGGGGTTTGAGGATGTCACAAAAACTCAACCCTCAACCGCGCCCGCTCTCCTTTTATAGGCGTCCTTATAATGGGCTTCTACGAATAGAGGCCCATTAGGACTCAATGCCCGATCTAATTCGGATCCAATCCGAATTGGGCTTCGAACCATAAGTGTGTGACCCTATGGTTCACGTATGTTTAGACATGGCGCAAGTACACATACTTGGTCAATAGTTGGTAGCGGCCTCTAGCAAGGCGTGCCAACTCCTAAACGCACGTAAAGATCATATTGGGCGAACCATCACAACGTTATGTACATGCCAATCCCTTTGCCTCACGATATTCGGTCGAGCTCCAAGCGACCACTCTTTCTCGATCCCGTGATCGGAATCCCTTACTAGGTTAACTCTTAACCTTAAGTAGCATGGCCATGCATTTGCGATCCGATCACTCGAGGCCCAGAGATATCTCTCGGTAGAGAGGCAAATCCATCTCGTGACCATGCCTCGCAAAGATGCTTCATGACAAACCCGAAAGCTACCTTTATAACTACCCGATTCACGAGTAGCGTTTGATAGCCCCTAAGTAGGTCTATTCACATCTCAAGTACATGCGACAATCTCGTCTAAGGACAAGGCGTACACATTGTGTAGAGAGAACCATAAGTATAAAGCTATGTCTCATGTTGGGTCGGTCCAACCCCATGTTCTAAACATGTGTCCACATTATTGGTTTGACATCTCCATGTCTATGACACGTGAAACATAGTCATCAACCGATACATGTGCTAATCCATCATTCACGTGTGTCCTCACATGAACTCCGACTAGGGACAACTTTAGAATAACCATACAAGTAAAGAGTTTCACAAACAAGTCACATACTTGTTAATCAACACAAAGGCAATATTCAAGGAACATTTATTAAATCATGGATACAACGAAATATCATCATCAAAATGATTGCCTCTAGGGCATATCTCCAACAATTTTATGGTCCAACCTTGGTGGAGGATGCGGAAGAACAAGTTCGCATCATTCGTGAACGACTTCGGACAGCTCAATCTCGTCAAAAGTCTTATGCCGACCGTCGCCGTCGCGAGTTGAGCTTTGAGGTGGATGATCTTGTCTACCTTAAAGTTTCTCCGATGAAAGGGACGCATCGTTTCCAAATCAAAGGTAAATTGGCACCGCGCTACATCGGACCTTTCCGAATTCTAGTAAAGTTGGGACCGGTGGTTTATCAAATAGAATTGCCACCATCACTTGTTGATGTACATGATGTTTTCCATGTATCACAACTGAGGAAGTGCCTCCGTGCCCCAACCGAAGCAACTGAGCTAGAAAAGCTTGACTTGCAACCTGATCTTTCTTATCGGGAGCACCCGATTCGCATTCTTGAAGAAAAGGAGCGCAAGACGCGAAATCGCAATATCAAATTTATCAAGGTTCAGTGGAGTAACCATACTGAAGATGAAGCCACATGGGAGCGTGAAGATCAAGTGCGAGCTAACTATCCAAATCTTTTTCTTTCTTCTTGAAGTGTCTTCGAATCAAGAAAGGAAAGTTTAAACAAAGCAATGGGAAGGAACAATGTAATAGTCATTCCTTGTAACCTTACAAAGATATCTTGGCACTATCTTTGAAGGAAATCAAGACAACGGATGTTATGTTTTCTTTTAGCATTTTCCTATTCAACTTCAACTCTATCGATCTCGGGGTCGAGATCTTTTGTAAGGGGGGAGGTTTGTCACATCCCCAAATTAATAAAGAGCTTATTATGCATCTCATTAGCATGCATCATGTTTGGAAACTTTTTAATTCAATATTGTACTTGGAAAATCTCAAAATACAATTGAAACATACACTTTAATTTGGAACTCCAAACTAAAAACCGAAATAATGCTACTGAAGATCCTCTAGAAATAATTTATTCAAATACTATATTAATTATCACGAATTAATATACTTTTTCCCAAATTTTTGGGACTGGTTTGAACCATTAGAAAATTCAAACACCATTAAAAGACCTAGCCTAAATTTGAATTTATATATGACAAAATATACATGAACAGTAGGTTTCAATAATTTTTATGGACACTAGGCTATCCCAGGAACCCCCACAAATTATTTCATGATTTTATGAATTTTATTTCTATTTTTAATCCCCTAGTCATAGTAGAGGAAATGATTTAATTCCTAGTCAAACCCTAAAAACCTAATCGGTCGCTACTATTCCTTGGGCTCGAGCCCGACCAAGGTGAACAGCTCACCAACCACCTAAAATGCACCATCGCATGCAACCATCGGATCGTAGATCGATGGCCCAAATCTCGCAACCCTTGGCCGTTATGCGGCGTTCGTTCTAATCTAAGCCCTCCATTCGTGATCCAACGGTTCTGATCAAACCGTTTTCTTCGCACCGCGCGCCCCTGTGCGGCGGTTGCCGGACCACGCTGCCGGTTGCTTCTTCCACCTCGCGCGCGCTCGATCGCCAGCGACGCGCCGCGCTGTGCGCTCCGAGCCGTTGGCGAGCCGTCACCTCCGTTATCCACCGCCGCATGCAACCACTCTGGAGCTTCTCGTCTCACACCGCCTCCATCCCCGTCAACACCCGGCCATTTTAACCTTCCGAGCGCCTCCTTTTTCCCCATCTTTCCTCTCGGGTCTGAGGAAAGAGGTGCTCTCCTCCGCTCGTCTCTCCGGTAAGCTTCGACCGGGTGATCCCTCTCATCTCTACATTCCTCGCCGTTTCCATTTCTGCTGAGCTCATCCCTTGTCGTTGCTTGTAGATCCCAGGGTACCATCGTGTCCTCGCCGGCTCTAGAGCGCGGTCCGAAACGCTCCACCGTGCCACTCGTGCCTCCGGTGAGTTTTGATCTCTTGTTTGCGCGTCACATTGTGTCTTAGGACATAATCATGATTTCCCCTCAACTTATTTCACCGATGCTCGACAGGATCACTGGGATTTGGACCTTGCCCCTATTTTCGGCCGATAGCACTATTCATCATCGCATTGTCATCTTGGTGAGCCATTCCTCGATTCCTTGCTTGGTGACCATCTCCTGGCCTCACTCAAGCATTCTCAATCGGTAACTTTCGATCTCCTTGAGCAGATAGTCCCTCCTCGTGAGCCTTGCCGCCGTCACCATTGCCGTGGCGACTCAACGCCAAGCTTCCCGCCTCCATCCTTCGGTAGGTTCCTGGACCTTGTAGATGCTTTTGCGCGCGCTATTTTGCTCGGTCGTCGCCGAGTCGCTTTAGCCTCTTGTGCCGTAGAGTGCGCGCTCGTCGTCGGCTAGCCGCGGTCGCAGCCATTCCACCGCCGCCGTCGCCACCATTAGGTGCACACGGTTCCTAGCTTTCCATTCTGAACCTTAGTTCGCGCCGACGAGTCCCGCAGCGCCGGCGAGCCGCCGGCCATCTCGACCAAGCGCGCGCGCGTGGCGATTCCGGCCGCATCAGAGCTCGGGATTAGGGCAAATCGGTGTCTTTACGTGCTAATGATTGCTTAGACTTTTAATTGGATGTCTTAATTGCTAAATGTGACTATTACACGTGGGACCAGGAACAGAAATAAAAAAGGGTAAGTGTAATACGGTAGAGTGATTGACATGTGGGCCCCTACCCTTAAGTGCCAGTGCACTGAACCTTGGCCGCGTGAACTGGGTGCATAGACCTAGTCACTGACTTCGGGCCCCACGTGTCAGTTTGTTTAATTCGTAAGTGCAAACGAAAACCGACGCTATTCACTGGCCCCACCCGTCAATGGCTGTGGCTAGGTTAGCACTCGGTAGGGAATTTAATCAGTACTTTATGAAATTCAAAATCTCTTATTTGCACACTCAAAATTGGCATTAACTTTTAAAATACATAACTAAATCACCTCAACTCCAAAATGAGTGAAACCACTTCTGGAAATTTTCATTTTGAATGAACTTTATATTAAAATTGTTTTCAAACATGTCCCTATGACAGAGAGTATTATTTTGGGAAGAATAACCATAACTCTATTATTTGCACAATAGAAAAAGACATGTAACTTCAAAAATACATAACTATTTCATATTAACTCCAAAAACAGTGAAACAACTTTTGATATTTTTCATTTTTAGTGAAATAATTTATAAAATAGGTTTCAAACTTACCTCTGTCTCAGAACCTTTAGTTTGAGAAAAATGATCCTAAAGGGGATTATTTTTACACTATTAATGCTGATAACTTTAGAAATCAATAACTAAATCTTGGAAACTCCAAATGAAGCAAACTCAACTGTTTTGAACTGGTAATAATATTGCCTATTTATCCATGTAAACTTTGTACTCACCACTGCTCTACAAATTTTTATCTCATAATTAAATTACGAGCACGCGTATTGAAATCTGAAAATCAAATCACCATAACTTTCTTATGCTAAATCAAAATGAAATAATTCTTTCACCAAAAATCATCTAAAATCATGACTTAGCTACTGCAGAAAAATCATGCATTTTTTAGCATTTTGATTTTTGAGGTTTTTCTCGATGTTTATTCGGTATTGTATTTACCTAGATACCGAGCCTATTGATATTGACTCCTCATGAGAGTGAACAACTACTTTTCCTGCAAGGCAAGCATCCTTTGAACTTTTCTTTTGCATCATATTTGATCCCAGTTTTGGTTGGATAGATGCAATGATAATTGCTTGCATGTTATTTTGATAATGTCACTATTTTTGTGATGAATAGTTAGACACCTCCTATTATCTTGTCATTGTGGCTATCCATGAATTATTCCAGTACTGAAATGCTTAAGATAGGATGTGTGAAATTATATTGTCCGGGTTTGCTTAGTCATGCAAGTCTAGAACCGGTAGTTTGATTGTCGGGAATAACCCGACAATTATGGGATAAACACAACTCTCTTTATATACTTTTGGTTCAGATCTTCGTATTTGTTTTATGAGTCAAAATTTTGTCATTTTAAATGAGCTTTTGGTGCGGACAAGTGTTGGTTAGTGATGGTGCTTCGTGCACGAGTTTTGGGTAAGTGGTTGACTTATGCGGACAATTAAGGACCGAACTTTGGGTACCTCTTGTTCAAGCAATTCTCGTGCTACCATCACGCGTTATATGGGTCTTTCACGGTCAAGTAAGGGAAGGTCCTATTGTGTTAAGTCTCACGGTGGTGTAGGGACAATTGTGTCTTTGTCAGTTGTCCTTAGGAATCGATGTCAATGTTCTATAGTGTGCAAGGGAGCACCATTTACCTTTTCATTACATCGGTATTTCCAATACAACGTGTGATCCCCTTAGCAAGTGCTATACGCTACTTGTACTAAGATCGGAAACATCTCACATGGGGGACTTAGCTCAATAGGGTTTTCTTGCTGAAAACGATCGTATCTCGATTCTCCCCGGCCAGCATACCAAAGGAAGTGTGCCATTATCCGGAGGCTTACGGGCAAGTCGAGTCGTGTGGGTAAAGTAGTACACCCCTGCAGGGTATAAATCTATTCGAATAGCCGTGTCCACGGTTAGGGACAACCGCTTCAAATTTGTGGCTGCTTATTGTTAGACTTGGAATTAAAAATTGTGGGTGAACTCGGTAATTATCATGAATGGGATGTTCATGCTTGTTGTAGTATCAAAGTGGGAAGCCACTTTGCTTGTTGTATGCTTTATTTGTTACTCAGTTCATTACTTATTCACATGCTTTACTTCTACTTCAAATCTGATTTTGAAATGGCACTTGAAAAACTAGTATGTGTAGGTTGTACATTGTTGCGTCTCTTTCGCAAAACTAAGCCAATATGAGCCTTTCCTTTGAATGAGCTTATGCATAACTATCTTTATTTGTGTAAGACTTGCGAGTACTCTTTGGTACTCGGCCGGATGTTTCTTGACTTTTACGGTGAGGGCGATATTGAGGTGATGATTTCACGATGTCGATTTAGGTGACACCGACGAGTAGTATGCTATCTTCTAACTCCCAGTCGGTTGCCGATGGGTTGTGGGCATACCACTGCTGGCATTTTGGTTTATTTACTCGCTTCCGCTATAAACTTGTTTAATTTGGTCGGTCGGCCACTTATGTAGTCGTAAACTTGGAACTGTGATGTATAACTTTTGTACTATTTATGTATGAGCATTGTATGGATGTGATCGACGATGTAATGAGAGTATGAATATATTGGTCGCTGATCTTGGGAGCCAATATAGGTCATACTCGCTGTTCTTGGATTCCCATTTAACTCGCTAAGTGTCGTGCTTGACTTGTTGGGAACCGACAATCATGTAGTGCTCGCAGAGGAGCGTAGCATAATGTCGTCGGGCTCTAGATTTGAGTTGAGCCTCTCATTTAGGTAGTTAAGTTGGAATCCATTTACCGAGATCCCGAGTTATGTCCCTAAGACCTTGATTAGTCTCGGTGTCGGGACCCGAGTACGATTCGGAACCCTGCGTATATCTTGCACTAGTCGAGATCACGCTAGTGCACGAGGGTTAACACAGTAAATATCTATCCACACAAGCGATAAATAAAGTAAGCGATTAGTTTGAATAACAAATAAGAGTTTTGACCTTATGGTCGAGTTTACACTTATTAAGCCACGCAGGCTAACAGAGAAATAAAGCGGCGGAGCGGAAAACTCCAGCGTAGATCCCATCAATTCACCACAGCAACCATCGGGATCGGACCTTAACGCACGATCGGCCTTCAACGAACTCCTCCTCGAAAGCGGCGTGACTCCTCCTCTTACAGTAGGTTTGGCGCAAGTTTTACAACAAGCGTGAGTACACAACCGTACTGCAAATCATACCACGAAATGCAATTTATAGATGCGAGCTTATTCCAAAGAAAAGGCTTACGTGGTTCTTTTGCATAAGCGGCATTTGCAATTGAATACTATAATAGATTGAAAGCATAATTCAAAACAAATAAACAATATTAATTTATGATTGTTTCCACAAAGACACACACTAAGCAGATTATTTCACATAGCCATATGATTAAAGTCACACACTCCCATTCCCACATTTTATGAAAACTACCCCTCATGTGAAATCCCGAGCATGTCCATGACCATGAGGCGGCTATTCGAATAGATTGTTTAACACTCTGCGAGGTTGTACACTTTACCCACAAGATACAACTAGTGTAGCAAGCACCAATCGTAACAAAACAGTTCGGAAACTTCATCTCAAACATTGACATTCCCGGTGTGCTTACAAACCGCTATACCAGCTCACATAGAATTGGTATAACACACACCATTGGATAGGAAGGCGAATCGTCGCGATGCAACCACCAAGTAGTCACACCTCCACCTGTCACACGACCTAACCTATCCACACGAACATCAATGCGAGAATCCATAACTTACTATGTTAGGCCCATCCCATACCGGGCATGTGGTCGTCTGATGAGCTCGATTCAATGGCGCACAAAGTTAAGTCCTTAATTGACCAAGGCAAGACTTCCATGTTCTAACTAAGTCACAAAGACCATCATTCCCATCACATAGACCACCATGTCACACGGTCTCCACCACTTGCCTCGGTCTAAATCCTTTACCACCCGGTTTGGTTTTAGTGCAACACATGCCATCACGAAGTAATAACACATAGCACACGGTTTACACAAAGTTCCATAGTCACTTAGTCATAATTAATATTACAACCTAAGCAATTGTACTCGCATCTAACCAACCCACGTTGGTGGTATAATAATACCAACTAGTAACCAATCTAGGGTGACAAGGAATTATGACATACAAGGCCAAGGTGTGCTAACAATTTGGATAATAACTATGCCCAAAGCATTTAAATAAATAATTAAAGTAGAATGCAATAATTTAACACAAAGTAATTTGAAAACTGGGTTCAAGATGATCGAAGGTATGACTTGCCTTGGAAAAGGTCTATGTACTGGTCTTGATCTTGAGGTGCTCCTTCCACAAAATTTCCGAACGAATCGCGTCTACTGTAAGCAGACACAAACAAACAAAACAAATAAATAACAGAGGCAAAACAAGCTCCAAAATTAAATACAAATCTCAGATAAATAGAGCTTAAATTTAGACAAATTTAGAAATTTGAATGGGCTCAATCGAGTTAGGATGCAAAGTTATGAGCTCTCAGTTTGGATATCTAAAAGAAACCTAATTTGGATTTTGGATTTTCCAATTACTTTTCTATTGAAAAAATTGGATTATTAGCAATCTGGCGTCGGCCCTCGAGATTTCGGAAAAGATAAATAAAGAAAACTCGACATGTAGGGCCACACGTCGAGACCACGGCTCACGCAGTGGCGGGTCTCACGAGCCTCGAGATTACAGGCGGTGGACTACCCAGCGGCGCACACGTGGCGGTGGCGGCGCCACGCACGCAACACGAGGCACGCGGCGGCGCGGCGCCGAGTGGCACCGGCGTGGGCGGCAGCGGCGGTGGCGCTTCGGTTAGGGTCTCGGCGAGCGGCGGCTCGCCGGCGGCGACGGATGGCACCGGGAGGTAGAGGCGACCACGAGGATCACGCGGGTGTACTCAGCGGTGCGCGGATACAACCAGGTGGCCGCGGTGAGGTAGAAGCGGCGGCGAAGTCTCGGGCTCGTCGGGATCGGGGCTCGGTGGTCTTCGGCGAGACCAAGACCACCGGAGGTAGAGGAGCTCCGTGCGATGCCGGGGTGCGAGCGAAGAGGCGCGGCCGGCACCGGCCGGCGAAGAACAAGCTCGTCGGGTTGCGGCGCGCAGTTGCTTCTCAGAGCTTTGCGGCGGCTAGGGTTAGGGTTTTGGCGGCGCTGCGCGGTTGGAGTCGCGGAGACCGAGGGCTAGCTCCCTTTATATAGGGCGGCGAGGAGGTCTAGAACGGACGCGAGAAAAGCGGGCGGCGGCGAGTCTCGATCGTCCCGACTTCGGAGCGAGCGATGATGTGGCGGTGGGACCCACGTCGATGGCTATGGTTAGGACGTGGCGTGCGAAATGGTGCGATTGCGAAAGCGGACTCAAGGATCGGTGTTGAATCTTGATCGAACGGTCCACAATCAAAGGAACATTCGGACCCCTCCGGTTACCTCACGCGCATCTAGCCGTTCATCCTTGATCGGACGATGGAGAAGCAGCGGCGCTCGGAGAGAGAGAGAGAGAGGGCGACATGCGGGGCCCGCATGTCGAGGAGAGGCCTTGTGAGCGGTGGCCTTGCAGAAGGCTGGTGTGGCGGGGAGAATGGGCCGGAGGAAAGAGATTCGGCCCGAAAGGATTTCTGAGATTTTAATAGGTTTTCTATTTTAGAAAATACCAGAAATTCAAATAAGCAATAGAATATAGCAAATGAACTCGAAAAATTCTAAAATCTAGAAAATATATCGAGCACATAGAACCCAAATAAAATAGTTTTGGCTATTGTTCATGTTGGGATTATTCACATTAAATGTTTTTTATTGTAAAGTCCAATATTAAGCTTACGAATTAAAATCAAATGAAATTCAAATGGTGAATTTTCTCCTACTAACTAATTAATAGATTTTTAAACTCGAGAAATTGGGATGTTACAAACCTCCCTTAAAGGAATCTCGACCCAGAGATTGAGGCTAGCTAGAGAAAAGGCTAGGGAACTCGGCTTTGGCTCTTCTTCACGTTCCCGTTGCTTCTCATACGAGTGGTTGCTCCTTGGACCTTGCAAAAATGAGCAGTCTTATACGGTGAGGCGCTCTGCGACATCCAAAATCTTATTGTTTGCTCCTTGTAGGTAAGGTCCTCCTTCAAGTCAATTGATTCCAACGGGGCTTGCTCTTACGGCACGAAGACACTTCTTCAAGCTGCGAGACATGAAAGACATCATGTACTCACCTTAGCAGCTGCGGTAGCTCAAGCGATAAGCAACTTCCCCACGACGTTCCAAAATCTTGAGCGGACCAACATACCTAGGGGCAAGCTTCCCTTTGGCATGAAACCTTTTGACACCTCCGGCGGGGTAACTCGAAGATAAGCGAAATCCTCGGGTTCAAAGGCGAGGTCACGGCGGCGATTATCGGCATAGCTCTTACGCTGGGTGAGCTATCTTCAATCTTTCTCTTATCATGGCCACTTGCTCTTACGCTACGAATGATGTCGGACCGAATGCGATCGTTCATTGTTTCGACCAATTCAACGGGTTTCTACAGAGCGCGGTGGTACAAAGCTTCAAATGGTGACATTTGCGGTAGCTTGATAACTATTGTTATGCGAAAATTCGCATATGGTAAACTTTTATCCCATCGGGTAGCATTAGCTAGAGCACAAGCTCTCGGCATATCCTCAATATCGATTAACTCTTTGATCATCCATCATGCATGGGTGATCTGTGATGCCCGAAATTCAAATGGGTACCAATGCTTCATGCAAGCTCGCCAAAAGCGAGAGGTGGCGGGATCCTCGATCGACACTATCTTTTGGGCACACCGTATAAGCCGACAATTCGGCCATGTACAACTCGCAAGCGATCTCCGAGTATGTGGTTTGGTGGCGGAAATGGCGACCTTGGTTAGACGATCGACTATTACCCGGATCGAATCGTAACCCGATTGGGTCTTGGGTAAACCGGTGATGAAATCCATCCGATCTCTTCCCACTTTCATTCGGAATCTTTAGCGATTCGACAAACTGTTGGCCTCACGGTGTTACGCTTTACTTTCGGCGGTGTCGCACAAGTCCACGAACTCTGCGACTTCTCGTTTCAAATTTGGCCACAAAATTTATTCTTAACATCTGGTACATCTTGGTACTTCCGAGGTGTATCGAATACTGAGTCATGGGCTTCTTTTAAGATTAATGTCTTAGACCATCAGTGCAGTACGAATCGACCATTAATCGAGTATATCACGGTCATCCTTGGTGAAATCTTTGAATTTCCATTACGCCATTTTGATCTTGATGTCGACAACACGGATCCTTTGGTTGTGCTTCACGAATACGCTTCTCCGAGGTGGCTTGTACCTCCAAATTGGCTACAAATCCTTGGACACAACTTCTAGCTTTAGCTTCGAAATTCTTCATACGATTACGGGCAACTTTCCTTTACCTCTAAAGCATTGCGGTAACTCTTACGACTTAGAGTGTACGCAGCTCGTTAACTTTTCGGGATGGTAATGGATTCCAAGATTATAATCCTTGATCAATTCTAACCATCTTCTACGTCTCATGTTCCAAATCATTGGGTGAAGATGTACTTGAGACTCTTATGATCGTATAGACTTCACAAATATTACTGGATGAGGTAGTGGCGCCAAATCTTTAAAGCATGCACTACGGCACTAATTCGGATCATGGTAGGGTAATTCTCTTCGTGAGGTCTCAAGCGCCTTGCGCATAGCGGCGGCTCGTCCTTCTTGCATCGGGGCGCATCTAATGTAGAAAGCGGGTAGGCTATACTAGCGCAAATTAAAAAATTCTACGTAAACCAAGATCACTGCGATTATAGATCGCGGTCTTACCACTAGGCGCGAGTGCGGAAGTTGATGCGGCGTCGAGCGATGTAGTCGTGCCAAGTTGATGCGATGCGTCGAGGCGGTAGTCGTACTACTTCCTCGTCCTCGTCGTGGCGTCCCGTCTGACTCCTTTCTTGCGGTTCGTCCCAGCGCCACGGATCTGGCGCCTTCAAAGGTATCCACGTGCGGGAGAGCGGCGCCGCCGGACTACTAGATCGCGCGGCGACTAGGGTGTGGGAGGGTGGCGGCGGGGTTTGGGGATGTCACGAAAAACTCAACCCTCAACGCGCCCCCCGCCCTCCTTTTATAGGCGTCCTTATAATGGGCTTCTACGAATAGAGGCCCATTAGGACTCAATGCCCGATCTAGTCGGATCCAATCGAATTAGGCTTGACCATAAGTGTGTGACCTATGGTTCACATATGTTTAGACATGGCGAGTACACATACTTGGTCAATAGTTGGTAGCGGCCTCTAGCAAGGCGTGCCAACTCCTAAACATACGTAAAGATCATATCGGACGAACCATCACAGCGTTATGTACATGCCAATCCCTTTGCCTCCACGATATTGGTCGAGCTCCAAGTGACCACTCTTTCGATCTGTGATCGGAATCCCTTACTAGGTTAACTCTTAACCTTAAGTAGCATGGCCATGCATTTACGGATCCGATCACTTGAGGGCAGAGATATCTCTCGGTAGAGAGGGGCAAATCCCATCTCATGACCATGCCTCGCGGCATGCTTCATGACAAACCCGAAAGCTACCTTTATAACTACCGATTCTGAGTAGCGTTTGATAGCCTAAGTAGGTCGATTCACATCTCAAGTACATGCGACAATCTCAAGTCTAAGGACAAGGCGTACACATTGTGTAGAGAGAACCATAAGAATAATTACTATGTCTCATGTTGGGTCGGTCCAACCCCATGTTCTAAACATGTGTCCACATTATTGGTTTGACATCTCCATGTCTATGACCTGTGAAACATGGTCATCAACCGATACATGTGCTAATCCATCATTCACGTATGTCCTCACATGAACTCCGACTAGGGACAACTTTAGAATAACCATACAAGTAAAGAGTTTCACAAACAAGTCACATACTTGTTAATCAACATAAAGGCAATATTCAAGGAACATTTATTAAATCATGGATACAATGAAATATCATCATCAATATGATTGCCTCTAGGGCATATCTCCAACACCTAATCCTTGACGCGAAGCATCACAATAGATATCGAAATCCTTGCGAATATCTAGCAAAATCAGCACTAGGGCTGAAGTCAAACGTTTCTTCAACTCTTGAAAACTTTCCTCACAGGCTGGAGTCCAAGTGAACTTTTTCTCCTTCTTCAACAATTGCGTAAGGGGCTTAGCAATCGATGAGAATCCTTCGATGAAAGCAGCGGTAATGACTGCCATTCGAGCTGCGAATCGAGTTACGGTCTTGAGCTGCTCCCAATGTAGCACTTCTTTAACTTTACAGGGTCAGCGCTACTCCTCATTTGTCATCACATGACCGGAAATCCACTTCCTTCTTCCAAAAATCACACTTCTTGAACTTGGCATACGGTGATGCTCTCGGAGTTTTTCAATATTATCCTTAAGTGTTGGCGTGCTCTTTCTCCGACTTGGAGTACACGAATATCATCAATGAACACAACTACGAACTTGTCCAAATATTCCATGAATACTTTATTCATCATGTTCATGAAATAGCGGGGCATTAGTCGGACCAAAGGACATGACTAAGAATTCATAATGTCCATACCGTGTTGAGAAAGCGGTCTTTGGTATATCTTTAGGACAAATCTTTGGTGGTGGTAACTTGATGTGGTCGATCTTGAGAATAATCCGGCTCCTTTCATCGATCAAGCGGATCATCTATCGGGTAGTGGGTACTTGTTCTTGATGGTAACCGTTGAAGAGCGGTAATCAATACACATCCTCATACTTCCATCTTTCTTCTTGACAAACAACAACGGCGCTCCCCATGGCGGCGAACTAGGTCTCACGAAACCTTTCTCAAGAAGTTCTTCTATACGCTTCTTCATCTCTACCAATTCATGGTGGCATCAGATAAGGTCTCTTTGAAAGTGGTGCTGTCACGGCACTAGGTCGATGACAAACTCAATGTCACGATCCGGTGGCATTCACAGTAATTCTTAGGAAACACATCAGGTATTCACGACTCTGGTACTTCTTCCAAGGAAAGGGTCTTCAAGCGTTCACTAGCAAATGTCCATCACGAGGCGGGTAGCTAGAAACTCTACCTTGTTTCCTTTGGCATCCTCATTATTCGGCTCTTGGCCACAATCTATGCGACTTTATGCTTGGATAACCAATCCATGCCAGAATGACATCTAAGGTTTGGGTATCTAGGACAATTAGGTTTGCTAGAAACTCAACTCGACTATGAGTAACTTAGCTCCTAAACATCACACTCTAGTACTTAGCTCTGCTCCAAGCGTTGGACTAACGAGTATGCTTAAGTTGCATAACTTCAATTTATTCTTGGTTGCAAACATTCTAGAAACAAATGAATCGAAGCTCTCGGAATCAAACAAAGCGATCAGTCTTGAGTTAACGAAACTTACCCGATCTGACGTCCGGTGATTCTGGGCTCCTTCAGTGGCGTGGTTGACCGCGGCCTCGATCACGGACTATGGTGCTCCTCGGCGGCCGGCCACTTGTGAAGCTCCTTGGTTGATGCACAGTGCTGGTGTCTTGGATGGCGTAGCTCAAAGGTTGAAGCGTCTTTGGGTGATTGTTCCCCTTTGCGGACCTTTGGTTGGCAAAATGTCCTAGCGGCGGCGAGCGTAGCGGACCTTTGGTGCGTTTTCTTTGGTTGCTTCTGGATTGGGGTTGATAGGTGCGGGGTTGCGGAAGTTACGGCGGTGGGCGGGGTGTTGAAGTTGGTGCGAGGTGCTCTGAGCGAAGTGCAGGGGTGAAACACGTTGACCTCTTTGGCACTATTCTTGCTCTCTGCTTGTGATTGATGGTTCCCTTCTTTGAGCCATCGGCGTTTCGATTATCTTCCAGCTCGTTGCGTTTGTCCTTTAGAACAAAGGCTTTGTTGACCAGCTCTTGGAAATCGGGAAAAGTATGAGCGATCAAGCGACTTGTAGTCGGTGTTTAGTCCCTTCAAGCGACTCGGCGAGCCTTGTCGTGGCTACATCTTCCGCCGCATAGCGAGCTAGTGTGAAAACTTGTTGAGGTAGTCGGACAACGACATAGCTCCTTGCTTGAGCGCGGAACTCATCCTTCTTGGATCGATAATGCCTTAGATGCGTGATCTTGGCGGAATCTTGCGAGAAAATTCCTCGGTCATATCTGTGGCGTCTCATGGGCGACGCGAAGTTCTCCACCATTCGGCGCGGTGCCTTCCATCCGGTGAGTGGCATACTGAACCTTTTCACGATCATTGCCTTGAGTGATCAGCGACTTTCTTTCAATAACTCACGAGCCAATCATACGCTTCCTTTGGAGAGCGTGTCGAGAAAAGGTTGGTGGGCGAGTCCTCATAAATTACGCAAGCTTGGATGGTCCGTGGTGACCATGAGCAGCTGTGGCTCCATGTTGATGATTGTTGTTGTTGTTGGCACAGTTGTTCATAACTTGCATCCGAGTCATCATAGTATTCATCGGTGATGCTGTCTTTGCCATAAAGCTCAAAGTTACGCAAGTCAATTGGGGGTGCTTGTGGCGGAGCGCTCCTGCGGTGGTTGCTCATTGCTTCTCGGTCTTTGAATGCAGGAACCACTAGCACGATCGACGAGTTTGAACCATCGGCGGCTCCATGGGTTAGATAAGGTAGCAAGCACAAGATAAGTTGAGAACTAAGCGGGGCGGGTTAAACCCAACAAAACACACTCAAGAAACTCAAATGAAATACCTTTATTACTTAGGGTCTTAGCATGGCTGCAACAAATGCCTAAGGGCGCTGCGGCTCATGCTCGCACACAAAAAAAACAACGACCTAAGCACACAAAACTACCGCCTAAAGGCGACTCACTAAGCGAAGCGGCTAAGCACGAAAAAAGCGAAACTAAGACCAACTACTAGAAAGCCTCACAACGCGGCGCGCTCGGCGGTATGGACTCGGAGTGAGCCGACATCTTGGCAAAACGATCCGATGCCACAGGCGGTGCGGCGAGAACAGCGTTCGGTGCAAGCGGCTCCGCGGCTCCTCGGCTCTGCATCCTCTTACGTCTCGAATGGGCCTTCCTGGATCTTCTTGAGTCCTCCTCGGGTCTTCCTCTTCTTGGGAACTTGGTGGTAGAGGATCTCTGCGAGTTGCGACCTTCTCTTGACTCTGCAAGGCTTCATAGACATGATCCAACTCGTGATGGTTCTCTCCAAGCTTCCTCTGGCGACCCTGGCTGGCGAGTGCATGGCGTAGCGTTGCTCTCTCATACGTGGGCGGGTAGCGTCTTTGGCAAGTCCAGTTGCGGCTTCTGGGTGGTAGCGGAAGCGGTGTCTGAAGCTCCGTGCGTAGATGTTGCGAATCGCAACATGGCCAGCGCGAAGACTCTGGATACCTTCGGCCAAGTGATCTTCCTCACGAGGCGTGTGAAGGTTGGCTCGCCTTATCGTTCCTCTGGCGTAGATCGTCGGCGACAAATCACTCAGCGGTTTTGTCCATTCCTTTGTCCGATTGTTGCGATGTACGATGGGCGATCAAAACCTCCAGAACACGGAGCAACTTCCAAAGCTCGGCGGCATACCCTCGGTGCGCTCACCATAGCTCGAAGGCGAGGCATCGTCAAGGCAGGGCGAACAAGGTAGGCGACTTTAAAGCAATGAGGAGAGAAGGGTTATAGCAAAAGTTGGGCGAGAGCTATGAGAAGAGTTAAGCAATCAATTAACTTTGCAAATTAATTTTCTTTTAGAAAATAATTTGGACACTCTAAAAACGGCCAATCTAACTAAGGTCAAGACCTACGATCGGTATGGCTCGATACCACCTCTGTCGGGACCCGAGTGCGATTACGGAACCCTCGTGTATCTTGCACTAGTCGAGGATCACGCTAGTACACCGAGGGGTTAACACGGTGTAAATATCAATCCACACAGCGATAAATAAAGTAAGCGATTAGTTTGAATAACAAATAAGAGTTTTGACCTTGTAGTCGAGTTTACACTTATTAAGCCACGTGAGCTATGAGAGAAATAAAGCGGCGGAGCGGAAAACTCAGCGTAGATCCCATCAATTCACCACGGGCAGCAGGCGGGATCGGACCTTAACGCGCGATCGCCTTCAACGAACTCCTCCTCAGCGGCGTGAGACTCCTCCTCTTACGTAGGTTTGGGCAAGTTTTACAACAAGCGTGAGTACACAACCGTACTCGCAAATCATACCACAGAATGCAATGTATAGATGCAGGCTTATTCCAAAGAAAAGGCTTCTGTGGTTCTTTTGCATAAAAGCGGCATTTGCAATTGAATACTACAATAGATTGGAAGCATAATTCAAAACAAATAAACAATATTAATTTAACAGTTGTTTCCACAAAGACACACAGCTAAACAGATTATTTCACATAGCCATATGATTAAAGTCACACAGCTCCCATTCCCACATTTTATGAAAACTACCCCTCATGTGAAATCCCCGAGCATGTCCATGACCGCTGGACGTGGCGGTCGAATAGATTGTTTAACACTCTGCGAGAGGTTGTACACTTTACCCACAAGATACAACTAGTGTAGCAAGCACCAATCGTAACAAAGCAGTTCGGAAACTTCATCTCAAACATTGACATTCCCGGTGTGCTTACAAACCGCTATACCGGCTCACATAGGGTGGTACAACACACACATTTGGGCGGGAAGGCGATCGTCAGCGATGCAACCACCAAGTAGTCACACCTCCACCTGTCACACAACCTAACCTATCCACTGAACATCAATGCCGAGAATCCATAATTTACTAAGTTAGGCCGTCCCATACCATGGATGTGGTGCGTCTGATGAAAGCTCGATTCAATGGCGCACAAAGTTAAGTCCTTAATTGACCAAGGCAAGACTTCCATGTTCTAACTAAGTCACAAAGACCATCATTCCCATCACATAGACCACCATGTCACGGTCTCACCACTTGCCTCGTCTAAATCCTTTACCACCCGGTTGGTTTTAGTGCAACACATGCCATCACAAAGTAATAACACATAGCACACAGTTTTACACAAGTTTCATAGTCACTTAGTCATAATTAATATTTGCAACCTACATGTGATGATGACTCGTGGCATGGCTAAGCAATTGTACTCGCATCTAACCAACCCGCGTTGGTGCTATAATAATACCAACTAGTAACCAATCTAGGGTGACAAGGAATTATGACATACAAGGCCAAGGTGTGATAACAATTTGGATAATAACTATGCCCAAAGCATTTAAATAAATAATTAAAGTAGAATGCAATAATTTAACACAAAGTAATTTGAAAACTGGGTTCAAGATGATCAAAGGTATGACTTGCCTTGGAAAGGTCTATGTACTGGTCTTGATCTTGAGGTGCTCCTTCTTCCACAAAATTTCCGGCGAATCGGCGTCTACTGTAAGCGAGACACAAACAAACAAAACAAATAAATAACAAAGGCAAAACAAGCTCCAAAAATCAAATAAAAATCTCAGATAAATAAAGCTTGAATTTAGACAAATTTAGAAATTTGAATGGGCTCAATCGAGTTAGGATGCAAAAGTTATGAGCTCGGAAGTTTGGAAATCTAAAAGAAACCTAATTTGGATTTTAGGATTTTCAGTTACTTTTCTATTGAAAAAATTGGATTATTACTTAATCATCGCGTCGTCCTCGGGATTGCGGAAAAGATAAATAAAGAAAAACGACATGTGGGGCACACGTCGAGACACGGCGACTCACGGTAGGCCCAGGTCTACCGGGCCTCGAATTACGAAACGATGGACTACCCAGCGGCGCACACGTGGGCGGTGAATGGGCGCCACGCATGCGACACGGAGGCACGGGCGCTAACGCGGCGCCGAGGTGGCACCGACGTGGACGACAGCGATGGCGGTGGTGCTCGGGTTTCGAGGGTCTCGACGAACGGCGGCTCGCGGCGGCGGCGGATGGCACCGGGAGGTAGAGCGACACAAGGATCACACGGGTGTGCTCACTGGTGCACGGATACAACCAGGGTGGCCGGCGGTGAGGTAGAAGCGGCAGTGAAGTCTCGGGCTCGTCGAGATCGGGGCTCCGGTGGTCTTCCGGTGAGACCAAGGCCACGGGAGGTAGAGGAGCTCCGTGCGATGCGAGGTGTGCGACGAAGCGCGGCGGCACCGGCGGCGGAGAACAAGCTTCGTCGGAGTTGCGGCAGCGCGGTTGCTTCTCAGAGCTTTGCGGTGGCTAGGGTTAGGGTTTTGGCGGTGGTGCGGGTTGGAGTGCGAGAGCAGAGGCTGCTCCCTTTATATAGGGCGGCTGAGGAGGTCTAGAACGCACGGCGCGAGAAAAGCGGGCGGCGGCGAGTCGAGTCGTCCCGACTCGGAGGCGGCGATGATGTGGCGAGGTGGGACCCACGTCGATGGCTATGGTTAGGGCGCGGCGTGTGCGAAATGGTGCGGCTGCGAAAGCGGACTCAAGGATCGGCGTTGAATCTTGATCGAGCGGTTCACAATCAAAGAACATTCGGACCTCTCGGTTACCTCACGCGCATCTAGCGTTCATCCTTGATCGGACGATGGAGAAGCGGCGGCGCTCGGAGAGAGAGAGAAGTGACATGCGGGGCGCGTAGCCGGTAGAAGCTTGTATGGCGGTGAGCTTAAGCTAAGTGGCGATGGGAGAATGGGCGGAGGAAAGAGATTCGGGCCGAAAGGATTTCTGAGATTTTAATAGGTTTTCTATTTTAGAAAATACCAGAAATTCAAATAAGCAATATAATATAGCAAATGAACTCAGAAAAATTCTAGAAAAATCTAGAAAATATATCTGAGCACATAGAACCCAAATAAAATAGTTTTGGATATTGTTCATGTTGGGATTATTCACATTAAATGTTTTTGATTGTAAAGTCCAATATTAAGCTTCTAAATTAAAATCAAATGAAATTCAAATGGTGAATTTTCTCCTACTAACTAATTAAAAGATTTTTTTTAAACTCAGAAAATTGGGATGTTACAGTCGGTCTTAAGGAGATAACTCCGGGGCCCCCACAGTGTACTTGGGTTGGAGTGCATTGGATGGTGCATAATCTATCATAAATTCCAATAATCATTACAATGATTTTCTCTTAGTTAGATCTAATGACGAGCAGACTTTATTTTTGACAGGATGAACAAATGATGTAATTGTGACAAGCCATGCAGCTAATATATATTTGTATTAATAAAATTACTGTTTGTGGACCCTTGCTTCGTAAGAAAGAAATAAAAATCATGCATAAAGATCTATGAATGATTATGTTTATAACTGTCTGACTGGCTGTAAATATTATAGAATAGCGTTTAGTACTATTTGACAAATTCTATGTGTAAGAATGAATGACACAATGAATGACACAAGAATTTGGAGTGTTACGCTTGTTTGATCTTTGTTCTTCTAATGCGATCGACTTTGTTCTCGGGACAAATGCTCGTGACCAAAGTGCAAATCACGAGATGGACAAGCGGGAAATAAATTATTTGTCCCACCTTCCACCACACACACATGAGTGTGCTACATTAATATCTCACGGGATGGATGACTATAGAAGAGGGCCTCACGGAGGCCTCCCATAAATTTATTTCCACAAGGCGGGAAGGAGGCCACACCTTGTAGGCACTCTGAATGATTTGATGGGTAATCTTGCATGTCTCTCTCTCCTAGGCCTAGTAATGGTTGAGAAACCAGCCAATTTTCAATCAACCCACAACAACAAACTTTATTTCCTAAACCAAACTGCCCACTTTGCATCTCCTAGGATCAACCCAAACCAACACATATGATATTTCAATCCAAACCAACCCAACCCATTTCTCTAATATGGTTTCAACCCATTTCCCCAAAACCGTTTCAACCCAAACCACACCGGCAAAGGAGGCGTGGAAGAAGCTCTAGCTTAGCTTATTAGCTAGATGGATGGATGGATGGATGGATGGATGGATGGATAGAAAGGAAAGACATCGGCCAGTTGGAACTAGTACTAGTGATTGGTGATTTAGTGTCCTCTCCACCCACCACCAAAACTGATAAAGTGGTAAGTAAGAAAAACATGATCCAATACTACTAGCTAGTGCTATTCGATCTCAGATCTCATCTGACAGGAGATGGAGCGCTGCGTTCTGGTCACCAGCGGCAACGGCTTCATCAGGTCCTAGGTCGTGCATGCCCTCCTCGCCCGCAGGTACGCCGTCACCTCCACCAACCAGTCGGGCTCCCACGCCGACCACCTCCTTGCCCTCATCGAGGACAACAACAGGGCGCACCTCCTTCCCGCCAACCTCACGGACGCGAACTCCATCTCCATTTGCCTGCGGCCGCCTGCGTCCGCACGTGTTCGTCGCCGCACGCACGCCGACCGTGGACCCGTGGCGGGTGGTGGAGACGATGGGTACGAGGCACGCTGCATGTCCCGGAGGTTGCACGCTATGGGGGCACGACGCCTAGTGGTGACCTCGTCAATCTCAGCCATAGTGTCCAACCCGAGATGGCCATCCGCGAATCCAAGGGAGCCCGTCGATGAGCGATCTTGCATGGACATCGCCTTCTGCGAGGCCCGTAAGAAATGGTACCCGATGTCCAAGATGTTGGTAGAGGAGTCGGCATGGGGGTTCACGGAGAAGCACGGCATCGGCGCCACATGGCCACCTTCTTGCCCACTTTTCTCATGGCCTCGTCGGACGGGAGCAAGTCGAGCCATTTTGACACCACCTTCCAGTCGTCGACTCGCCTCTCGATGGTGGTGAGCGAGATGCTGGCCGAGCCCACGAGGAAGGCCTCCTTGCCATGGAGCACCTCGAGGGAGATGACAAGGCAATCATCGTCGGCGGAGGGCTACAAGGCGACGAACACAAGGCCCTCGTTCAACGTCGGCTCGTCGTTGCTGGTCACTGGCACTACTACAGAAAAGGTCTTCATAGACGGTTTCGTGAGTCGTCTGAGTTTATAGGTTAGTAATGACATGAGATCATCACAGATGGTTTTTGAACCGTCTGTGAAAAAAGCTATCACAGACAGTTCTGAATAAGAACCATCTGTGATAATTACTTATCACAGACGGTTCTTGTTTAGAATCCATCTATGCCTCCAAGCTCTGAAGAACTCATCGGCTTCTTGGATTGGTCTTGTGAGCTCCTCTATGCACCTAACCAAGATATCACAAATCTTCTTTGCCTATCGTCAGAAATCGACTCAAGCTCGTCGGCAAGGAAAATGAGAGACAACCAAAACCTTGGTGGTGCTCCGACATTAGGTGCAAGATAAAATAAGAACCATTAAACAACCAAAAAATTGTGTATATTTTGGGGATATACACGTATTCTTTCGGCGATCTACCTCCTACAACGGACATGGAGCTTTGCGCATCCCTCTTCCTCCTCCTCGCTTGGCCGCGTCTCCTTGTCGAACCGCGTTGGGGAATCAAGGGCGGTTGCCAGAGCTCGGTGTGGGGAGGGAGAGGGAGAGACTGATGGAAGACAAGGCGGGGGTGGGTATAATATGTAAGGACAACGCCAAAACATTTCGCCTCCCGCAAGCGCTCAAAAATTTTCATTTAATCACGATGGTTTCAAACAAAAACCATCTGTGATGAGCTAGTATCACAGACAGTTCATATTAAAAACCGTCTGTGATAAGTATCCCCCGATTTTACCATGACTTGAAATCAGAGCATTTAGTGATTTCAAGCCGTGGTAAAATTATAGAGTGTTAGTGATTTCAAACCATGGTAAAATCATAAAGTTAGTGATTTCAAGTCATGATAAAATTGGGAGATACTTATCACAGATGGTTTCTAATACAAACAGTATGTGATGAGGACGGGAAGTCACAGACGGTTCATGTTGAAAATCGTCTATGAAGTATCAAAGACGGTTTTGAACAAGAACCGTCTGTGATGTTAAATATCACAGACGATTCTTGTTCAGAACTATTTGTGATACTTCACAGACGGTTTTCAATACGAACCGTCTGTGATATTACTTTTTCACAGACAGTTTTTAGCGCAGCCAGTAACACAGATGACCACTAAACCAAAACCGTCTGTGATTGTATTTAATACAGACGGTTTTGGTCAACCGTCTGTGATGAGACGTCTAGTATTAGCCTTTTTGTAGTAGTATGGTGTGGTGTGTGTCTTGAGCACCTGGAAGACCAGGGTCCCACGCACGGTGATGCTGGTGTCGTAGAGCGACAGCGTCGTGAGCGTGTCATGCGCCTCGATGATGGTGAGACACAGGAACCAAAGCTTGGGGAGACATACACCTCAGTGCACGATGCGGTCGTGGCGTCCGTGGCTAAGGATGGTGGGGAGTGAAGGCCTTGTCAGGCTGTGTGCTCGCCCACGTCATATGGATCTCGAAGACTGTGGGTTGCAAACCATATGAAACCCATGGATTTGAACCCATATGGAACCGCAAATATTCAACTCAAACCAATCCACTTCACAAGCAAACCTAACCTAACCCAACCCATTTTGCCTCAAAGTCTATTTGAACCCATCCAATTGTACACATTCTTTAAACCCAACCCACTCAACTCGTTTGAACCCAAACTATTAGCAGCCCTAGTCTCTCCCCATTTTGTTCCATCTTTTTGTTGGTTTGCTTGACTTATAGGTGAATGGATAAATAAACATCTTTGCCGCTTTGAAATATGTGATGTGCATGTGATTTAAAACATATCTCACTCCTAGCTTAGAATTTTTTTTATACAAGAACTATGTTCATGTAGTTCAATAGCTTAATTCTAACTTAAAAACCATAACCATGGAGCTTAGTTGTTCATCCATAACTGCAATATTATCCTTGAAATGTGCATTCCACCTTCTAAATGTAATCTTTTACATTGCAAAATATTGCTCAATTGTTCATGATTTAATAAAATTTAGTCCTTTAATCAATATTTTTTGTAAAAAAATAAATATTTACGCTAAATCAGCACACAAACAAGCCTTCAGAATCCTCAAGGGTATTTCAGATATTTTATCATTCATCTACAGCTACAACAACTAACCAATCTAACAAAAAGACAAGTTACCAAATCTCTTAGGAAAAGCTACAACTACTAACTACAGCGGCTTTTCAGCTCAAAAAGCTAAAGCAGCTTTTCAACAAAGCTACGGCTCCCAAATAGGACCAAAGCATTGTTTCACGCTCCTACCCTAGCTCCATCATGATACACATATAACTGCTTGACGAGCGGAAGTAACAGTGGCATCGGCGAGGCTGCCGATGAAACTTGCGGGCAGGCCGGTGCGGATGTAGATGCACCTGACCCTTGATCGGGTTTGGCTTGCTGGATGAGGTTTTTCATGAACTCGGTCATTTGCGGAGTAATACTTGGGTAGATCTGGACACAGCTTCCACAAATTGCCAGACTCCACTAGCTCTCGAAGCACGTTTTTCATGCATGTGTCTAGAAGCGCGCGAGTCGAGCATACGGACGAACGCCGACGAGTTGTTGATGAATACCTGGCGCACAGACTGGTTGATGAGCTCACTTAGTTCTCCTTGGGAAACTTGATATAGGCTTGGTTGAGAATCCGAAGTCGAGGGAGAGATCGATGACAGATTGACAATGATAGGAACATCTTTGTCCTTAATGCCAACTCTTCCATCGCGCTTCTTAAACAAAGCATTGCCGATATCTTTCTCCGATCTCCCGTTGTTTCTCTGCGATCCCCTCCAGAACATTATCAAGAAGTTCTTCAAACTCCGGGATAATGATGTTGTCTTCGTCAACAGCACCTACAGGCTACATCGGTCTTGCCACCAACCTTGTTGATAATCTTGGGTGGCATCTTGCTTGAAACGACGATTATAGTCTCACCAGGCGTGCCAAGAGTGTGTTTCCACCGGAAAATACCCAAGACAACAATATCGCATCCTTATAGATGGTGCCTCTTAGTGATGTACGCGACGTGTCAGCCGATTTTGTAGCAAATCGGCAAAGTAGATGATGGATGAAAAAGAAACTCGAAATTGATCAATTGATGGACAAAGTCGAATTACGGATGAAAGATTGGATGTACTAGCTACAAAACTACTCCTAGTGCAGGAAAAAGTAATGTGGGAAAAAGTTGGGGTTGGTGTGTGCGCTCTTCTCCGTCAACAGTACAGGGTATAAATAGATGTTGCTACTACTCCTAAAACGGCTTACTCAAATATAGATTCTATTTCTAACTGCGTATCGACCCAACTTCTTCTCCAAGAAGACTTCTCTCCATCTTCGTCTTCACTTCCATCTTCTGCATCAACATTTTCCTTTTCTTGAAAAATCTTTTCATATCGGCTTAGGCTTCCTTCTTCAAACTTTCCTTGACTAGTCTTTGTCTTGTTGCCTACTCCACGGCCAATGTAATGTTTCTAATTCCCCTTTGCTATTATCTTTGACCATTTTCTCCAAGGTGACATGGCCGGTTATTTTTGGCTATCAAAAATTGGCGGCAATAGTTGCATAACATAACTCTATGTTTCGATATAAGTATATACATTGTAGTATTTAGTGTCACATACACTGCTCGACTTGGATTGGGCTTTGTCGTTGGGCCATGGGCCAGGAGGCAAGTGGGGCGAGTCCGGACTACAAAGGGCAGCAACATCAATCAAGGAAGCATCGAAGAACAATGAACCAAGGCTCTTCCTCCCTCTGCTGTTTCTTCCCAGTCCCCACTCTTCTCCATCCCTGCACTATTGGTTTCTTCTTCAGTCAAGTTCTTCTCCATTCTCGCCTAATTGCTAGCTCCTACTTCCATTCTCACCAGATTGTATCTCCCGGTACTTGTATTCGGTGTTTGGGTTGGCAATCAAACTCTTGTTTTGGTGTCGATTTGTGTTCAACCCAGTGGAATTGTAACAATTGGTATTAGAGCATTCAATCCTGATGGCTTTGTGCTCCGAGGTGGCCATGACTGACGCGGAGAAGGAGAGCGAAGCGCGGTGCAAGGCGATGCTGAACAAACTAATCACTGAAGTGAAAGAAGCAAACAGTGGAGATGAAAGACCTAGCAATACGCATGGACGAGCTCGTGATCAGCTTGAAGGCCATCGTCCAGCCCCCAGGAGCACCCACTCATGCCTTGCCACTGCCCGTGCCTGCACCGACGGCCACCTGTGTCACCACGGTGGACCACGCCGTGGCGGCAACCACTCCATGTGCAGAAGCCGCCCTCGCCCCCGAGTCACCCACTAAGTGCTCGACGTCAGGCCTCGATCCCAACACCGGCTACGCTAAGGTTGTGGTTGTGCCCCTGCTCTCAAGGGGCGCGATCACAGCCCTCCGGGCACATGCGGAGCCCGTGAATGTCTCCTCGTCGAAGTCGTTCGACACCGACAAGCTGGACACTATGACGCCCACCAGGTGTTCGACGACGTGTCGTGGTGTAACATCCCAAAAGGCTGTTACCAAAATAAAATAAATAAAGTTATTATTTTATTGGATTTTCTGAAATTTGAAAGAGTTTCGTTGCTTTATTTGAATTTCTGAAGTTTTAAAAGTCAAAAGTAAAATTTATTTGAAGCTCTTGAAGTTTTATTTGATTTAACCTGAAAAATAAAAATTTAATTAAATTCTAGAATTTTTTGGAATTTTAAAAGTTTTTTCCTAAATGTTTTAAAGCCAAAATAATTTATTTTGCAGAATTAATAGCCAATTATAAGTTGGAAATATTTTAATTAAATCCAAAATGTCTCAGAGAATTTCAGTGAATTTTCTCATAATTTTTTTGGTTTTATATGCTATTTTCTAAAGCCTAAATGAATTACTGGAATTAAATCAATTAGAGAATCAATTTAAAAACCCAAAAACCTGTTTTGGGCCAAATCTCCCCAGTCCGGCCCATTCTCTCCGCGCCCCAACACATGGCCTACAGCCCGCTCCTCCCGCGCATTTCTCCTTAACCAGTATGGGCCATTGGATTTAAATCCAATGGTTAGACCTCAGAGAACGTTCGGACGAACGAACATCTTGATCAACAAGGACCGTCCGATCTACCTCGAACGGCCAACACAGCCCCACGCATCACGCACCGCTCTCGGCCGTTGGATCTCGGTCTGGTGAACCCGCATCTTTCTTCCCCGCCCTTCTTTCTCGCAGCCGTGCCTGGGCCGCCGCCATTAGCGCCGCGTGGAGCTTCATCTCCACCGCAAATTCCTCCCCGTCACCTCCCCGGAATCGCGCACATTCAAACCCCGCCATCACCACGCCCGTTCAACCCCGTCTTTTTTCCTTTTCTCGCCGCTAATCCCTCCATCGCCGCCGGCAATCCCGCTCGGCCTTCTTGCGCGCCACGACAAATCCATGCCACCCTCGCCCTATAAAGCAGCGCCTCGGCTCCGCCTCTTCTCGCCGACCCCGATGCCCCTCACCCCCTCACTTCTCCCTCTCCACAAGCCCCGGATTTTGAGTTTCTCCCCGCCCGCCGGCTTCGGTATTTCTTCGTTTCGCGCGCGGCAAGGCCTCATCGGCGCCTTTGACCGCACTGACGGCATTGCCACAAAGACTGCCGACCCGTCGCGCGCTACCTTCGCCGAAGCACGCCCGAATCGCCGCGCCGCCTTCAACCCGAACCTTGCCGCCGCTGTCATCCTCACTGCCGTTGTTCCGATCGTGCCCCCAAGCAACCAAGGTGAGCACCGCGATCGCTGAGTCTTCTCTTTCATTTGGTACCTCGCCGCGTGAAACGCCGTTGTTCGCTCGGTTCATTGGAACCCGAGCACCGCCCCGGTCCGGCACCGACCTAGTCGCCATCGTGGTGCCACATCTGCGCCACCTCGGCGCCACAACCGCCCTAAAGCCCACGTGGCTGCCAACGTGGCGGCCACGCACGCCTTTGCGCGCCAAGCACCCCTCTCGCTTAGTGTTTTGTACACCGCCCACGGTGGACCTTGACCGATCATGGACCCACTCCATTGACCATCGGGCCCACATGTCAGACACACATCCCATTTTCCTTTACAAATTTAATTCGGTCGAAAATCCATTTTCCACCTGCTGACGTCATGCTGACGCAATAAAGCTTTTTCCTTTAGAAAAATAATTCCAATAATTCTGTAAAACCTTAATCTATCATTTCATGTAATTTTAATCTTCCAAAGCACATATCTTTTGCATCCGAACTCCGATTGAGTCCATTCAAATTTCTAAATTTATCTAAATTCAAGATCTAGCAATCCAAACCAAAATTATTTAATTTGGAGTTCATTTGATTTGTTTTTTTGTATTTTATTTGAATTTGGCTTATTTCATGATTAGATTTCGGCGACTTTGGAGAGTCATATTTCAACGCCGCTTGAAGAGCACCTAAGAGGATTGATTTTGACTATATGATCGCCGTGATTGTACACTTGGACTACTGGAGAAAGTACTTGTGAGTACTAGGTGACTGTTAAGGAAAACAACATCACCTCGCATCCGTGATCCGTTAAGGAAAACAACATCACCTCATCAAGCAAGGAAGTTATACCTTGATCATATTGATCCCATCATTTAAAATTATTTATATTCTGTTTTAAATTATTATCCGCATGCATATGTTTATACAATTATTTTAATTCCCTGTTTTAATTGCCTAGTTATTCCAATCTTCCTTGTATGGCCAATTTGAATGTTGAACGTGAATACTTTGTCACCATTAGACAAAATAATACTAAAATTAATCATATGCTTAGCCAATGCTTAGATCAAATCTTGTGTTTGGGAAGTTTTTAGCCAAATTTTTCAAATCTGATTTTAATTGGATCCGTGGTATTGTTTTTACCATAGAAGGTTTATAAAATGCTTTTACTTGGAAAATAAAATAAAAATGGGTTTGGACTTGGGCGAAATGGATGATTGGTGGGCATAGGTTTATGCATGGGCTTAATTCTGGTTAAGATTATGACCTAGGGTTTGTTTTGAAAGACGTCCAAGTCAATTGAGGATCGGCCTCTGAGCGTTCATTTGCTATGCCTATAATGGGCTATGCCTCACCGTGTAATCACATGTCCTGAGTATACAGAGGGGACCTGGCTTAATAATTTGTGATACCTCATTATTATTTGTGCCATGTTGTTTGTGTGGGTGTCGGTCAGACAGTAGTCTCACCTGGCGCAAGAGGGGGCTCCTGGAGGACGGTTAGTCCAATGGAAGCAAAGCCTTAGCTGGCATAAATACTTTAAGGTGGAACTTTGTAAAGGCCTTGTCACGTGCTCTAGACTGCTACCTAAGGTAGTGTGCGGTGGTATCGTTGACTGATGCCGAACAAACTAGAGAAGTCGTGGTCTTGTGGGTAAGTTGTACAACCTCTGCAGAGTGTAAAACTATTCGAATAGCCATGTCCACGGTTAAGGACATGCTAGCAAAGCCACTCAAAGTTAGACTTTGGTTTTGCTTGAAAAAGACTTCTTCAAACTGGTTTATCCAAATGGGAAGTGGGCAGGAAGTCATGTGATAGGAGGGTATCCTTCACCATTCATGTGTGAATGTTATCTGACTATAAAATTGAGAATTTATAAAATGAATTTTAGTTATAGAATAACTGCTTTGGAACTTAGTACGAGTATTTAAAGAAAATACTGCTTTATGCAAATCAACCAATAAGCCATCATTTGTTACATTCATGTATGCATGTCATTCTGTTATTTGACGGGTGTAACTTGCGAGCACGGTAGTTGTGCCCATACTTGCTTTATGCAAACAAATTTCAGAGGAGAAGGACTTTGCTACCAGTGTGGATCTCGACGACTAGGCCGCTTCCCCAGTCGATTGCTTGTGGCAGATTGCTAGACTCTACTTCGTCTTCTTCGTCTTCCGCTGTGTTCTTTATTGTTGGCTTGTAAGCCTCTTTTGTAATAAACTCTGTTGATTATTAATAAAGTTGTGATATGAATTTGTTACCATATTTGTTTACTATGTGAACTAGCTACTGATCATGGGACTAGTTCAGAAATACACAGAGGATTTGGGATGTTAATCCCGGGTCCTAACACTACAACACCGACGTGCCATCAACCTATCCCCGAGAGTTCGCTCCGACTCCACACACGAAAACTGGCATTCTCAACGTCGCCATCACCAGCCCTGCGCCATCCGTCGGTGCAACTAGTGTGTGTGCCGACACCTACATCATTACCGCACGCCAGGTGTTTGATGAAATGCCAGGGAAGAGGTACGCTTCGTCGAACGACCAACGACAGCTAGTGATCGCCCAGAGGAGCGAAGACAACCGTGTTACCACCAACACTATTGACGTCGTCGTCGACACTCTTTACACCACAACTGCACCCTTAACCGATGCCATGCTCGATGCCGCCGTCATCGTCCTTGCACACTCCTCTCGCGAGATCGCTGTCGATGAGGACGGGAACACAGACACCTTGGAGGTATTGCTGCCGGTGACATTACTACTGAGCCCTCACATCTACCTAGTGCAGTGTGCCCTCTCAGCCTTGTCCATCCGTGAGGGTGTTTTCCTTAGTGCAAATTGTGCATCGTGGGGCATGGCTAGCTACCAGCATGCCGCAATGGGTCAGGTCGCAGCCACGCTTGCCAGCGATGGCCACGACAACTCATGGATCAACCACAACATCTGGTTCCCAAACTTCTCCTCTCATGTAATTGCTGCACAAGTGATTCCTACAATGGAGGTATTCGGCGGAATGTGTGACAAAAACAAGAGGGAGCAATATGTTGTAGACATGGTTTGGGAGTAGTGGCTAGAACCATGGCCATCATTCAGGTGCAATCAAAGTGGTGAGCAAGTGCAGCTACAATTCCAATGGCCACCGCCTGCTCAAGTGGAGATTGCAAGAGGTAGAGCTGAGCTACGACCAATGCCAAGGTAGTGGTTCGACTGCTATCAAGGCAGAGTGCCGTGGATGCCCCCATGGCCACCACCTCAAGGACATGGGACTTTGCCCGAGTTGTTCCACAAACAGGCAGGAATCAGGTCATGGATGACGACATTCATTAATGTTGAAATGGGTGTGCTAAATTCACTTGTGCATGGAGTAATATTGGTAGAACAACTATTATTGTTATACTATGATTATGGAGAATTTTAGAGCTTGTTTTGGGTGCAATTGAAATCTTATTCCAACACTCACTATCATCGTTGTGTGGCGCTTGAGACTGGGAGAAAGTTAGGGTTTCTTGAAAAATGCATAACCAACGGAAGTATACGACTCTAATTTCGAGGTCTAGCTCACGCAGGCATGAAGAGGTCATAGTCAGGCCAGATTACATCGTGATAGTCGGGTCGACACACAATATGCTCAAATACCTCAACAGCTTGTGAGATCATCTTATCAACGTGTGGATATTGGTCACTCTTGTACAAGGAACTAAGTCGAGGCTTCAAAATGTTGTCATCACAACTATATTCTGGTCAAGTGATAAGGTCTCTAAAGGATTTTGGCTTAAACAGGTTTTGTATCTCATTGGAGAGGTGGATACTAAAGGTAAGATACGCAGAATTCCAGTAAGAGCGATATCAAAGCAGCATTATGCTTTCTGTGGTTCAACACTTATTGTTACACATCTCAAGAAGGAATTTTTAGCTCTACAAGAGATTTCATTGGAAAATCTGCAAACATCTCACCTCCATGATGTGGCACCGTATAGCATATCTCCGATGATACTCATACTGCAATTCCCTTCGGTGAAAATTGGTTCCCTGCATTTGGATGCCACAGTTAGCAAGACTGGTAGTCAACCAATACATGACTATGAGTTCTTGTAACATCCCAATTTTCTCGAGTTTAAAAATCCTTTAAATAGTTAGTAGGGAAGTTACCATTTGGATTTATTTGGATTTAAATTCAAAACTTAATATTGGACTTTATAATCAAAAACCTTTAGTGTGAATAATCCCAACATTAATAATAGCCAAAACTATTTTATTTGGGTTCTATGTGCTCAGATATATTTTCTAGATTTTTCTAGAATTTTTCTGAGTTCATTTGCTATTTTCTATTACTTATTTGAATTTCGTATTTTCCAAAATAGAAAATGTATTTAAAATCTCGAAATTGCTTCGGCCGACTCCAAAACTCCGCCCATTTCTCCGCCACGGCTCAGCTCCGCAGTAGCTCCACCGCTGCAGCCGCTTCTCGATCGACATGCGGCCCCGCATGTCGCCTCTCTCTCTCTCGCGCGCCGCCTTTCCCACCGCTCGATCAAGATGGACTACCGATGCGCGTGATCGATTCGTGAGGTCCGGATGTTCCTTTGATTTTGGGCCGCTCGACCGGGATGGACGGCCGATCTTTGAGTCCGCTTTCACCACACCGTCGCAAGCACCCGCACCCGAGCCACCGCCGCTAACGCGTGGGACCCACCTGGTTATCGCTCATCATCCCGACTCGACTCTCTTCTTCCATCGCCGCCGCGCCGTGTCCTTCGCGACTCGCCTCCGGCTATTTAAGGCCCCGAGGACCTCGATCTCGCACCCCGAGCCTCGCGCCCGAAAACCCTAGCCGCCGCTAGCACAACGCCGCCGGAGCCATAGCCGCCACCTTCGTCCCCAACTCCGCCAAGGACACCGCCATCACCGCTGGCCGTTCCAACCTTCCTCATCGCCACCGACCACCTTCGACCGCCGCGTCGCCCGCATCTTAGAGCAGCCGCCGCCGGGGACCTCTCCAAGACCGCCGCTGCCGAGCCCGGCCCCTACGCCGCCATCGCCGCCGCCATTCTCATCACCCTTGAGCACCGGTGAGCACCTTAATAGGATCGCCGCGCACTCTACCTCCGGTACCACTCACCGCCGTGAATCGCCGCTGCTCGCCGGACTCGGCCTCGAGCCTCCGCCACCGCCGAAATGACTTGGCCGCTGACGGAAGCCACTCGGCCGCCGCGCCCGCGTGTCATCCCGCGTGGCATCGCCGGCCGCTCGCCGCGGCGTGGCAATCCACCTCGCCTAAAACCCGAGGCCCTGAGACCTAGTCTACCGTGAGTCGTGTCACCGACATGGGTCCCACATGTCGATTTTCGTTTATTTCGTTTATTTCCGAAATTCCTTGCCGACGCCAAGATTATGCAATAATCCGATTTTTCTTTAGAGAAATAATTCGGAAATTCTGGAAAATCCAATTTAGGGTTTTTCTTTTAGATTTAAATTTCCAGAGCTCATAACTTTTGCATCCGAACTCCGATTGAGCCCATTCAAATTCCAAAATTTATCTAAATTCGAGCTCTATTTATCTGAGATTTTTATTTAATTTTTGAAGCTTGTTTTTCCTCTGTTATTTATTTGTTTTGTTTATTTATGTCTCGTTTGCAAGTAGACGTCGATTCGTTGGGGAATTTTGGAGAAGAAGGAGCACCCCAAGATCAAGACCAGTACATAGACCTTTTCCAAGGCAAGTTATACCTTTGATCATCTTGAACCCAGTTTTCAAATTACTTTGTTTCAAAGTATTGCATTCTACTTTAATTATTTATTTAAATGCTTTGGGCATAGTTATTATCCAATTTGTTATCACCCCTTGACTTTTTATGCCATAATTCCTTGTCACCCTAGATTGGTTATTAGTTGGTAATATTATAGCACCAACGTGGGTTGGTTAGATGCGAGTACAATTGCTTAACCATGCTACGAGTCTCACATCTCATGTAAGTTGCAAATATTAAACTTGACTAAGTGACTATGGAACTTGTGTAAAACTGCAGGTCGGTGTTATTACTCGTGATGGCATGTGTTGCACTAAACCAACGGGTGGTAAAGGATTTGGACCGGGCAAGTGGTGGATACTGTGTGATATGGTGGACTTTGTGATGGGAATGATGATCTTTGTGAGCTAGTTAGAATATAGAAGTCTTGTCTTGGTCAATTAAGGACTTAACTTTGTGCGCCATTGAACTGGCCTTATCAGCACGCACCACATGTCCTGTATGGGACGGGCCTAACTTAGTAGGTTATGGATTCTGGCATTGATTACTCGTGGTAGGTTAGGCTATGGGTGGAGGTGTACTACAAGGTAGTCGATCACGGGTGGTTCGCCGTGTCCCCGCCCAGCCGTGTGTGTTATGCCAAAGCGCTGCTTGGGTTGGCATAGCGGTTTGTAAGCACATCGGTAGTATCAATGTTGAGATGAAGTTTATGAACCATTTTGTTATGATTAGTGCTTGCTACACTAGTTGTATCGTGTGGGTAAAGTGTACAACCTCAGAGAGTGTTAAACCAATCTATTCGAATAGCGCGCCCATGGTCATGGACATGCTCGGGATTTCACACGAGGGGTAGTTTTCATAAAATGTTTGGGATGGGAGCTATGTGACCTCAATCATATGGCTATGTGAAGTAATCATTTAGCTTTGTGTCTTTGTGGAAACAAATGTTAAATTAATATTGTCTATTTGTTTTGAATTATGCTTTCAATCTATTCTTGTATTCAATTGCAAATATTGCATTTATGCAAAAGAGCCACGTAAGCCTTTTCTTTTGGAATAAGCTCCGCATCTATAAATTGCATTCTATGGTATGATTTGTGAGTACTGGTTGTGTACTCACGCTTGTTGTAAACTTACGCCCAAACCTACGTAAGAGGAGGAGTCTACGCTCTCTTTCGAGGAGGAGTTCACAAGGTTGCCGATCGTTAAGGTCCGATCCCACGGTTGCCTCGTGGTGAATTGATGGGATCTACGCCGAGTTATTTCCGCTCCGCCTGCTTTTATTCTCATAGCTCGCGTGGCTTAATAAGTGTAAACTCACCATAAGGTCAAAACCCTTATTTGTTATTCAAACTAATCGCTTACTATATTTATCGCTTGTGTGGTTTGATATTCACCTATGTTGACACCGTGTGTGCACTAGCGTGATCTTGGACTAGTGCAAGATACGTAAAGGGTCTTAGAATCGTTATTTTGGGTCCCGACGAGGTGGTATCGAGCCATACCGATCGTAGGTCTTGACCTTAGTTAGATTGTCCGCCTTTGGAGTGTCCAAACTATTTTCAAGGAAAATTAACTTGCAAGGTTAATTAATTGCTTAACTCTTCTCATATCTCGACTCAACTTTTGCTATAACCTTTCTCTCCCCATTGCTTAAAATTGCTCTTACCTCTTCGCTCTGCCTTGACTGATGCCTCGCCTCCGTGGCTATGGTGAGCGCACAGAGGATACGCCGCAGCTTTGGAAGCTCTTGCAGTTCTTGGAGGCTTTGATCGTCCGTCAGACGTCGGCAACAATCGGATAGTGAATGGACAAACCGTGGAGTGATATGTCGCTCGACGATCTACGCCAGAGGAACGACAAGGCAAGCGCATCTTCGCACATCTATGTGAGGAAGATCACTTGGCCGGAAGGTATCCAGAGTCGCCGCGCTTGGCCATGCTATGTATCCGCAACATCTACGCATGGGAGCTTCAAGACACCGCCTCTTCCGCTACCACCCCGCAGCCGCGGTCGTGGACTTGCCAAAGACGCTACCCATCTACACAAGATGAGAGCAATGCTGCGCCATGCATCTCGCCTTGGCTTTGCACCGCCGTAAGGAAGCATTGGAGAGGACTATGACAGAGCTGGATCATGTCTATGAGGCGTTGCAGAGAGCTGAAGAGAAGGTCGCCACCCTGCAAGAGATTCTCTACGACTAGGATGACGGCAGAAGAAGACCGGAGGAGGATCCCAAGAAGATCCAGAGGAAGACGCAGAGCGGAGGAGCCACTGAGCCGCTTGCACTCAGAACGCTCGCTCTCGCCGCACCAGCCCAGGCATCGATCGCCATAAGATGCCGCTCACTTCGAAGTTTATACCAGCCGTGAGCGCCGCCGCGGTTGTGGAGGCTTTCTCGAGTAGTTGTCTTAGTCTCTGCCAGTTTAGCCGCCGGGCTTAGTAAGTCGCCTTTAGGCGGTAGTTTTGTGTGTTTAGGTCGTTGTTTCTTTGTGTGTAGTATGAGCTGCAAAGGCCCTTAGGCATTTGTTGCAAATGCATACTAAGACCCTAATTAATAAAAGTATTTTGTTGGAGTTTCTTGAGTCGTGGTTTTGTTGGATTTAACCTACCCCCGCTTAGTTCTTAACTTCTTGTGCTTGCTACCTTATCTAACCCATGGAGCTCGCCAGATGGTTCAAACTCACAACCATCGCTAGTGGTTCCTGCACCCACACGAGGAGCAATGAGCAACCACCAGCAGAGCGCTCCGCCACAAGCACCCCCAATTGACTTGCAAAACTTTGAGCTTTCATGGCAGCACAGACTCACTAATGAATACCATGATGAATCGATGCAAGCTATGAGCAACTAGGTCAACAACAACAACAATCAACAAAGATGGAGCCCTCAACCGCTCATGGTCACCATGGACCATCTAAACTTGCAGAGTTTATGAGAACCCGCCCACCAACATTCTCCTGACACGTATCCTCGTGGAAGCGCATGATTGGCCTGTGGTTATTGAAAGAAAGCTGCGATCACCCAATGCAACGACCGTGAGAAGGTCCCGTATGCCACTCACCGATGGAGGGCATAGCCACCGAATGGTAGGAGAACTTCGGCCGCGCATGAGACGCCACAGATATCACATGGGAGGAATTTTTCGCAGATTTCGCCAAGATTGCAAACCGTAAGGCATTATTGATCCAAGAAGGATGAGTTTCGCGGTTTCGCAAGGAGCTATGTCGCGTCCGACTATCTCAACAAGTTTTCTCACTAGCTCGCTATGCGCAGTAAGATGTAGCCATGGACAAGGTTCGCCGTAGTCATTTTTCAAGGGGCCAACATCGATCGCAAGTCACCGACGCCATACTTTTCCTGACTTTCAAGGGCTAGTCAATAAGGCCTTTGTTCTAGAGGACAAACGCAAGGAACTGAAGGACAACCGCAAACGCCGAATGGCTCAGCAAGGAAACCATCAACCCTAGCAGAGGGCAAGAACAGTGCCATCACAGTTCAACCGATTTCCACCCGAGACTTCGTTCAGAGCACCTACACCAACTTCAAAGACCTCGCCCAGCCTACTCGTAACTTCCGCAAGCTCGCACCTACCAACCCCAACCCGAGCAACCAAAGCAGAACGCATCACGGTATGTTACACCCGCATCGCCGTGATATTTTTCTAACCAATGTCCGCAGAAGGGTACAATCACTCCAAGACGCTTCACCTTGGAGCTACGCCATCCAAGACGCCAAAGACGTGCATCAACCAAGGAGCTTACAAGTTGCCTGCCCGCCGAGGAGCACCGAAGTCGCGATCGAGGCCGTGTCAACCACGCCACTCGAAGGAGCCCAGAAGCACCTGACGTCGCGATCGTAAGTTTCTCGTTAACTCGCACTCGTGACGCTTTGTTTGATTCGAGCCGTGATTCATTTGTTTCTCGAATGTTTGCAACCAAGAATAATTTGGTTATGCGCCTTAAGCATACTCGTAGTCCAATACCGAGCAAAGCTAAGCCCTAAAGTGGGATGTTTAGGAGCTAAGGTACTCATAGCCGAGTTGAGTTTCCGCCAACCTAATTGTTCTAGATACCCAAACCCTAGATGTCATTCTTGGCATGGATTGGTTGTCCAAGCACAAGGTCGTATAGATTGTGGCCAAAGAGCCGTAATAAATGAGGATACCAAGGGAAACAAGGTGGAATTTCTAGCCACCTCAGCTCGTGATGGACATCTCATAGTGAACAAATTTTGAAAACCCTTTCCTTGGAAGGAGTACCACTGCCGAGAATATCCGATGTGTTTCAAAAGAATTACCAGAATACCACCGATCGTGACATTGAGTTTGTCATCGACCTAGTGCTAGGATAGCACCAATTTCAAAGAGACCTTATCGGATGCCACCATGAATTGGTAGAGATGAAGAAGCGTATAGAGGAACTTCTTGAGAAAGGTTTCGTGAGACCTAGTTCGCCGCCATGGGGAGCGCTGTTGTTTATCAAGAAGAAAGATGGAAGTATAAGGATGTGTATTGATTACCGTCGCCAACGGTTACTATCAAGAACAAGTACCCACTACCCTGATAGATGATCTGCTTGATCGATGAAAGGAACCGAGTGTTCTCAAAGATCGACTGCGATCAAAGTTACCATCAATCAAGATTTGTCCTAAGGATATACCAAGACCGCTTCAACGCGTATGGATATTATGAGTTCTTAGTCATGTCTTTTGGTCCGACTAATGCCCCCGCATACTTCATGAACATGATGAATAAAGTATTCATGGAATATTTGGACAAGTTCAGAGTTGTGTTCATTGATGATATTCGTGTACTCCAAAACGGAGGAAGAACACGCCAACATCTAAGGATAGTCTTGGAAAACTCGAGAGCATCGCTTGTATGCCAAGTTCGCAAGTGTGATTTCTGAAGAAGAAAGTTGATTTCTTGGTCATATGATGACAAATGAGGAGTAGCAGCTGACCCTGTAAGGTTAAAGCAAGTGTTACATTGGGAGCAGCCCAAGATCGTAATCTCGATTCGCAGCTTGGGAATGGCAGTTATTACCGCTTTATCGGGATTCTCATCAATCGCTAAGCTTCTACGCAATTGTTCAAGAAGGAGAAAAAGTTCACTTGACTCCACCGCGAAGAAAGTTTTCAAGAATTGAAGAAGCGCTTGACTTCAGCCCTAGTGCTGATTTTGCCGTATGTTCGCAAGGATTTTAATATCTATTGTGATGCATCACGCCGAGGATTAGGATGCGCCCGATGCAAGAAGGAAGAGCTGTCGCAGATGCGCCAAGGCAATTAGGACTCACGAAGAGAATTACCCTACCACGATCCGGAATTAGTCAGAGTGCATGGTTTAAAGATTTACGCCACTACCTTACCGGTGAATCGCTATGAAGTCTACACGCATCATAAGAGCTCAAGTACATCTTCACTCAATGATTTGAACATGAGGCAGAAGATGGTTAGAGTTGATCAAGAATTATAATCTTGGAATTCACTATCATCCCTGAAAGGCCAATGAAGTTGCGATGCTTTGAGTCGTATGGGTTATGCAATGCTTTGAAGTGGAAGAATTTTGTTCGTAACTTCAAGACGAGTTTCGTAAGCTAAGGTTAGAAGTTGTGTCCAATGATTTGTAGCCAATTTGGAGGTACAACACCCGAGAAGCAGATTCGTGAAGCGCAACCAAAGGATGCCGTGGTTGTCAAATATCAAGGTCAAAATGGCGTATGGAAATTCAAAGATTTTACCAAGGATGATCAAGACATACTTTGATTAATGGTCGATTCAGTACCGTATATCGATGATCTAAGATAATAATCTTAAAGGAAGCCCACGACTAAAATATTCGATTCACCCCGAAGTACTAAGATGTACCAGATGTTAAGAATAAATTTTGGTGGCCAAATTTGAAGCGAAGTCGCAGAGTTCGTTGCCTTGTGCGACATCCGCTGAAGGTAAAGGCGAACACTGCAGACCAAAGAGTTTGTTGCAATCACGAAGATTCCAGAGTGGAAGTGGGAAGAGATCGGAATGGATTTCATCACCGTTTACCCAAGACCCGCCGTTACGATTCGATCTCGAATAGTCGATCGCTTGACCAAGGTCGCCATTTCCCGCCACCAAAACCACATACTCGGAGGTCGCCGCGGAATTGTACATGGCTAGAATTGTCGGCTTGCATGGGGTGCCCAAGAAGATAGTGTCGATCGAGGATCTCACCACCTCTCGCTTTTGGCAAAGTTTGCATGAAGCGCTGGGTACCCATCCAATTTCGCATCGCGATCATCCGCATGCATGGACATCAAAGAGTTAATCGTATATTGAAGATATGTTGAGAGCTTGTGCTCTAGCTACGCCGCCGATGGGATAAAAGTTTACCATATGCGTAATTCTCGATAACAACAAGCTATCGCTAGTCCGCAAATGTCGCCATTTGAAGCCTTGTATGGCCATGCTCGCGTAACCCCGCTGAATTGGTCGTAAATACCGAACGATCGGTTTTTGGTCCACACATCATCCAAGAAGCGAGGAGCAAGCGGCCATGATCGAGAAAGATTGAAGATAGCTCGCTTAGCGTAAGAGTCAGGCCGATAATCGCCGCCGGATCTCGCTTTGAACCCGAGGATTTTGTTTATCTTCGAGTTACCCGCCGAGGTGTCAAAAGGTTTCATGCCAAAGGGAAGCTTGCCCGAGGTATGTTGGTCCGCTCAAGATTTTGGAACGCCGGGAGAAGTTGTTACTGGCTTGAGCTACCGCAGTCGTAGCAGAGTGCATGATGTCTTTCATGTCTCGCACTGAAGAAGTCTCTTCGTGGTGCCGTAAGAGCAAGCCCCGTTGGAATCGATTGATTTAAAAGAAGATCTTACCTACAAGGAGCAAACAAATAAGATTTTGGATGTCGCAGAGCGCCACACCGTAAGCAAGACTGCTCATTTTTGCAAGATCCAAAGTGAGCAACCACTGTAAGGAGAAGTAACGTGGGAACGTGAAGAAGAGCCAAAGCCGAGTTTCCTAGCCTTTTCTAGCTAGCTTGAATCTCTGGTCGAGATTCCTTTAAGGGGGAGGTTTGTAACATCCCAATTTTCTCGAGTTTAAAAATCCTTTAAATAGTTAGTAGGGAAAAGTCACCATTTGGATTTATTTGGATTTAAATTCAAAAGCTTAATATTGGATTTTATAATCAAAACCTTTAATGTGAATAATCCCAACATGAACAATAGCCAAAACTATTTTATTTGGTTCTATGTGCTCTGTATATATTTTCTAGATTTTTCTAGAATTTTTCTCGAGTTCATTTGCTATTTTCTATTGCTTATTTGAATTTCTCGTATTTTCTAAAATAGAAAATGTATTTAAAATCTCAGAATTGCTTCGCCAATTCCAAAACTCCGCCCATTTCTCTCGCCCAGCTCCATCAGCATTCTCACCATTGCTGCCGCCCGATCGACATGCGGGCCCCGCATGTCGCCTCTCTCTCTCCGCTGGGCCACCTTTTCCCACCGCTCGATCAAGATGGACTACCGGATGCGCTGTGATCGATCCGAGGTTCGATGTTCCTTTGATTTTGGGCCGCTGATCCGGATGGACGGCCGATCTTTGAGTCCATTTTCGCCCGCAATGGTCGCCAGCGACGCACTCGCTCGGAGCCACCGTCCGCCGACGTGGGGACCCACCTTGGTTATCGCTCATCGCCCCCGACTGGACTTCCTTCTTCCATCGCGCCGCCGCCAGTGTCCTTCGCGGACTCGCCCCGGTCTATTTAAGGCCCCAAGGACCTCGATCCCGCACCCGAGCCTCGCCACCAAAACCCTAGCCGCCACTCAGCACAAATGGGCCGCTAGGAGCCCTAGCCGCCACCTTCGCCCCAACTCCGGCCAAGGACACCGCCACCACCGCCTCGCTCCAGCCTTCCTCGCTACCACCGACCACCTTCGACCGCTGCGTCCGTCCGCATCTCGTAGCCGCTGTTTTCGCGTGGGGACCTCTCCAAGACTGTCGCTGCCGAGCCCAAGCCCTCCGCCACTCATCGCCGCCGGGCCACTCGCCACCCTTGAGCACCGGTTGAGCACCTCAAAAGGATCGCCGCCGCACTCTCTACCTCCCGGTACCACTCACCGCCGCTGAATCGCCACCGCCGAAGCCGACGTGGCCGCCCACGCCGCCAGCCACCTCGGCGCGCACGCCGCGTGTCATCTCGCGTGGCGCCACGCCACGCTCTCGCACGCATGGCGCCCACCGTGAGTCTGCGTCACCGACATGTGGGTCCCACATGTTAGGATTTTCGCTTATTTCCAAATTCCTTGCCGACGCCAAGATTAAGCAATAATCCGATTTTTCTTCGTGAGAAATAATTCGTAAATTCCGAAAATCCAATTTAGGTTTTTCTTTAGATTTAAATTTCTAGAGCTCATAACTTTTGCATCCGAACTCCGATTGAGCCTATTCAAATTCCAAAATTTATCTAAATTCGAGCTCTATTTATCCGAGATTTTTATTTAATTTTTGCAGCTTTTTTGCCTCTGTTATTTATTTGTTTTGTTTATTTGTGTCTCGCTTGCAAGTAGACGCCGATTCTTCTGGGAATTTTGGAGAAGAAGGAGCACCCCAAGATCAAGACCAAGACATAGACCTTTTCTAAGGCAAGTTATACCTTTGATCATCTTGAACCCAGCTCAAATTACTTTGTTTCAAAGTATTGCATTGTACTTTAATTATTTATTTAAATGCTTTGGGCATAGTTATTATCCAATTTGTTATCACCCCTTGACTTTGTATGCCATAATTCCTTGTCACCCTAGATTGGTTGTTAGTTCGTAATATTATAGCACAACCGTGGGTTGGTTAGATGCATGTACAATTGCTTAGCCATGCTACGAGTCTCACATGTCATGTAAGTTGCAAATATTAAACTTCACGAAGTGACTATGGAACTTTGTGTAAAACTGTGTGCTATGTGTTATTACTTCATGATGGCATGTGTTGCACTAAAACCAACTGGGTGCTAAAGGATTTGGACTGGGGCAAGTGGTGGATACTGTATGATACGGTGGACTTTGTGATGGGAATGATGATCTTTGTGAGCTAGTTAGAATATGGAAGTCTTGCCTTGGTCAATTAAGGACTTAACTTTGTGCGCCATTGAACTGGGCCTTACTGTACGACCACATGTCTGGTATGGGATGGGCCTAACTTAGTAGGTTATGGATTCTGGGCATTGATTACTCAGGTGGTAGGTTAGGCTATGGGTGGAGGTGTGTACTATAAGGTAGTCGTATCACGGGGCGGTTCGCCGTGTCCCTATCCAATGTGTGTTATGCCAAAGCGCTCGCTTGGTTGGCATAGCGTTTGTAAGCACATCGAGTGTCAATGTTGAGATGAAGTTTCGAACCGCTTTTGTTATGATTAGTGCTTGCTACACTAGTTGTATCGTGGGTAAAGTGTACAACCTCTGCAGAGTGTTAAATCAATCTATTCAATAGCCGCATGCGCATGGACATGCTCTGGGATTTCACACGAGGGGTAGTTTTCATAAAATGTTTGGGATGGGAGCTATGTGACCTCAATCATATGGCTATGTGAAGTAACTGTTTAGCTTTGTGTCTTTGTGAAAACAAATGTTAAATTAATATTGTCTATTTGTTTTAAATTATGCTTTCAATTTATTCTTGTATTCAATTGCAAATATTGCATTTATGCAAAAGAGCCACAAGTTTTTTTTTGGAATAAGCATGCATCTATAAATTGCATTCTGTGGTATGATTTATGTATGGTTGTGTGCTCACGCTTGTTATAAAACTTACGCCCAAACTTACAGTAAGAGGAGGAGTCTACGCCGCTGAGGAGGAGTTCGCCAAGGTTGGTGATCGTTAGGTCCGATCCCACTGCTGTTCGTGGTGAATTGATGGGATCTACGCCGGAGTTATTTCCGTCCACGCTATTTTATTCTCTCGTTAGCCTCGCTGTGGCTTAATAAGTGTAAACTCGACCATAAGGTCAAAACCCTTATTTGTTATTCAAACTAATCGTTTACTATATTTATCATTTGTGTGGTTTGATATTCACCTATGTTGACACTGTGTGCACTAGCGTGATCCTGAACTAGTGCAGTATACACAGAGGGTTCCAGAATCGTAATTTTGGGTCCCGATCGCTTCTCCATGCTCGAAATCATCCATACAATAAAACTTGCTACAAGGAGTGCTTTAACCCGAAATGTGATGTCTACAAGCAATTTATTTCTATACATATGAATGGCCTTATTGAATATAGGGCACATCCCTTTTGGTTACAAAAATGATGTCCATCACATGAGGTGGATGGTACTCCAAGATGCTGTAGTTGTGAAAGAATGGAGCCAAGGGAATCAAGATATGTATTGTCGGATGACTGCCGTGAAGCTCTTACTGTGGTGCCTTGACTCAGCAGATGATGGATACGAGCGAGTGCCGCTCTTTACCTTAAAATACAGAAAATTTATGAAGGTCTGAATATGAAAGTGGAACAGCAATACAGACAGCAGGCTTGGGTGGTATATTTGTGTTGTGTTTGCGTGTTAGAGCAGCAGAAGCATGGTGGTGATTGTATTCAAGTCGCCGGGCATAGGGTTCTTCTCGTATTATGGGATCCCTGGTAATGGTGACGATTCTTTGTATCGGCTTAGGGGCAAGTCGCATTTCAAGGAGGAGGAATATCACATACCACCCAACTTGGATTGGGCTTTGGTCGTTGGGCCATGGGCCAGAGGCAAGTGAGGGAGCGAATCCGGACTACAAAAGGGTAGCAACATCAATCAAGGAAGCATCAAGAACAATGAACCAAGGCTCTTCTCTACCAGAGCATCTAGTCCTTGGGGATCGATGACCTTCGAGCAATTGAGTTGAAGAAATAACACACCTCAAGATTGCTACTCTGACCTTGTTCGGCAAGATACTCCTAATTGCAACAAGAAGCATTTGTGTCATCAAGACATGACAATCATGCGACTTCATACCAATTAATTTCAAATCTTGCATAGAAACAAGTTTTAATGTTAGCAGAGTAACCAGACGGGACTTTCACACCATGCAAGCTCGCACGCTCATATCTCTCGCCTTGGACAGAGTGTAGCAAGTCAGTGGGAGGTACGCTCGCCTTGTATCGCCTCTTGCGGTGCTAACTCGGTCCTTATGTTCATATCGACCAAGTCTCTCCGCATGCTAACACCATCCTTTGTTTTGCCACTAATGTTCGAAGAGACCAATCAAGCTATCACATACATTCTTCTCCACATGCATGACGCCGATGCAATGGCGAACTTCTAAGTGCTCCCAATAAGGCAAGTCCCAAAAATTGACCGCTTCTTCCATGTTCTTCGACGGGTTCTTAATTGACGCCCTTTCCAAGCACAACATCGATATCCTTAACCATATCATAGACATCTTTCCCTCTAAAAGCCCTTGAGCTGAACTGCCCTCCTTATTTCCGCCGAATTGTTTCTTCATCTTCCGGTATGGGTGACTGGAAGGAACCTACGGTGACGCCGTATACACGCTTTTGCGTGAGTTGTTTAGCCATATACTCTGTAGCATCTAAGCAAAGGGACAAGCTTTGGCTCCTTTTGTACTCAAGCCCGACAGTTACCAGTAGGAGAAAATCATTGATGGTGCGTAACAACATGGCGTGTAAAGTGAAGTTCTCTCGCTTGTACGCATCCCATACCTGCACCTTCGCTCCACAAAGGTCACAAGATCTTCCAAAGAATGGTGCTAGGTACACATCAATATCATTCCTGTGTTGTTTCGCCCTTGATAAGTAGTGACATCAAAATGTACTTCCGCTTCATACACACCAAGGAGGAAGGTTGTACATGCATAGATTCACGTGCCAAAGGTGTCGATCGCTCATGTTACCGAAAGGATTCATTCCATCCGTACTCAACCCTAACCTTATGTTCCTTGGTTCTCGACCAACTCTTCGAACCTCCGATCGGGTTTATCCACCGAGCGTAATCAGCAGGTATCTTAGCTTTCCATCTTTCTTACGGTCCTCCGAGTGCCAACGCACCAATCTTGCCTCTTTTGAGTTCGCAAATAAACACTTCAAACGTGGGATCACAGTGCAGATACCACAACATCTTAGCAGGAGGTCCTTGCTTCAACCTAGAAGTATTCGACGCTTGTATCGGATGCTTTGCACACGGACATACATGCATGTTCGCATACTCTTTACGATAGAGGATACAATCGTTCGGACATGCATGTATTCTTTCTACTTCCATTCCCAATGGACAAAGAACCTTCTTTGCTTGGTAGGTGGTGTTGGGCAACACGCTTCTCCGAAGAATGTCCGCTAGGAGACCTAACAACGCCGTGAAACTCTTATCGCACCAACCATTGCTTGCTTTTAATTTAAGCGCTTCAATCACGGTTGACAACCTTGTATATTCCGCTTGCAGCCGGGAACAAAGGTCTCACCGAGTCCTCCATTAAGCGCTCGAATTTACAAAACTCTCTCATCAGTAGTTCTCTTCGCATCGCGTAGCATCCGATCCAGATTGTCATCGTGACCTATCCTCATCAAAAGCATAGTCTACATCCGCATATCGTTGACATCCGCATATCGTTGACTTCCTCGCGATGTCGTTATTACTAACTTCTCGCCGCTTCACCATGACCGGTCCAACATGTATACCCTTTTTGAAACCCTTCAATCAAGTGCTTCTATCTGCGCTTTCGAGTTGGTAAACATCTTCGATTATCGCAATCAATGCATGGACAAGACATATATTTTATCCCCTTTTTCAACATATCTCGCTTCGGCTCTTCTAAAAGCAACCACACCATTAATGTACTCTTGACTCACACGGTTCACACCATACATCCAGCTTTTCCCATCTACGCTACACATGTAACAAAATATATAGTGTCAAATTAGATTAATAAAATCTCTCTCAACCGCTCTCTCTCCATTTCCTTCCTCACGTAAACTTTAATATTATTCCAACTACCAAATGAAAAATATTATTCTATTCCCTTACATCGGATACAAAAGTTTACTCCCACTTCGACTTTATACACGCGATGCTTAGCATATTCTACCATATCTCGATTGGGTTATAAAGAATGTTACCCTCTGAGCTCACGACTTAAAAATACCAAATTGATCTATTCGATTGTCTGTCTCCTCCCTTTCTCCTCTCCTTCTCCTCCCTTTCTCCTCTCTTTCTTCTCCTTCCTTTCTCCTCTCCTTCTCCCTCCCTTTCTCCTCTCCTTCTCCTCCTCTCTCTCTGGCCGCAGCAGGGGTTTTTATCCGGTGGCGGCTCAAATGGGAATGGGCAGGGGCACTCAAGGTATTTATAGCGCGAGATATCGCTGCACGGTTCAAAATATGAACTGTCTGTGATAGTATATATCACGACGGTTTATAAATAAAACCGTCAGCGATATTTCACGCACGGTCATCTTTATCAACCGTCGTGATACGGAGAATTATCGCGCATTTGCTTATGCATGTAATCGTCGCGACATATCGCGACGGCTCTATTAATAAAACCGCTTCGATATGGGGATTATCGCGCACGGTTCATAAATAGAATCGTCATGATATTTCACGCACGTGTTCGTATATAAACCGCTCGTGATATGGGGATTATCACGCACGGTTTATAAATAGAATCGTCGTGATATTTCACGACGGTTCGGTATATAAACCGCTCAGATAAGCATATATCACGCATTTGGTTACTAGTATGAACTGCTCGTGATAGGCCGCAAAGCAAATGCCGCGCTTCAACAGAGCCCAACATGCACGGATTCAAATTAACCCGTCTCGTGATAGGATGTCTTCTATAGCCTGTTTTGTAGTAGTGCCAGTCCCCACTCTCCTCCCTCCCTAGACTATTGGTTTCTTCTTCCGGTCTAAGTTCTTCTCCATTCCCAGTCTAGTTGCTAGCTCTTACTTTCATTCTTCCCAAATTATATCTCCCACTATTTATATTCGGTGTTTGGGTCGGCAATCAAACTATTGTTTTGGTGTCGATTTGTGTTCAACCTAGTGGGATTGTAACATTTAGCCACGTATTTGCACAGAAAATTCGGCTTTGAGCGTATGAGTAGACAATTCTTGTACTATTCGCTTGATGCTTTCCCGCGTTTACTCCCATGAGCACCATCTGGTAGGAGCACGTGGACGATCGGACGGTTAAGGAAAGTAGGCATCACCGAACCATCTTCTTCCGCAGTCTGAATCCACATTTCGGTGACTCCGTCAGACCAAAGAAGCAAAGTGGCACACCGCACAAGGTGAACTGGTGATCAAACCAAAAACAAAAAGAGGCACACGGCGGTGTTAGAACCGATCGGCCATGGCGGTACGGACAAGCGAGCGATCGCTCGGCATGCGACGATGGGCGCAGCCAAAGCGCGGGGTGGGGACAATGGCAGCCACAGGGAGTGCGACGGCGGTGGCTAAGATGACGAACTCGCCGGAGCAAGGTGAGCTTAAATACCCTGCCTCTACTGCCGTTCTTGGAATTTCCTGCTTCCGTTTCAATCTATACACTTGGCATGGTCTCCGATGTTTATTTACCTCTGGAATTTGGATGCGGCGTGTGTACCATGTCATGCCCTCATGTGCACGCTACTTGTTCGATGTTTATTTACCTCTGGAATTTGATGTGGCGTGTGTGTACCATGTCATGCCCTCGTGTGCACGCTACTTGTTCGATGTTTATTTACCTCTGGAATTTGATGTGGCGTGTGTGTACCATGTCATGCCCTCGTGTGCACGCTACTTGTTCGATGAAATGTCTACGAGAGAGACCGTAGTGTAAGAGAGTGTGGTAGTCAATGGGTGTCGAATTCTACCTTCACGGGCCTTCCTTAGCGCATATGAGGTGCCCGATAGAACTGTATCCAGTGTTCGTAGACAGTTTAACTATTTAGATATGAACATTGTTTAGGAAGCCCCAGATTTTAAGCTAAGATAGCATGTCATGTTGCGCACTTTGTAAGCCGTTGCAATTGTATGAATAAATAAATGGCACATTGCTGAACCAAGTTTTTCAACGTTTATGGAGAAATTCAAAAGTTTATTTGGGGCTGCCTTGTTTTCCATGTCTGACGCATTCCGTGTGCACTTGCATTTCATACACATTTTGTCAAATGGAGCTACATTTGTATCCAACAAATTCAATTTTGAATCTGAATTATGCAGTTAATGTTTTGGTTTTCCATTTTGGGTAGAATAGATTTAAAATTTACTTTCAAATATCGCCCAATTTTTATTATTTAACCTCTTTTTTAATTTATTTTTGTTAATAATTCCTTGCACAACTTATTTTCAAATCTGACCCTTTTGGCCACACTAGTGTGGTCAAAACTGTTATTTTTTGGCTTGGAGCTAAACTTACCCTGTGGCTTGGCATTGTTGTCTTGCCACGCCACGGGTGATAGTGTGGCTAAAAAGATCAGATTTAGAAATAAGTCGAGCGAGGAGCTATCAATAAAAATAAATTAAAATGGGGTTAAATAAAAAAAAGTCGAATATCCTATCTGGATTCTGATTTTGCTAGCTAAGAAAAACATCTAGCAGATAAACGATATATGTACCAAAATAACTTTGATTGAGAAATAGGGGTCAAAGTCATCCATCTTATTGCTTTTTTTATAAGGGTACAAATGTATTGCTTTCTGTGGAGCTGTCAATGCTGTAATGCATTGTGAAGGCTACCGCCCTGCCATTGACCAGAGTACAGATTTGTATTGTTTGTTTTTCTTTGCAAGCCTCTTACATTTTCCATTTTACTGATTACATTCTGTACCCTGGTACATTCTTATTTTCAATTTAAGGATCTTGCCTTTTTATTTTTTCCAAACAACCTGTCATATTCCGATGGTTGGATCTTTTAAACTATCGAGTCACTGCACCTGTTATTGACACATTCTATTGTATTCTTCTTCTTTTTTTCATAATATTGTTTCTCTTTTCTTGGTGTTCTTCTCTCTTTTCTTCCAACGCATGCTTGTACCACTCCTCGTTGGATGATTGGATTATCAGCATGTGGGGCCAAGTGTGAGCTAGCATTGGGTTGCAGCATGCGAACAGGTGGTTGCTGGGTGAGGTGCAATATGGTATAATTCAATGACACACAAGATAAGTCCTTAACAAGTTACTTAGGCTAGACTATCTCATCTAAAACAACGTGTCTCACGCACCTTTTTACTGCACGATCACTCGTCGGAGCATAAATAATTTTCTTTACCTAAACCAATGATAATTCTTGTCATGACACAAAATTTTATAATAGCGGTATCACACCACAATCGATACAACAATGACATCACATCATAGTTGCACAATAATAACATCGCATCACAATTTCATATATCATTTGATCAATTTTTCAACATTAAACATGTGATCATGAGCCCATCGCAACTAAGCATGACAAAACATCTCTACAATAATCCATATTGGTAATACAAATATATCTAACTAATATTGATCATCCTATAGTGATAAATGATTCATAGTATTCAAATAATCAAATGAGGCATAGTGACAAATAGGTGATTAACTATTTCCAAAAGCATTGATATAAAGATAGTATACAATTTAATACTTAAACAATATAATTTTGAAATCATAGATTCAATATGATCAAAGTACTACAACTTGTATTGGTTTTGCTCAATTACCACACTTGGATCTTCAAAGATTGCTTCGCTCCCGCTCATTGAAACAGATCGTCTAACGAGAGAAAACAACAAGCAAAGCACAAATAAATTCAAAATAAATAAATAAATAAAATCCAAAAACATCCAAACCAACTCTAAAAGAAACATCTCGATTTTAGATGAATTTAGGAATTTAAACGATGAATCGAGTTCGACGGAGGAGAACGAACTCTGATGATTTATGGAAAGGAAAAGAGAGAGAAAAGAATATTAAAAGAATATTCCTTCGGCTGGAAAAGAAAAAGGAAAAAAAAAAGAAACTGACAGGTGGGGCTGGGTTGTAAGAGAGAGAAAGACGAAAGAGAGAGAATGATAGGGGTCTCACATGGCATTGACTGGGTTCATGGTGAGTCGGATCTACGGGTTTTGGCTCAGCTCATGGTGGATTGGGGTGCATAGCGGTGACATGCAGGCTACTGACTAGACGACACGTGGGCAGCAAAGTAGAGGTGGCGGCTGAGGTGGCTGACTCGGTGGGGGAGAGAGAAATAGAGGAAAATAGAGGAGCAAGCGGGCGGCGACTTGCGCTCAACGGCGGCAATGGTCGGCGGCGAGAGAGCGGCGGTGAAGGGCAAAAACAGGACCCCGGGAAGGAGGAACACTTGGGTGGTGGCGGCTCTACAAGGGCGGCGACGAGGCGGCGGTGGCGGAGCGGCGCTATGGTCACTCGGTGGCGGTGGCGGTTCAATGGCGCCCGAAGAGGAAAGAGGCGAGCACGGGAATGGCGGTGGCACAAGGAATGCAGTGAGCACCTTGGAGCGGCCGGAGGGTGACGAAGATGGTGGCGAGATGGAGGACAGAGACAGAGGAGAAAGGTGGCGCGGTGGCTCGCGCACGTGGCGATCTCACCGAGAGGAGGAATCGACTGGAACTAGAACGCCGCCGTGACGCTGCACGAGCGAGCAAGGAGCTCACCGCGAGAAGATCAATGGTGAGGCGGCGCTAGCTTTGGGGAGGACGAGGTCGGCGACGACTTCTGATGCTCAGCGGTTGATGGGAGCACGACATAGAATGCGGGCACGTGAACTCAATGGTGGTAGTGGCACAGACAGAGGACGTCGGACGGTTTCAGAACACGCGAAGAAGCTCCACGGCGGCACACAGTTTCTTTAGCGAAATCCAGCTAGACGAAGACGAATCCAGGCATGGAAGCTTGGGGCTTTGGAAGATGATCTTGGGGCGATTCTCGCGACGCGAGTTGGGCGGCTTATAAAGCCCTGGAGTGGGAGAATTCGGGTGGAGACCGGCGGCTTGGCGTACAGGAGGCGGACTCAGAGTCGGTGAAGAAGAAAGGAAGGAGAAGGGGAGGTTGACAGACAGCCCACACTGGCGAGAGAGAGGAGGAGGGAAAGGAGGTGGCTCACACAAGGTGCCTCGCAAGAGAAAAGAAGTGGGTAGGGTTGGGAAAAAGAAAGAGGAAGGAATAAAAGAAAAATGGGTCATGGAAAGAAAAGGAAATGGACCAAAAGAAAGGATTTCAGCCAAAAGAAAAATCTGAAATTATAACGATTTCTAAATTTAGAAAATTGAATTAAATAAACTGAGCTCGAATAAATAGCAAATAAACTCTAAAAATTCCGAAAATTCTCTGAACTCAAGGAACCCAAACAAAACCACTTTTAATTTAATTGAAGTTTATATTATTCATATTATATTGTTTTAATTTTTAAAAATTCAAATTAAGCTAGAACTTAACAAAAAAATTCAAATGGTTATTTTTATTTTTAAATGCTTCAAATAAACTCCAAGATAATCTAATATATATGTATATGTATATGTATATATATGTATATGTGTATGTGTATGTGTATATGTGTGTGTATATATATATATGTATGTATATAGGAAAATGGTATGGTACTCCTAGGTGTACGTGATCTCCACTTCTTATATACCACTTAAATCGTATGATGATACCTCTTTATCTATTTGAGCATACTCCAATAATAATTATAAAATACTCCAAAGCGAGTTTGATGAAAAATTTCATTAAAATCCACTTCTTATAGCAAAATTTATGCATATACTTCTTTATATATGAAAAAGGGTATATAGAAAAAACAAAGGGCTCCAATGGAAAATTTTCAATCAAGTCACATTGGAGTATCTTATATATACATAAACGCGCTCGTTTTGTACTCCTGGGAGTATGTACTTTCACTTTTAATATACCACTTAAACGCACGTATTATACTTCTTTATCACTTTCAGTATACTTAAATACCAATTATAAGATACTCCAATGCGACTTGATTGAAAAAATTACATATTACACACACACACACACACACACACACACACACACACACACACACACACACACACACACACACACACATATATATATATATATATATATATATATATATCAATGTACTAATGAAACACATATATTATACTTCTTTATCACTTTCAGTATACTTATATACCAATTATAAGATACAATGACTTGATTGAAAAAATTTCATTGGACCCCTTTGTTTTTTTTTTGCTATATACCATTTTTCATATATAAAAGAAGTATATACATAAATTTTGCTATAAAAAGTGGACTTTAATGAAATTTTTATGAAACTCACTTTATGTATCTTATAATCATTATCGAGTATGCTCAAATAGATAAAAAGGTATCATCATAAAAGTGGACTTTAATGAATTTTTTTATAGAACTCACTTTATGTATCTTATAATCATTATCGGAATATGCTCAAATAGATAAAGAGGTATCATAGTGGTTAGGTGATATGCAACAATATATTCTCAGGTAGGAAAAAAGTAAACCTATTTTATATGCATAATGTATGACAACCCAAAAGTCTAAGGACACAGAAATTTCCTGTACTGATATAAGCATTAGAAAAGCTAAAGAACAGAAATAGTTCAAATAAAAATTAAGAAGTTACTCCTCCAATTTTCTGGAAAGTATAGGTACTTGTTTATCAAACTCCACTGCCATATATCCTCCCTAGTCCCCCAAGCGTCATAACCTAGTCACCAAATCACTTCACCCACCAAACGAGAGCAGCGGCTGCCCCTTCAATTCTACATCTGTTCTGTAGGTTCGACCTCTTTTTCGCTGGCAATTTGCAACTTCAGCTATCTTACCAGGTAATTTTAACCTCATCATTTCTCCATTTCTTTCTTTTATTTCTTGAGGTTTCCTTGTTGGTATATGCACTTATCTTTCTTTATCTTTGAACTGCAAGCTAAATAACGGATGCTAAACCTTTCTAGGATACTCTTTAATCTGAACCCAAATCTACTCTAGGGAGGGTTTGAGCTAAATAACGGATGCTAAACCTTTCTAGGCTACTCTTTAATCTGAATTCAAATCTACTCTAGGGAGGGCTTGAGCCTATTCTCTTACACAATAAGGGACTATCTAGACTGAAAATAAATTCTATAGGGGAGGGCCTCAGGAGAGGCCCCGTATATCTGTCGTCCATCAGGAGAAAGAGTGAGAGGAGAAACTGATCGGACGGTGGGGGGAGGGGCCTCACCATAACGCCCTCCCCCCATAGAATTTGCTTCCGTCTTGACTCTTGATGGCAGACCTATTATATGATGTAGCTGCTTACTAAAAGCATAGGTGCACGACTGGTGAGATAAATTGGTGGATTTAGTAGCATCAATATCATTTTGTGCAGATATTTTTCATAAAATCATTCATCAGATAATACGAAGAATCTCTTTTGGAGCAACAAAGTGGTTCATGTTTGATTTTGAGAAAGTTCTATTATATTTTTTTAAAAAGTTGGAGTGTAGGTCAATTTGAAAATAGATCAACATGCCTGAAGATTTTTAATTACCACTACTACAGAAAAAGTCTTTACAGACGGTTTAAAAATGTCATCACAGATGGTTTTGTGAGCCTTCTGAGTTTATGGATCTGTAATGATATGAGGTCATCACAGATGATTTTCGAATCGCTCAGGATACATACTATCACGCATTTGTTATCAACTCAAAATCGTCTGTGCTAGTCGACTATCACAGAAGGTTTGTAAATGAAACCATCTGTGATAGCTCATGTATCACAGACGGTTTGTAGATGAAACCGTCTATAATAGATGATGTATCATAGACGGTCTGTAGATGAAACCGCTCAGAGAGATGATGCATCACGCACGGTATGTCCTAAGAAACCGTCGTGATATTCTTTGTATTGCTAAATCTATTTCTATTTATTGGTTAGCCTCAGAAATGCTAGCCATGTCCTCTCAAACAAGCTGAAACACAACAAGTTGTATACATCCAATTCACATTCATTTTAGAAACAATTGCACATCCAATTTGCATTCATTTCTGAAACAAGCACATCCAATTCACAAATCAATTAACTAAAATTAACCATTCATGTATATTTACACACATGTACCATTAAGTTCAATCTTATCCCAATCAAGTTCAATATACATTGTGGAACTTCCCATCTAGATTTATGACCTCACAGTTCAAGAATCCTACAAACTGTCCTCGAATGTTTATGAGCTGGCCCTATTCCAACGCAGTTTTCGCGATGGTCGTAACATGTCGCTACGAAGATTTAATTCGTGCAATATAAATTGATAAGTATGAAATAATTATTGCAAGATTGATAAACCTGAGGATCATTGGTCATCGCAGAACCGACGAGTAGTTCTATGTTGTGACAAACATAGTATCCATAGAGGTTGTAGACCGCTGGCTGCTGGTGGCACTGCAAAAATAGAATTAGTTAGTTCGAGAGGCATTACTATGAAGTGTTATATAGGATTAATGTGTACTAGCTAGTGAATACCGAGAATTTTAGATCGTGTCGCAGGTTCACTCCCTTGGTTTCCCTCCCTTTGCATAGTACGCGATGAACGAACTACGTGATTCCAAAAAGTTAGCCTTAGCCATTGCAAATGAAGGAAAGACTACAATAGAGTTTCTCTGGAGGAAATGTGTTTACCTGTCTATTAATTTTGGACAATCGTGAAGTCGTATTTGGCCCTCTGTAGGGAATCCGGTATATTATCATGTTCCATTTTGGTATAATTACAATTAGAATTCAGTGATACATACACCGGTATGTCACCATGGTCATTAAACCTAAGTTCGTGTTACTTATAAAGTACAAATCAACAAGTATATAGACACTAGTGCAACACTTACTCTTGGTTGTAGGGCAAAAGTATGAATTTCTTGTTATGTGAGCCAAGAATGACCTGTCATGTAATCCTCGACTAATTTTGCATTCTTCTTGATGGTTTATCGAGACCACGTGTGGTTTGAGGAAACCTACCGTGAATTCATTAATTGCTTCGTAAATCATGTATATATATATACATAAGCAAGGAGTTATATATAATACTTATCAGATACACGAATATTGACTGTGATTGTACACACTTACAAAGGTCCAAAGATCGTATGAATGAGACATCGAGGAGTCGAGGTTGAAGAGATAGAATAAGTCCTCAAAGGTCACCGTGAAGACACGCCTTGAGCCTCGTGGTTAAAATGATCATTCTTGAACTTGACGGTGACACTTGAGCGTCGTTGTTCTTCTGTCTTGTTGGCCTGTTCTATGTACCATATATGTAATCTCGTGCAAGCCAATCCTATGGTAGGGTTGTCTAACCTCTCGACTAACGGCTCCCCTAGCACAAATTTTTGGGCCAACGACAAGAAGGGGATGTCAGAACAGGAGTCGTCCGTCTTCGATTTGCTCTTGCTGCCTCGCTTTGTAGAGGTCGACTTCACGAGAGTCGACCGAGCACGAGATGTAGATGCATCTGATGCACTGGGCCCTTGCCGCTTCGATGCAGGTAGCTTCGGTGCAGTCAACTCCCGTGGACTTGTCACCGTTGCAGGACATTCTCGTGAAGTTGACACCGGAGTAGGTAGCTCCAGGCAGATGTCCCTCTCAGACCACTGGATGAATGCTCCAATGGCTTGCACTAGAGTCATGATCTCGTCGTTTGGGGGAATATGCAGCGGGACGGCCTTAAAATTGGCATAAACACTGTCCACATTCACTTTTGCGAAACCCGACATTGGATTTACACCGTGCACCAAAGCTCCGACACCGAATGGATATACCTGGCCCCAAGCAGCATCTAGGACAACACAGACATATCTCACTTGGAGCTTGCACTTTGTTGCCACCTACATAATGATACAAAATTAGCTACTCCAATAGGCCTATCAATGGATCGAGTATTCCAGAGATAATAATTATTACCTAGATGTCATCGATAGGAAATCAGTCGTGCCTATTGGGGTAGAGTTAGGATTGACGCCAGACTACTCTAAGTTTGGGGGTTGGCTAGCATAGTAGGGGTGGGCTTGCAACTAATTTGGGGCTTGTAAATGAACTTCCTAAGCCTTTCCTCAAAGCTCTCCACCCGTCGCTATGCTCTCGTGTCTAACGCGATCATCGATCTCATCTCCGAGGGATTCATGATCTCATCTTTGAGGGATTCACGAATCTCGCCTCATAGCTTTGCATCGCGCCGCCTTGGCTTTCTTCCTACTCCGCACGATTCAAGTCCTCTTGGAATCCATATTTCCATGGAACATAAAGACCAATTCCTCTCGTGACCTGTGTGCTCATTGTTTCCTAGGGTCGCAGAGTATATCTCTCTCCTATCCGCTCGAATGAGCCTTGGGAAGATTGTGCACTCGCTACTACTGCAATAGTCCGGCATGTTATTTCATTTCTTATGAAGTTATGGAGTAATTACAAACTATGTAGTTTGATATCTTACTGTGCTACTGACACTTCTCATCTCGCGTGGTTTGGAAAGGAGATGACCCCCGAAGACAAGGTAGATAACCTCCCCATTACCCAGTTTTGGGTGCGCTCATCAGTGATATCGGCAAATGGCGGGGAGACATTCGAACAGTTTGCCTGCTGGTCCTGATCCCTCCATTGCAGGATTTTACCCCGTATACCCAACGGTGCCGAGTCTGTGGAGGTGCTTGTTTTTTTGCCTGGAGGGCCCTGTGCGCCACACTTTCACTACTAAAATCATCTGTCGTCTTCTTCGCCACAAAGTATTCCCAGCGCTCTTCCAAGAACGGATACTTATCGAAGGGCATCAAATCCTTCTCCATGTAGTTCTTGACAAGCGTGCTCTTGAAGTTCTTCCACGCTTTGCATGCCTGTAGCACCATGTCGCACGGAGCCCTCGTGTTGTTTTGGGATCTCGAACGATTGGGAAATATCCGTCAGCAGCTCACCTTTCTGAACTTTGGTCAACTCCTTCCACGAATTGTAGGTGATGTTGACTGTTGTCGGCAACTATTTCAACCGTTCTCCGAACGCGACGCCGCGGCGAGGATTGATAGGGCCCTGGACTAATGGACCTCCGTGATGGTAAATCACCCCGGCCTTTTCGATATTCCTCTTCTTCTACCGCTCTTGGATATTCCAGAGGACAGCGTACCAGATACATGAGGCGACGATGACGAAGAATGAGCGGAAGACATCTTCAAAAGAAATAGAAGTTCTAACACGCATGAATATATTATCATAAGATTCGATCTCTATGTGTATAGAATAATATGCTCTCATGAACGGTGTATAATTGACATATAAACATGTAAATCCTTCAAGTCATTTAAAAGGAATAATATGCTCAACACAAACATCATATGCATAAATGAAATCAGCATAAAGCTAAGATTTAACATTTTGGTATATATTGCTCTCAGATGTAGAGTAAGTATTCCAATTAGAGCTCAAGTTCAAACCCAATTATCAAAACAATTTCAGTACAAGACTATTATCATCACAGAGCATTCATCTCAAGCCTACCATACTACATTACAATATATTCCAGTAGCAGTATCAAAACAAATACCATATGAATCACTGACTAGAACAAATACAAATTCCTAAAACAACTGACTAGAACAAATACAAATTCCTAAAACAAGTACAACACCTCATACTACTCAGTGTTTAAACCAGATACCAGCGCAATTATCATGAGTCCATGAGGACCATGACAGCATGACAGATTATTGATAGAAAGAGTGAGGGAAAAGGGCGTTGGAGTTGGCTACTCGGCATTGGTTACCTTTGGGCGTTGAGGAGAAGGACGAGCAGAGAGCAGTATCGGAGCAGCAGGGCAGCCTCGAAGGGGAGGCGCGTCGGGCTCGGGGGAGGAGGAGGCGGGCTCGCGTGAGGAGGCGCGTCGGAATCGAGGAGGAGGCAGCATCGAGGACGGCGGCGACGGGCTCGGGGGAGGAGTAGCGCCAGGCTCGAGGAGGAGGCAGCGTTGAGGACGGTGGCGACGGGCTCGAGGGAGGAGTCACGCCGGGCTCGAGGAGGAGGCAGCGACGGGTTCGGGGGAGGAGTTGAGAAACTTAATCGTTTGAGTGGGGGGTGCGGGCAAACCTTAGAGTTCGAATATAAATAGGGATAGACATCACAGACGGTTTTAAAGTAGATCTGTCTGTGATAAATAATATCACAGATGGTTCCAATAAATAATATCACAGATGGTTTTAAAGTAGAACTGTCTGTGATAAATAATATCACAGATGGTTCCAATAAATAATATCACAGGCGGTTTCAATAAATAATCGTCTGTGATATATGATGTATCACAGACGGATTTTACTAAAGAACTGTCTGTAATATATGATGTATCACAGACGGTTTATGCTAAGGAACCGTCTGTGATAGCTTATGTATCATGGATGGTTTGTAGATGAAACCGTATGTGATATTATTTTGTATTGGTTAATCTAGTTCTGTTTATTGGCTAGCCTCAGGAAATGCTAGCCATGCCCTCTAAATAAGCGTAAAACACAACAAGTACATGTATACATCCACCGCATTCATTTCAAAAGCAAGCACATCCATTTCACAAGACAAATCAATTAACTCAAATGAACTAAAATTAACCATTCGTAACGCATATATACACACATTGTTCAATCTTTATAAATTAGCACTTCATGATGATCGTCGCGTATGTAACTAGTTTCATCACGTTGTTCTTTCTCGACCCTTATGCTGTTTTCGAAAGGTGGAAACTCATCAAATTGATTGTATTCTTTCTCGTCCACTACATTCTCAACTCCGACAATCCTCCTTTTTCCATGAAGAACTACGTGGTGGTTTTTGTTTGCCTGGTCAGTTACATAGAAGACTTGAACAACTTGGTTAGCGAGTATAAATGGTTCATCTTTGTATTCGATGCGCTTCGAGGTTTACGGTAGTGATACCGCATTTGTCGATCTTCACTGTGGGAGATGGACCCAACAAAGACCAAACAGGGGATCTTGAAAAGCACGTAGTCGCATTCCATATCTCCTCTATGAGCCCATAGTAGGAGCTCCTCAGCCCATCGGTATTGAACGTATCTATGCGGACACCGCTGTTCTGGTTAATACTCTTTATATCATGAGCCTGCGTATAGAATGTGTACCCATTTATGTCGTATCCCTGCCATGTTACAGTTGTAAATGTTGGCTCTTTTGCTAACCATGTCAGCATATCACTTGACAAGCTCCTACCGAGTCGCTCCTTCAACTATTGGTTGAACCAACTGTTATGCTGTCTCGAGATCCAAACATCCGTCGCTCCCGATTCTCATGCCAAAGCACATCCTTGTGTTGGTCGATATATGGGACACTTCACCATGTGTTGCAAGATCGTGAAATGGGCTTGAGCATACGCCTCATATCCGGAGTGATTGCTTTCCTTCCGATGGTCTCGATACCCTCAAGCTCTCCTCATGGCGAGATCGAGGCATACCTATTGGTTCGACTCGAGCTATGTAATCGACGAGAACTCAATGACCTTTTCGTTGCATAACCTTTGACGATGCCGCCTCCCACGAGATCGATTCCGCATATAGACTTAAGAATTCCTATGAACCTCTCAAACGGTACATGCTACGAGGAATACGGTCGGCACATCTTTATCTCCTCACAATGTGAACAATAAGATGGACCATGATATCAAAAACGACGGAGGAAAATACATCTCAAGATCACATAGAGTCGCCACCACCTCGCCTTGTAGAGCATCTAGTCCTTCTGATCGATGACCTTCGAGTAATTGTGTTAAAGAAATAATGCAACCTCATGATTGTCTCTCGAACCTTGATCGGCAAAATACTTCTAATTGTAACAGGGAGCATCTGTGTCATCAGCACATGACAATCATGAAACTTCATGCTAATTAACTTCAAATCTTTCATCGAAATAAGTTTCTTCATGTTAGCGGAGTAATCGGACGAAACTTTCACACCATACGAGCACTAGAACAGTTCAGTTCTCTCGACCTTGGACAGAGTGTAACAAGCAAGGGGAAGGTACGTTCGTCCTTTATTGGTCTTTGTCAGTGCTAACTCAGGTCTGATGTCCATATCAACCAAGTCAAGCCGTGCGTTGACACCATCATTTGTTTTGTCACGAATGTTCAGCAAGAGACCAATAAAGCTATCATATACATTCTTCTCTACGTGCATGATGTCGATGCAGTAGCGAACTTTTAGGTGCTCCCAATAAGGTAAGTCCCAAAATATTGATCTCTTCTTCCAGATGTTCTTCTCACGGGTCCTCGATTTACGTCCCTTTCCGAGCATAACATCTAAATCATTAACCATATCATAGACATCTTTTCTGCTTAAATGTCTTGGAGCTGAACTGTCCTCCTTTCCATCGAATTGTTTCTTCGTCCTGCGGTATGGGTGAGCCCTCTGAAGGAACCTATAGTGACGTATGTACACAATTTTGCGTGAGTGCTTCAGCCACACACTCTCGGTATCATTTAAACAGTGAGTACAGGTTTTAGCCCCTTTTGTACTTTGGCCCGATAGGTTAGCAAGGGCAGGATAATCATTTATGGTGCAGAACAACAAGGAGCGTAAAGTGAAGTTATCTCATTTGTACGCATCCCATACCTGTACCCCTTCAATCCACAATATTTTTAGATCTTTCACCAATGGTTCTAGGTACACATCAATATCATTCCGAGGTTGATTCGGCCCTTGGATAAGTATTGACAGCAAAATATACTTTCGCTTCATACACAACCAAGGAGGAAGGTTGTAGATACAGAGCGTCACGGGCCAAGTGCTATGTCGGATGCTCACGCATCGAAAGGATTCATTCCATCTCGTACTCAATCCAAACCTTATATTCCTGGCTCGCATTGAAGTCTACAAACCTCCTATCGATGTTTCGCACTAGGCGGAATCAGCAGGTGTCTTAGCTGTCATTCTTACGCCCTCCGAGTGCCAATGTAGCGCTTTGCTTACTTTGGGTTCGCAAAAACCACTTCAAATGGGGAATTATAGGAAGATACCACGCCACCTTAGTAGGAGGTCCTTTCTTCACCTCGATTCTCTCGCCGTCATCCGATTGATTCTTACGCTTGTATCGGGATGCGCTGCACACCGGACATATATGCATATTTGCATACTCGTTACGGTGGAGGATACAATGTTCGGACATGTATGTATTCTTTCTACTTCCATTCCCAATGGACAAAGAACCTTCTTGGCTTTGTAGGTGGTTTTGGGCAACTCGTTTCCTTCAAAGCATGTACGCTAAGAGACCTAATAAAGACTGTGCAAATCTTGTCGGACCAACCGTTGAACTCTTGTCGGACCAACCGCTGCTTGTCTTCAATTTTAGCAGTTTAAGCACGGATGACAATCTTGTGTATTCTGGCTTGTAGCCTGGGAACAAAGGTTTCTCCGGGTCCTCTATCAAGCCTCGGAATTTAACATACTCCCTCTCATCACAGTTCCCTTCTGCATCATGAAGCATCTGATCTAGATTGTCATCGTGCAGCCTATCCGAATCGAAACCACAATCGACATTATCCGGCGGTATATCGTTGACTTCGTTGGTGATGTCGTTATTACTACCTTTCTGTATAATCTGCTCTTCACCATGACTAGTCCAATGTGTATAACCCTTTTTGAAACCCCTTCAAATCAAGTGTGCTTCGATCTGCGCTCGATTCTTAAACATCTTCAGATTCTCGCAGTCAATGCATGGACAGTACATATATTCCACCCCTTTATTCAACATATCCTCCTCAACAGCTCTTGTAAAAGCAGACACGCCACTAATGTACTATTCACTCACACGGTTCTCAGCGTACATCTAGCTTCGGTCCGTCACACGGTTTGTATTGAAAATCCTGGAAATAAATGAAAGAGTGACTTCGAAAGCGTATTTTCTGAGGCTTACGCTTTCCAACAGAGAAAGCGTATTTTTCTCTGAACTCAAGGTGGCTTTTCTTATTTTTATATTTTTTCGGATTTTATTGACTTACATGTGGGCCCTACTTGTCAGTGATTCATTTTTTATTTCATGATTTTATTTATAAAATCTATGGCGTCCCACATGTCATAGACTCGTTAGTTTATTAATTAAATGATTAAAATAGTAGGATTTGAAGCTCAAATTAGGCTCGTGGTGACATCGATTAATAGTCATGGCTCAGGGCCCTAAGATCACCTAAGGCGAGCCAACGGTGAGGTCCCGTGGCGCACCATGGGCTTCACTAGCGATTTCGGGTTAAACGCTCAAACGCTAAAACTACTCAAATTAAAGGATGTTTATGCTCTAGTAGCTCACCTCGATCATGAGGAAGGTGTCAATGAAGTCGGAGAAGGTCTAAGGCGCTAGACGAAGTCTGGGAAGGTCCAAGGCCGCTAGTCGAAGTCGGGAAGGTCTAAGGCGGCCGGTCGTCGGTGAATAGAGGCAACGACGCAAGCTCCTCGATGTGTCTTTTTCGTGGGAATAAATCGAAACCAAGCACATGCACACTTTAGGGGACATATAGGTGGGTAAATCGACCTTGGTAGGGTCGAGGACTCACCGAAAAGAGTTGGTGTCGATGACTACCGCGCGGTGACAGAGGTCCACGGTGACAAATCGGCGTGGGCAATAATAGCTGAAATAGACCACACGAGCGGGCTCAGTGAGGTGAGGCGATACTCAAACCGAGCACAGAGTGGCGATGGACTCACCGGGCTTGGAGATCTCCCGCGGTTACCGTAGCGCCAGCGATGGAGATCAAGAAGACTCTGTTGGGGAGCCACACTGCACCATCTGTGATGAGTTAATTATCATGGACAATTTTCAACAAAAACCGTCTGTGATATGTAGTAATATCACAGACGGTTATTTTTAAAACCGTTTGTGAAGTATCACAGACGGTTTTCAACAAAAAACCATCTGTGATACTTGGTAATATCATAGACAGTTTTTTGTCAGAACCGTCTGTGATACTTCATGACGGTTTTAAACATGAACCATCTGTGATATTACCTTTTCACATACATTTTTAGCGTGAAAGTAACATAGACAAGCCTAAACAAAACCATCGTGATTGTGTTTAATACGATAGTTTCGATGAACCATCCGTGATCAAAGGCCCAAGATTAGTATTTTTGTAGTAGTGTACCTTTGGTAAGATGGTAGATACTTTCTTACCTTTGGGAAGGTGGTAGAGACTTTCTTAATTGTAATAGTATAAAAATTACTTCAATTTAAATCTAGCCTTTTCACACCAAATTTGGTATATTTATCTAAACTAGTGGAATTTCTCACATAATTGTGCACTAGATATTGCAACATATTGTATTTGTTATATAATTATAATGCCTTTGTAAAGTATAGTTATATTTGTTATACAACTGTAATAGTTATAATCTATATATGATAAATTTGCACCATTATAATTTGGCCCCATCAAAATAAGTGATGTAGTTATTTTCTTCTTCTCTCCATTAATGAGAGCATTTATAGGAAGTTTGCATTTTTTTTTAATTTAAGGATTATTGTGGGATTTTTTAGTCCTCTAAAGTGAACGGGTACCTTGAATATCACTAATTGTTTATAGATATATAAATTAAAGTCCTTTGCCTACTTTCAGGAGGCAAAATGATTTTGAGTTTTTTGCTTAAGTATGTATGTATGTATAACTGTTTCTAAGATGTTATTTTGGAGAACAGCGCTCATAATGTATTCACTTAACGAGTAATATTGTAGTAGTAGTTGTTCTGTTTATCTGTAATAACGGAAGCATTATACCTTAATTCCTTGGTATAATGTAGTAAGTTTACACCCGGTTACAAACAGTATGTGTCATTTTGCAATTGGAGATCGGTGCTGTGAAATGTTGATTGCAGATTTGCAGCAATGAAACGATGCGACTGATACAAATACATATGTAGTGACTTTAGCAACTATAGACCATTATATTGTAGCGATAGGAACTATTGCATCAGTCACTATTGTAGTGACGGATACAAATACAACTATTTCTGTATCCGCTGTAACTAATTACGGCCGAGCATATGCTCTTAGAAAATTAGGTACATACTATCTATTTCATACCTAGATGTGCCTAGTATTTTTGTCTATAATAATATAGAACAATTGTGGAATTTTCTATAATCTCTGGTCCGACTTGGATGCCATTTTAGCTCCATGCACAAAGGACAATGAGATGTCTTATTTTTTGACATATGTTTCCTCTATTACTTGTATGCCCAACATCATTACCAATAAGCAGTTAATTTGAGGGAAATTTGGCCTGGAAAAACAAAATGACAAATATTTACAAACCAAAAACACTGATGTAGATCTACAAACAATCTATATATCTACAAATACCTGGTGGTATTCAAGGTACCTCCTTCTGCTTTAGAGGTCTAGAAAATCCCATAATAATCCTTAAATTAGAAAAAACAAAAATTTCTAAAAATTCTCTCATTAATCGAGAAGAAAAAGATAAGATTTGCACCACATATTTTGGTGGGGTCAGATTATAACGGTGTAGATTAATCATATATAGATATTATAAATGTTACAGATGTATAACAAACACAGCTATATTTTTCGTAGGCATTAGAGATATATAACAAATACAATATATTGAGTTATACTTGATGTATTTATTTTTCTTTTGCAGAATTAGTAGTTTTCTTCTGTTACCTTTTGATAAAGTTTGTAAATTTGTAGTGGCTGGAGAGCTTTAATATATCTTAGTCCCTTATAATGCTCCCTAGTCATGATGGCATGCATGGGTTCTTTGGTTCATTACTGAGTTCTTCTCTCAAGCTGAGTTGCCGGACTCTCGACTATGCAATCTCATGACGAGGAGTCACTCTCATACTTATCGAGAAATATTCAAATAGAAGAGCAAGTAAATCAATCATGGATCATCTTATGGTTGGTTATCATTTTATCGGTTCAGGTTTTCACTCACCAAAATTATAATTATCTTTTTTGTAATTTCAGGTCAAGTATCTAGCTCTCTGGTTGTGCCTACTTCACTAAACAAGAACACTTAACAAAAATCAAATTTCTTTCTAATTATTGCCCAAAGCTCCATGAGAAGACTCAGTCCAATCTTCTAGGATGATACAATAACATATCTTGTAGGCTTGTAATAATCTGTGCCACAGAAACCCTCAGACATTTGTTGATCTTCACAAACACATACCAGCAGCTATAATGGCTCACAAAATACTAGTTACCTTCCTGCACATCCCACTGTTAGCTCTCTTGTTGCTTGCCGTGGTGGCTGACAACTCCAGAGGTTCTAGCCAGATCCGCCTTAGATTTGGTGCCACCAGCGAAGCCAGTGATTCTGATGGTCGAACTTGGGATGGGGACGCTAAGTTCAGGTTAGCAGTGGGTGGCTTGGCAGCCAACGCGTCATACCTAGACCCCTCACTACCCTCCCCAGTGCCTTACATGACAGCGCGCATCTTCACCTACAACAACACATGTATATTTGGGGTTAACCCAGGTCGTGTGTTCCTTCGCCTCTACTTCTATCCAACTTCTTATGGAGGCCATTCCGCTGCAGACGCCTTCTTTGGTGTGACTGCCGGGATCCTTATCCTTCTAAATGACTTCAATCCTTCCCAAACCGATCAGGTGATGGGTCGAACCTACCTCATCCTTGAATTCCCAGTGAATGTTACTTCAGGTCAACTTGTCGTCACATTTTTCCCATCCACACACCATGTTGGCTCTTATGCATTTGTGAATGGCATTGAGATCGTGCCCACACCTGACATCTTCACTACACCGGTGCCAACATTCGCGAATGGTGGGCGCCCAGATCCATTCCCAATCTCTGCTGACATAGGCCTTCAAACTATGTACCGTCTTAATGTCGGAGGCGACACCATCTCCCCGAAAGATGATTCTGGCTATTACCGCTCATGGCAGGAGGATTCCCTTACATTTATGGAAACAAGGGGTGAACTTCTACAAAGCGAGAATGTCACCATCAGATACCCTTCTAGCGTACCGAATTACATAGCGCCAGTGGATGTCTATTCGACAGCAAGGTCCATGGGACTAGATGCACATATCAACTTGAGGTACAACCTTACATGGATATTACCGGTGGATTCAGGGTTCTACTACCTCCTGAGGTTCCATTTCTGTGAGAACCAGTATCCAATGACTAAGCGAAACCAGAGGTCGTTCTTAATCTACATCAATAACCAGACAGCGCAGGAGCGAATGGATGTCATTTCTTGGAGCGGAGGAATCGGCATACCTGTATACGCGGACTACATTATTGTTACAGTCGGTCATGGTCAGACAGACCTGTGGGTTGCACTTCACCCTGATCTCAGTAGCAAGCCAGAGTATTTTGATGCAATACTGAATGGCCTTGAGGTCTTCAAGCTCCAAGATAACAGCAACAATAACCTTGCTGGGCTCAACCCTCCGCTTCCGCAAAATCGTGATGGGTACCCTAATATGGCATCTCAAGATCGAGGAAAATCAAATGTTACTACCCTAGCAACCATTGGTGCAGGTGCTTTTGGTTTTGTGGTGCTGTTGGTTGCCTGTTTCAGCATATGCATTACCTGCAGACGGAACAAAACTAATGATCATGAATACAGAGAATTTCTATTAACAACCTTGCACTCAAAGAAATCCAACCTTTGCCACCACATCTCGTTCATGCAAATCCAGGGAGCCACAAATAACTTTGATGAAGCCTTTCTCCTTGGCAAAGGTGGGTTTGGGAATGTATACTACGGTGAGATAGATGGTGGGATGAAGGTGGCAATCAAGCGTGGGAACCCGCTGTCCCAGCAGGGCATTCACGAGTTTCAGACGGAGATCGAGATGTTGTCCAAGCTCCGCCATCGCCACCTTGTGTCACTGATTGGCTATTGTGAAGACGAGAATGAGATGATCCTGGTGTACGATTACATGGTCAATGGAACCCTACAGGAGCACTTGTACAACAACCAAAGGCCACCACTACCTTGGAAGCAGCGTCTTGTGATCTGCATTGGTGCGGCACTGGGGCTGCATTACCTGCACACCGGCGCGAAGCAGACCATCATCCACCGTGACGTGAAGACTAACAACATTCTGTTAGATGACAAGTGGGTGGCAAAGGTTTCCGATTTTGGGTTGTCTAAGGCTTGTACGGACCTGGACAAAACCCATGTGAGCACTGTTGTGAAAGGCAGCTTTGGATATCTCGATCCTGAGTACTTCCGGCGGAAGCAACTCACCAAGAAATCAGATGTACTCCTTCGGGGTTGTTTTGTTTGAGGTTCTGTGCGCGCGTCCAGTTGTAAACACTGGGCTTCCAGAGGAGCAAGTGAGCTTGCGTGACTGGGCACTGTCTTGCCAGAAGAAAGGCATGCTCAGTGACATCATCGACCCCTATCTCCAGGGAAAATTACCCGGAGAGCTTCAGGACATTTGCAGAGACCGCAGAGCAATGTGTTGCTGATCGTAGCATGGATAGGCCATCTATGGGTGATGTGCTGTGGAACCTTCAGGTCGCACTACAGCTGCAGGAGAATGCAACGGACAATTGCAACCTCTCTGAGGAAACCTCATTATTGAACATGTCATCTATGATGACTAGGGTGCAACCACCTTCCCACTCAACAATGAGCACCTCAGGACAGAGAGCTGTATTCTCAGAGCTCATGCATCCAGATGGCCGATAAAACCAAACTGCTGTTCGGCTTTTCTATTTTGTCTTTTTTTTATGAACCTGGTAGGAGTTCTACCAGTGAATTTGATACTTGACATACCAGAATGTGCGCTATTGTACCAGTAATTAATCTGCTGAGGTTGATAGTATGCTATCTGTACTGCCAATATATCTTTTTCAGAGTTTTTAGCCTAAATAGCACTGTTGGCGCCGGTATTAGCAAAACTGGGCGTTCAGACGACGTAATGCTCTTTTTGGCACCACAGACAGGCCGGAAGTCGACATGTGTCTACGTTCGTGCCGCTGTCCTACGGAGGTGATCTGCATCGTTCCTGGATGGCCCGGACAGTTCCCGTGCTGCCGCGTCCGTGCCACCCTAGTCCGGATGCCGCCTTGCTCGCAGACCCTGGCCCAGACGTGTAACACCCCGATTTTCAGAATCGGGATGTTAATATTTAATTTGGCAATCTAATAAATATTTGACCGTGTTTTAAAATTTTCCCATATTTAAATGAAAGGTTTCTTTTAAAATCCATCGAGTTGTTTAAAATATATATAAAAATAAAATAAAATAATAATAATAATAACAAAGAATATTAAATCAAATTAATTAAAAGGTTGCATTCTAAGTTAAATCGAGTTATTTAAAACTTGCATAATAACAATAATAATAAATAGTATCAAATCGAATTGTTCGATAGAATGCATTGAAATTAAATTATTTTGTTTCTTGTTTTCACATGCACTTCAAAAATCATGATGCATGCATTAGTACCGTCGCTCTGTTCTAGTCCGACCGACCGCAGGCGAGATGCCTGTGTATCCATTCTTTTTCCCAACTTCTCTCCTCGCAATCACAACCAAAAATCAAAAATCTTGCAATGCATGTTATACCATTGCGATCGTTGTCTCGGGAGCGTTCCATTTTAGCGACTAGCTCATGCATGCGAGGTCGTTTGAGCGGGTTGTAGAAAAGGAGGAAGAAATGCTGCTATTTATTCCACTGTCAATTTTTTATTTCCTGTTCACACTTGCCCAGCCGAGAGACACTCCTCTCTGCCTCATCTGGATACACCATAGCCATTCCATCATGTGTACACACTGCCATCTTCTTCTTTTCCCAAAGCATCCACTGCCATTTCACTTCTCAAGAAAAACAACTCTTTGCCATTTTTGTACATAGCCAAACAAAGCAACCTGTGTCCATTTCTTTTGCTCTCACGCCACCACCATCTCCTCACTGCTTTTCTCCCTCTATCACTCACAGCCACACATTTTCTCCACTAGTTTGTTCACCCTAGAGCCCCTCCAACACCCCAACACCACTTATTCCCAGCCGAACAGGGCACATGCAGCCACTCCTTCCCCCACTGTCTTCTTCCCAGAGCAGCCATTTTCTTCACTCCTGATCTCAACACAAGTCCTTGCAACCTTCTCTCCTCTCAACCCCATCCAAGAACCGAAAAACCTCCAATGCATGTTATGCCACTGTATTCCCCATCACATAAGCTGTCCATTTATACAAGTAGTGTTCACATGCATGGCCGTTTGATCGATTCGCAAGAGATGAGAAGATTTAGCAGTGGGGGAGGATGGGAAGAGTAGCAGCGGCAGAGCAGTGCATGCATTCTAGCTGTGGCTTGTGCGAGGGAGCAAGAGCCGTGCCGGGGGGCAGCAGCACAGGCGGTGCTTGGAGCCTTGGACGGGAGTCCAAGCTGCGGCACGACGGCGCCGAGGCGGCCGAGGGCTAGTTCGCAGTGTCGATGCGGAGGCGAGGCGGCTTGTGGCCCGGCGCGGGAGCGGCCAACAGCAGCGGCAACCGGGCCCGGGACGGCTTGGCGGCGTGGCCATTGGCGCATGGCACCCAGCAGCGACGTGGTGTCGGCACGGCGACGCAGCCCGGCGGTGGTCAAAGCCAACGACGCTAGCTTAGCTTTCTCCCCACTGTGGTGATGCATGCACGGTGTGTGCAGGGTATACAGGACTAAGACTCTAGCTGCTGACGGGAGGAAAGCAGAAGAGGAGCATGGTGGTGCTGTGGCTCGCTGCAGCACAGCAGCCCGGTGGAGGTAGCGGCGGGAAGACAGCATCGTGGCCGGAGCTTGGGCGCGGAGGCGACAAGGCGGCTCGGGCGACGTAGCAGCTCCATACAGCAGGCGCGGCGGCCGCGCTAAGGTAGAGCTTGTTGGTTTTGAATCACTCACCTCCTCTCTTTCTTGATGTGTTTCACTCATACCCACACTTTCACTGTGTCCACTTACTAGGAAAATCACTTACTGATTGCTCTCTCACTAGTTGGCCTTCTCACGCTTTGACACACACACACACACACTAGTCTTTCTTGACACCAGGGCTGAGAACAAAGGTCACCAGAATGCATGCACGCACTGTCTTTTTCCTTAACTACAATTTTTCTCTTTACAAGTCATCCAGAGACTCAATGCATGGAGTTAAATACACATAACTCACGCATGCACTCCACACCCGGCCTACTAACAGACCAAGACTGGTTCTTGTGTCTTAACCCAAACTACACTTATGACAGTAACGACTCCTGCCTTGCATGCAAGCCACACTAATCATAGTACCAAACCCTTGACTTCTTCTGCCATGCACAACCCAAACCACGTGCAATGCCGTTTCTCTGTGGGAAACACGTCTTCTACTTGACATGGCAAAGCCTCATTGCCACGTATACACACATTGCACATATTTAGCATGACAAGATTATTCCAACAGAGCAACGGCGGATGCAGATGAGCGGGACACGAACTCGGCAATGACTAGAGTGGACGCGGACGAGCTCGGCGGCCACTACGGCGGATGTGGACCCGAGAAGACATCCGGTGTTATGTCACACGCCTAGTGCCGCGTTAAAAATCTTTAGTGTCAAATCGCGTTTTATATTTACTTGTGCATAGTGCATATTAGACATGAGCTTGGCATCTAATTATGCATGTTTAATTGTAATTTTTTTTTGATTTGGTAGGTTAAGACCGGTATAATTCTTCGATTAGGTCGTATCGGTGCGAAGGCGTGATTATGTGATGAAATATTGTGAATGCGAATAATTAGTTATTGTGGCAGGACATGTGTATTGTTGCTCGGTGGATGTCGGATTATATATATACATTATTGGATTAATTGAATCGAATGATTTTATCTAAGCATGAGCGGATGTCTTAAGTAATAGCTATGTGAGTTATTTATGCTAGAATTGGTAGAAGGTAGAATGGATGATTTGATTGCGGATAAATATTTGGATTGTCATGTAATTGGTAGTTAAGTCCTATATGTCGAGTTGATAGATTTGTACCATCAGCAGGATTAGTAGATAAAGGATTAATTAGTTGATCATAGAGGCACGTATGTGATTGGATTGTGTAGATGGAAGTTTATGAGTCCGGGAATTAATTGTTGGATTGACTACCTTGATTATGCCTTAGTGGAGGTTAGTACGGGATTTAGATCAAGATATGGGAATATGATTAGAGAGTATTTTGCATGTGATTGGATTCAACACTGGAGAATCAGTTAAGTCAATGATAGTGAGAAGATTAGATTTGTCGATAGATGTTTTCCTTTAGGAATTAAATAGAAAAGAAAAGAAAATATTTAGGTCCCATTTGTAATGGCAGAGGTTAGGTTAGAATGAGTATAAAAGTATTAAATGCATTAGAAAAATTCAGAAAAGAATTATTTTTACACTATAAATTGAATTAACTTCAAAAATTCATAGAAAATTCATTTGAACCCCAAATGGGGTGATTCAATTTTTATTGAACGTAACTTTTTATTATATTTCCAACCATGCAATCCTTATCCCCATCACTGTTATGCAAATTTTCACCAAAGAATTTAATTCGGATGAACGAAGAATGAGTTCTATTTAAATTTGATTTTTCCATAAACCTGATATTCAAGCCACCATAACTTTCACATACTAAATCCAAATGGAATAGTTCTTTCATCTAAATTCATTTAAAATCATGATCTACCCACTATGTAAATTTCATGCATTTTGGAATACTTTGATTTTTCGGTTTATTTGGTGTTCATTGCAATATCGTTCTTTCGATAGATTTTTCATGATCCGACGTATTTATGAGTATAAACGAGATTGAACAAATGATACGGCAAAGGTGCGAGCACCCTCCTCTTGATCATATTGCTCCCAATGATTTTTAAATGTTTTGTGTGAGTTTTATTATCATAATTGCATGCTATTTTGAAATATATGTTTATGGGTAGAAGTAGTTAATCTCCTAATTGCTGCATTAAGCCCTCCTTTGAATGTTGATTACCCTTTTTGCCTTGAATAATTAAGGATATATGTATATGGGTTATTTGCTAGTTTGTAGAACGATGTTTAGCCATGCAAGTAGTTGTAGCCGAAAGTGGTTGATGGAGCTAGTCCATCGGCCGATGAATCGAATTGAATCTTAATGAAATTTGAGGATTTTATGGATTGGATTATGTTGGTTTTGAGGGATGTGTACAGATCTTCGAATCTGGTAATATGGACTTGTTGGGTTGATTGTTGTTGTTGTGTGTTGGACTTGGACGGGTGGTAGGCTGATGAAGGGGTGGTCCTGGATTCATGTAGCCCCGTCTGGGTGTTTAAGGACCGGTCTGTGGTGTGATGAACCAAGTCTTACGTGCAACCACACGCCGGGATAATGGCGAAGGCTTGGCTTAATAATTTGTTGTGTGTTAGCTATCAAAACACAATGGGATTGACAATTGTTATTGTTATGTATTTAATTGTTCTTTTGTCAATCTCGCGGGGGCATGTTAAGGGTCACCTTACTTGTTCTTAAGGGTCTCTTGTTTGATTGGGACTTACTTACGTAACGAGGTTCATCCGTGGTTAGGAGGCATTTTGACTCCACGGGGTTTCTGCCTCGGGTGGTTTGATAGTTAGGACATAACATTGTAACGCCTCGTTATGCTACCTCGCCACACTCCTATGGAAGAGTGCATTGGCCGACATTAAGAGGAATGCATATCGTGTGGGTAAAGTCGTACAACTCGCAGAGTAACTAAATCTATTCGAATAGCCTCGCCCTAGGTTATGGACAACACTTGTGGGAAAGCAGCATGATTAGCTTTTGAGAAATTTAAGTTTGGTTATGGTTGGAAATGTTATGTCTTTATGTTAGTTTGTTCAAATCTGGAATGTTATCATGAACACGTAGTTCGCGCGTTAATTTTGTTGAGGAAGGAATTGTGCCACGAATGAGATGTTCGTGTGTTGATTATACTTGGAGATTATACCTTTGTTGATCATTACTTACTATCATAAAATATTTTCTAAATGTTTTACAAATGACAAGTTAGAATCTTTTATCCTTATGCAAAACTTGCTTTATGCCAAAAATTTGACTAGTCTAGTAGCCTTCCTTTGATACTTACAAGCATCCTTATTTATTTTGAAAGTCTCGCGAGTACAACTTTGTACTCTAACAGTGTCTTTTGGTTCAGGTGAGAACGACGGGTGCAACAGCTTTAACTCCAGTTGGTTGCTTGTGGGATTTTGGGCATGCCAACTCGGTTATTCCCTTTTTATCTTAAGTTATCTTCCGCTGCAATTTATTTGTGTTAATTAGATTTGGCCGATCGGCCCTCTTTTGCAACCTTGCACTATAAGGTGCTATTTAAAAGATGTTGTAATCGATTCTTTTATGCTTGTACATTGTGTATGGATGTGATTGCAATGTTGTGTACTAGGATATGTGCATGTTAGCCACTGATCCTTGGGAGCTAGCATGTGACACATATCTGGGTCGCTCGGAATAGTGTTCGTCTCACGTTAAGTGTTGCGTTTACGGCGTAATCACTTAGCTTGATACGGGTCCGATTTCGGGGGTCCTCACAAGACGCACCAGCTGGTGCTTGTCCGCAGCTCCATGGCCAAGACAAGCCTCGGCCCACCACGGCGTGCCCACCCCCCTCCCGGACACGGTGCTCCTCGTCCACTGGCGCGCAGAGCGCCTCCGCTCAGCTCCCCACGCCTGCACGCAGCACGCAAGTTAGCGCTGCGCTACCCTAACCCGGACACGCCCCAATCCCCTTATTCCCTATCTCTTGTCCATCAATTTATTCCCTCTCTCACCCGGACACGCCCCAACCCCTTTATTCCCTATCTCTTGTCCATCAATTTATTCCCTCTCTCCTGTCCATCAATTGTGTCTCCCGTCCTTCAATCGCATGCATGAGAATCTGATTCCCCCCGTCGCTCGCTTTCTCATTCTAGCTATAAATTTCGAGTAGTGAGCGAGACTCTTCGCTCACTCTCATCCTCGCACGCTTTCTCGCAGTCTTGGTCAATTTTGTTTTCGCAGATGATTAAGGATTGTTTAGAGCCGTCATTAGCGGTCATATTAACAGGTAATTTTTATCTCGTATGTATTGTCTTTATTAACTGCGTAGTTAGTTAATTAGTCGTAGTTAATTAGTCATAATTAATTTAGTTGTTATCATTTAGGTGTAATTAAATATGTGTTATTTAATTAGTTGCAATAAATTAGGTTGTAATTAATTAGTCATAGTTAAATTAATCTTACGTATTTATTTGTGGCCTGGTTAATTAGTTATGAATTAATTAGTCGTAATTAGTTAGTGTCAGTTAATTAATTAGTCATAATTAATTAGTTACAATTAATCAGTTGTAGCTAATTAAGTCTTAACTAATTAGTCGTACTTAATTAGCCATAATTAATTTAATCATTGTTAGTCAGTCGTAATTAATTTAGTGGCCTTATTAAGTCGTAATTATTTATTTGTAATTAATCTATGATAATTAATTACTCAAAATTAATTTAGTGGTATTTAATTCATTATTAAGTTGTAATTCCTTTTTGTAATTCATTTCTAGTAATTCATCATCACTATTAATTTATTCACTAATAATCTGTGTCTTTGATCTCTTGCAAGTCATGTCTCTATCGGAGCTACTGGAACCCTTCTACAACGAGTATCACCGATGTAAGTTGTGGATCACTGGGGATGCGGATGGCCGTCCACCCCTCGTGCTTCGGTCCGAGAAGCATTACTGGGAGCTCGATGCTCGCTACGCCTCAATCCTTCGGGACACAGGTTTGTTGCCCTTTGTGAGGCTGCTCTCGGTCGATCGCTACTTCACCCTGGACAACAGTATGATGTCGGCACTTGTTAACAGGTGGAGACCCGAGACTCACACCTTCCACTTTCGGTGGGGAGAGATGATAGTCACTCACAGGATATCTCATTCTTGACCGGTCTCCCAATCAAGAGTGAGCCACTTGTTCCTAGTCATCCGCCAGCAGACTGGAAGGCCCGGTTGGGGCATCGGTTTGACATACCTATCCCAGATAGCGCTTGTGGTGTCCCTCGGACATGGCTGAGGAATTTCAGTCAATGTCTGCCGGATGCACCTAACAAGGTTGTTAGGACGTACCTTGTTGCTTACCTTCTCTATCTCTTCAATTGGGCCCTGTTTACTACAAAAATGCTAATACTAGACACCTCATCACAGATAGTTGAACAAAACCGTCAATATTAAATTCAATCACAGACGATTTTTGTTGAGCGACCGTCTGTGTTACTGGCTGCACTAAGAACCGTATGTGAAGAGGTAATATCAAAGACGGTTCATGTTGAAAATCGTCTACGAAGTATCACAGATTGTTCTGAACAATAACCATCTATGATATTTAGTAATATCACCGACGGTTTGTTCTTAAAATCGTCTATGATAATAAAAATAGATACCACATCATCTAATTGTTCGTTTAAATGCACCATGTCATCTCTTAAGGCTTATCATCGGGTATTTCTACCCCTTGGTCTTTATATAATTAGACCTTTATAATAGCAATCAATTTAACTCCAAATGAAGGTAGGAGGGGTTTAAAGAATATTACATCACATTGTTTTCAAAAGTACTAGGTTTTGAAATTTTAGGAAAGGGATCCATCCGAAGCGGCATCTTGTGGCGTCATCAACAGGTTCTTCCAAGAGATTTTCGTGTAGGATGTCTTAATGACTTTTCAAAACATTTTTACTTAGTTTTAGGGTCCTAAAAGTGTTTAAAATATTTTGTTTTCAAAGAGCATCCCATCTCTCAACACTAGAATTATTTGAATGAGATGAGAAGAGGTAATAAAAGAATGATTTCACACAAGAGGAGAATGCTAAGAGGGATAAGATTAGCAAAAACTCCTAAATTTTCAGAGTCATTTTTATGACTTGAAATGAGTTGTACTTTAAAATCTAAGTCTTAATCTAACGACCATTCTATCTAGGGTTTGTCCTACAGTCACTATAGCTCGATACTAAGCATTGTTGGATCCCCGGGTGTGGAATACCCGAAGACCCTATGTGTATTTTGTGCTAGTCCCCGAATCAGTAGCTAGCACACATATTCACAACCATACATTCACATATACAAGGTAAAGCAAAATGGTACTTAACTTAAGCGATTACAATATTTACATTACAAAGGTCGACCGACCAAATAAGACTTAAGTACCAGAAGTAACAGAGTAACAGAAATAGCAGCGGAAGATTAAAAGTGGTGAAAGTAAACAAATTCCAACAGTGTGCCCATCCATACCCAAAGGTAACCGACAAGAAACAAATCCTAGATAGTCCTGTCACCAAACCCTCCGGTTCCGTGTGCGAAGAAAGCGTCGTCTCGTGTCGTATCATCTTCATACTCTAAACAACAACATAAGCAAGATTGAGTACTTGTGTACTCAGCAAGACTTGTAGTGTATCGCAAATGTTATATTAGATGCAGGATTGTCAAAGAGAAGGCTCTATGCTACAAGTTATTTTGCATCAAGCAGATTTTATTTGCAATACTCATAAGTAATACTTTGCAACGGAATTTAAAGAGCATTTTAAATAGATACTGGACAGTAATAAGTATTTGAATGATCCAACAACAATAACTACAGCTCACAATCTTCCTTGGTTGTGAGCAACATTTCACGTTCAGCCATAACATGACAGTTATCACAAATAAATCACAAACCATTTCTCACACTTTCCCGAGAAGGCAGTTTTTGTGAAAATCAAGACTATACCCGACAATACTACACTTAGCACGCTCATCACCGCGAGCATGGCTATTATAATAGATTTACACTCTGCAGACGGGTACAACTTTACCCACAGTACACGAATTCTCTAGTTTGTTCGGCATATATCTATGCCACTGCTCACTACCTTAGGTAAGCAGTCTAGAGCACGTGTCGAAGCCTTTACATCATCTAGCCCTAACCTTGCACTTATCCCGTCGAATGTTGTTCCTCATTGAACCCAGGCATAACTGTCTAGGTGCTACGTTTATTGTCACTTCGCCCAGGTATCCCCGCCCTAGTGAGGCATTCGCCGTTATGTCGGCAATCAAACATGCTCGCACCTCTCCAGCCTACCCCTCATGCAAGGCTAGTTCTTGAAAACTTAATTAGCTAAGGCCACCCCATAAATGGCACTATGGTTGCACGCTTACGCTTAGGTCGGATATACCGGTGTTCGGTCCTTAATTGACCCGGGCGAGAATCTCCCCCTATCTACGAGTGAGGTTCCTTTCCCACCCTTTTCAGAATATAATATAACTCGCCCGCGTCTAAAACTAGGTTTTACATTTTGTTTTAATACCAAGATAACAGAGGCACACCACTCCAGACATTTTCACAATTCTCCCGAATTCATATTTACCATAGTGTCCTTTATACATATTTTTCAAGAAATTCTATCATTCTAGTAAGCATTTGTCGATATAGCTCGCACTCAAAATTGCCAAATGACATTATATAATGTCTAACCCATAATCTAATGGCTACAATAGTAAGATATCAATTTTTCAAGGAGGTATATGCAGCAAATAGGAATTACCACTACCGATCTCCCAGACATAGCAATTTCATACAAAATATACACGCATGCATAATAGGATTTGCAAAACAAAGTACAGTAAGTAAAATACTGGGATCAATATGATCAAAGGAGGTGCTTGCCTTGCTTATATTTTTTTAGAGAGTGAGGTTGCTTGATCGTCAATAATCTTGCTCACGAACTCCAGCGTCTATCCGAAAGAACCAAAAACAAAGCACAAATAGAGAAATAAATCCAACAGAAAGCAAATCCAAATATTATTGCATATGCTGGTAGAGTATGATTTTAGATAAATTTAGCAAAAAGATTCATTTACTTCTGAGTTCGTATGTGAAAGATTTTACTTCACTTTTAACTTGGATCCTTATCTTATGGATTTTGTCCTAAGTATATACTGATGAAATATAGTCTCTAATTGCTTTACCAACCTTTTATGAACTATCCCATTGACTTAGTGCTACCATTGCTATTATAGACATCATAAAAACTAGGGCATACTGACTTCGTCATTCATCTCATTAAGCATTTGCATAGTTAAAGTATCCTCTAGATAATTTAGTTCAATAACCAATCTTTTGTCATCGTGATCATTATGGAATCCGAATTTTGCGTCTTCCTGTTCTTTTGGTCATTAATGGTTACCAAGTACTTAAGCCTAATTGCTTGGTTTGACCACCTTAATTTGGTTACTAAGGACACAAATAACCTACCCTTATTGGTATGAGCATCCAGTAGCTAATTTTCTACTCCTGCTTTAACTATTCCTACTTAAGCTTCTATCAGATTTGAAGCTAACTTCACTTAGCCTCAACATACTACTACCACTACTAAATCGACTAGTAGCAATGAGCTAGCACAAGTTCTAGTTAGGTTTGTTTTTGCATAAACATCACAATAGTTGTTTTCAAAGTGGGCCCTTTTAGGTCAATTTCTATTGGCTAACTCATTCTACAAAATTTTCACTTACTTGTATTAGGAATGTTATTTGCTTATTGTCACTTCTAACTATCCTTAAATTCCCTTACTGTCCATGTTCGGACATTCACAACTTTGAGGAGAAGTTGCTTAATTGAAGTATTGTCTAAACAAACTTCTTGCTAACTGAAAATGCAACTTGGCGATTGAGTCAAGGGAGTTTTATCTACTTGTTTCGAATGGTACAAGTCCACCACAAATCTAATTCTATTCAGATTCCCCCCCTGTTCATATATCTTTACAGAAGAGAATCCTTGGACTGTAGTGCTAATAGCTAAACTCCCTACAACTCAAATGTAACACCCTGGCTATTCGGAAGCCAATATGCCACCTATTTATTCTAACATTCTACACAATGCAGAAGAATATGAAATAAGTATATCAACTAATAGCAGAATTAAAACAAACAGGACATGGTGAAGGTATCCTTCCTTCACCTTCTAAGTTATTTATTACAGATCATTAATAAAGAAGGTTCACATGCTGTAACAAATCAACTTATTGTGGAGAAGGTATCCTTTCTTCACCATTTAGAATTAATTATTACAGTTCATCAATAACGAATGTAAGATAGAACTAAATTTAATCTTGAACATGAATAGGATGATGTGAATGAGTAGTGCGTGTCTACTCCCTCCCAAGTGAGCCAACATTAGGGGTTACCTAAAATAAACAAACAATGCAAGAATGAGTCCATGACTCAGCAAGTACAGTAAAAAGGACAGAACACACATACGAACAACAATTCATCATTAAAGAATGCGAACATACATCGAAAGAAAACTTAGGAATGCATGACATGAATGAATATAATCATGGATGCACTGCACACACGCTTATACCGGTATAGCTAGTGACACACCCGTCGGTGTTCACTTAGGCCCGCACCTTAACAAAAGTGCGGGGATCCAAGTCCCGTATGAAGAACGTTTCATATAGGTGTCCAAATCTGCCCATACTGGAATTGATGGGTCTTACGTGCCCATACTGAAATTGATGGGTCTTTCTATCCACTCCCATGGACGGAACATGATAATGTCCAAATCTGCCCACATTGGAATGGTGGGACTTACAATCCACTTCCGTGGATAAAACATGAATTATAGATGCATGATATGAATTTGAACAATGGAAAGTATTAACTCCTAGCATAGATTCAACATATCTGAAAGAACATCGACAGTTCATCATCTCTTGTAACACAAGATGTCACATCATATTCATGTAAACATTCACAATCACAACACTTAAAATCAACAAAGTACTTGCCTTCCGCGTTGCGACGCGTTAGCAGACAACGATGGTGCTCCCAAACCCGTAGCCTCGCTGCCTAAACAATTCAATAAACGAAATAAGAACCACATGGTACGTGACATGAATTAACATTCTACACTACCCTCTTGATCACCCAAGTAATAGCCATATACCCAAATCTGAAAAACAGGCAGCACCACGGAATCGCAACTGGGCAGCCGCACAATAATGACCATAGCTACTGACCCGGGACTCAAAACGAGGTGAGTCCAGATCCTACATAAACTTAACGATCATACCTACAACATTCTAGTTGACGAGATAACCCAATTCGGCCAAATTATTATACTAACAGGTAATTGAAACAGCAGAACAGAATCTGTCCGAACAGTTAAGACAGAAATATTAAAACGTCCATAACTTTTAATCTACAACTCCGAATTGAGCGTTCTTTAACAATATGAAAAGTTTATGAAATTATCTACAATAACCTAGTTAAGTAAAAACCCTGAATAGTCCCCTATCATAAACATATTTTAGGAGACAACTAGAAAGACAGTTCTTGTCAGAATTCTGGACAGCAGATACTAAATCTATCATAACTTTTGACTCGAAAGTCGGAATCAGGTGATCTTGGCGGCCACCGAAAGTTAAGAACAAGACCTACATATCTCCAGGAGATGAACTTCTCAAATTCGGCCTCTATAACCACGAAACAGACCGCACAACATACTGGACAGATTGATACCTACAGCAGACCTACATTGATCCAAGCAATTCTACTCGTTTTCTCTTCTACGACCAAACCACCAACAACAACCGAGAAACATTACCCTTGGAGCGCCCAGGAGCACGAAGATCGAACCATGGAGATGATCCCTAGCCGTCTTGATCTGAACCCTTTGCGAAACTCCACCAAACTGCCGCGGGAGACCGGCAACGAGGGGATCAACACCGAGGGAAGCTCCAGGAGATGGGGGCGCAACTCCGGGACCTAGGGATGGCACCAATGGGGTGGAGGAGGGGCGGCACCACTACTGGAGGTGGCGCACAAGGTGGAGGGGGAGGTGGAAGTGGCGGCTGCCAAAAGGGGGAGAGGTGGAAGGGGTGGGGGATAGGGTTTTCAGCCGCCCCCTAAAGGCCCCTATGGCCGGCCCCTTGGTGGGCTTGGGCCTCACGGCTGCCCCCCCTTGGGCTCCAAGTCGGCCCCCCTTGGCCCACAAGCCTCCTTTTGGACTTGTTGGCCAAAGGACCAGGCCCAAAACCAGAAGAATCGACGAAACGTCGAAACTGCGAATTTTAAACTTGATTTCGAACCAAAAACTTCCTAAACGAAAACAAGGTATTACATTCTTCCCCCCTTAACAGGATTCGACCCCGAATCTAAACGCCAAACTACACAAGAGAAAACCAGAACTGGGAACTTAACGACAAAGAATACACACCTGTGGTGAACAAGTCTGGATATAGCTCGCGCATGCGAGACTCTAGTTCCCAAGTGGCCTCTCGCTCCGACTGATGAGACCAAAGAATCTTGATATATTTCAGAGTCTTGTTTCTCAAAACCCGCTCTGACCTTTCCAGAATTTTAACTGGTCGGGACTCAAAGTAAGGTCCTACTCAATGCTCAACGGCTCCAAAGGAATTGCATGCTCAGGGTCTAGTAATAACTTTCTCAACATGGACACATGAAACACATTGTGAACTCCGCTCATGGATTCGGGAAGATCCAAGCGGTAAGCAAAATTTCCAACTCTTGCAACAACTGGAAACGGTCCAATGTACCTCGGGCTAAGCTTCCCTTTGGTACCAAAACGTACTACGCCTTTGGTAGGCGATACTCTCAGAAGGACCTCGTCACCCACTTTGAATTCCAATTCTCGCCTCCTGACATCCGCGTAGCTCTTCTGTCGGCTCTGAGCAGCTAACAAATTCCTTCTAACTTCTGCCACTCTAGCCACAGTTTGCTGAACCCATTCTGGACCCAAAACTGCCCGCTCTCCCACTGCATCCCAGCACAACGGGGATCTGCATTTTCGCCCATAAAGAACTTTAAAAGGTGCAGCTCGAATACTGAACTGATAACTGTTATTATAAGCAAACTCTGCCAAAGCTAGATGGTCTTCCCAACCTCCTTTCCAAGACATAACACAACATCTGAGCATATCCTCAAGCATCTGAATGGTGCGCTCAGACTGACCATCAGTTTGGGGATGAAATGCGGTACTAAGACGAAGCTGTGTGCACAAAGCATTCTGCAAGCTCTCCCAAAACTTGGAGACAAACTTAGCATCTCGATCTGAAACAATCGTCCTCGGCACCCCGTGCAACCGCACTATCTCTCACACATAAAGAGGAGTCAAATCACTAGCTGAATTAGTTGTACGAATAGGAATGAAATGTGCTGACTTACTAAACCGGTCCACTATGACCCAAATAGCATCCTTTCCGCGCTGCGTGCGGGGTAATCCAACTACAAAATCCATAGAGACGTCATCCCATGGCCACACCGGAACCTCTAAAGGTTGCAACAACCCTGCTGGTCGCTTATGCTCAGCCTTAACCCGCTGGCAAACTCCACAAGATGCCACATACTGAGCAATATCAACTTTCATCCTTTTCCACCAGAAACTCTTCTTCAAATCCTTGTACATCTTGGTCTCACCTGGATGTACAGTATACAGGGTGTGGTGCGCTTCCTTTAGTATCTCATCCTTGACCTGTGCCTTCTGTGGCACACATAGTCGACCCTTAAATCGTAATGCACCTGATTCATCTATGCTGAAGTGGCCTTGCTTGCCCTCATCTAGGCGTTTCTTCACACGCTGAGACATCTGATCAAGCTGTTGTGCTTCCCGCACTCAATCTGGAACAGTTGACTCAAGAAGCAAACGGGTCTCCGATTGGGCGGTACCCATGAAACAAAAAGAGATATCCATACGCTCTAAATCAGCAATGAGACAACTGAGAGTAGGAGGTGTCGCCTTGCGACTCAGGGCATCAGCTAGAACATTTGCCTTGCCCGGGTGATACTGAATGGTGAGATCATAGTCCTTTATCAACTCCAACCATCTCCTCTGCCTCAGGTTCAAATCTTTCTGAGTAAAGATGTATTTCAGACTCTTGTGATCAGTGAATATATCGCAAGATTCGCCATACAAATAATGACGCCAAATCTTCAATGCAAGAATCATCGCGGCCAGCTCTAAATCGTGAGTAGGATAATTACATCATGCTTTTTAAGCGTCTCGATGCATAGGCAATCACCTTGCCGCCTGCATGAGCACACAACCAATACCAACTCGACGCATCTGAATAAATTAGAAACGCTTCCTGGCTCGGAAGAGTAAGAATTGGAGCGGTCACAGATTATCCTTCAAAGTACAGAATCTGCGTTCGACGCGCCTCGACCACGGAACTTGATACCTTCTGCGTCAACTAGGACAACGGTCTAGCAATGGTAGAGAAGCCCTCCACAAAACGCCGGTAATAACCAGCTAAACCTAGAAAACTCCTCACTTGTAACACCCCAGCCCAACATGAGCCTGGAATGCTACTAAACAAACCCTAATAATTCTAATCAAAGCAAACTTAATAAATTTGTGAACCTCCTTGTAAAGTTAATTACGGAGGTTCCAACATTCAAATGAATCATAAATTAACCAAACTACCAGCTAGAGACATCAAAAGATAATCAAAGATATGCTACATATCCAAAGAATCCAGATGAAGTATAAAGTTCCACTACTCATCGTTATTACACTTAAACCACCTCAAGACACAAGATATAATAAACCTTTGAGCACCTCATTTACTAATAACAATTACTATCGAAGATCATTCAACTTTATTTAGTTCATGTGGAATGTGTGACTAGCGTCTACTTCCCCCCATGCATGTCGTTCTTGGCTCGGTACCTAAAATAACAACAAAAGCAAGGGTGAGTCCACGACTCAGCAAAATGCGAAAATAGAAGCCATAACATCAGCATCAATATACGAAGATCAACAACAAACATTTCACATGCGGATGCAATGCTCAAGGATCCTTTATCTTTATCTTTCGTGTGCATTACACGTAATGCACGAGTATGCAACCGTCGCCGCATACCCATGCACGTGCGCGCACGCACGAGGACCAATTGCCCATTACTCCGCAGTAATGGGGACCTCAAGCCCACACTCCACGCAGTGAGGATCTCGGCCCGTCACCTTTCGGCGGGAATCTCAAAGGAAACATACTTGGTCACCACATGACCAAGCCTCAATATGATCTCAATATGCACATGCTCATCATTTAATCATCATCAAATTACCACAAGACAGAAGAACATATAACAATAGAGCATGGACATATATGACGCATCCATCAATCTTAAATCAACATCAAGCCAACAATCTCACTATGCTACCACATATCGAGAAGCACACAATCATGACCAATCAAACACAACCACGAATCAAACAATGCACTTGCCTTAACGGCGTGTGAACGGGAGCGTGAAGTCGGTGCTGCCTCGGTACTCTTCCCCACCTAAATTCAATCAAGAACATAGACTAAGACCACAGTAACGAACCACATGAATTCTAAAAACAAACACAACTAGCAATAGCTCGCAACCCAATCCCGACTCCAAATTTCTAATTGTTGTTCTGTACCTTCTGTGAACAGTCAAGTTCTAAAATTCATATCTTTCTGTACAGAGGTCCAAATTACGTGTTCTTGGACTTCATTGAAAGGTTATCAAATTTCCCAACTAAACCTAGTTGGTGAGCTCCCCTGATTCGGCCATCTAAAATCACTTTCAAGCCGATTAACAAGACATCGATTTCACGTTAGACTTTCTGGACAGAGCACTAAAACTAACATAACTTTCAGCTCGTTTACCCAAATTTCGCGTTCTTATGGTTCCCTGAAAGCTACGACAATTATCTACAACTTTCGTTATACTGTGATCCTCTAATTCTATCTTTAACTGATCGCAAAGTTCAGATCACTAAAACCTGTCCAGAAACTGACAGGGTTGCAGAACAGCTGCACCAATAAAATCATATCTTTTGCTACAGAGGTCCAAAAATCACGATCTAGCACTTCATTGAAAGCTATTGACGTCCTCTACAACTTTCTAGGAGACGCCCGAGACTGAATCCGCGCTTAACTAAATCAAAACGTCCCTCTAACTCGATCTGTCCTAAGGAGACAGAAAACCGACATTGCTTCAACAATTAATTATGCATCTAATTAGGAAACAGGGATTACCCTTTGAAGAACCACCACCAAACGTGATGAACACTCACCCCAGGCCACGATCCTCCTTCCCTTTCCTCTTCCTCTTCTCCTCCTTCTTCTTGGCGATCTATCTCCGGCGAGCCTCCTTCTTCCTCCTCGACACCGGCAGCGGGCAACATCTTCTTGGCTGCAGCAAGGGCTTCAAGGAGGAGGAGATGCTGCTGGACATGGGGAGGCATAGGAGGAAAGAGGGGATGGGGGCGCCAAGGGAGAGGGAGGGTGCGCCAAGAGGGGGAGAGAAGGGTGGCTAGGGTTTTGGGGTTGGGCGCCTCCCCCTTCTTTGGCCGGCCACCTCATGGCCAAATGGGCCAAGGCCCAGGCCCAAGTTGCCCAAATAAAGTGCAAACCCCTCCGTTAATCTGTAATTAAGTATTTTCTATTTGATCCTTCTCCTGGATCAATTTCTAAATAGTCCTTTTCTTCGAATATTCGGCTTTCTCTCAAAATCTACTCTGGAGTATTACATTCTACCCCCCTTAAACAGAATTCGACCCCGAATTCTAACCACGTTTAACGTTAAGGAATAATCACAGCTGAAACTTACTAACGTTACCACCCACCCGCTGTGAACAATCCCGTACACTGCTCGCGCATGCGAGATTCCACTTCACAAGACGCTTCCCTCTCAGACTTATATGATCCCATCACCTTGACGGATAACGTCTTTCACTTCAAGACTAATCTCGACCCTTACGGGTACGCTCCACACACGGGACTCAAAAGTAAGGTCTTACTTCGTGGTCAACAGCTCCAACAAAAACTTAAGCTCCGGACCTCTCATGTGCTCTCTCAGCACCGAAGAACACAAGACATTGCGTACTCCGCGCAAGTACTCGAGACGGTCCTAGCGATATGCCAATCTACATATTCCCGTGACTAAGGAACCTATCCAACACACCTTTGGTTAAACTTCCTTTTGTGCAGAAGTACATCGTGCGCACGAACCCGCAGAACTCTTGTTCCAACACTCAATCGATCACTTTACCTAAGCAAGCAACATCTCTGCATAAGGGACGCACAAAGAACTACTTTGCAACTCACTTATCCAAAAACTCAAGCTGAAAACAAAGGAGTCAAAATGCATCCAACTTAAAGTCACCTTCTCTTAGAAGAGCCCAATCCAAAATCAATAGATTTACCACGAAATCTTTTCCACTTTCCAAAATAGGCGGTTTAGAAATAATGCCGGACAAGCCATAGCGAAAACACTGAAAAAACCAGTTTACCCCTTTTCCTAACAGGAAGGAATCACACATACCGACAAGAACCAACTCAATTTATAATCGACATCCATCATAACCACATAGTTCAAGTAAGAACTAAGAAAGCATCTCACTATCCAAGATCACGCCACTTTACCACAATCTTTTTAAGAAATTACTTCCTCTTAAACCAAAGGATCCCAAATCATTGCATAACGCATTAACTCATTTCTCTTAAATTGGCAACCTCAAACCTATGCTCTACCGATCACAAAATCCACACTTATGCAGGGAGACTCTTCCCATCCACAATCTCGTACTCTAGCCAATTTCCCTACCGAATGAACTTGTCAAAATAATTTCCAACACAACTCAATATAGATTTCACCCACTATCACATCCCTTAATCCGTTAAGATGAACAATTTTTGAAATTCACATCCCACACTCTCATATACTAGCTCCAAAGGATACTATCAATGATCAGTCCACTACTCGGAATCCACTCTTATTCTACAATTTCTGCACATAATCATTGGCATCGAAGGTTCTAATATAAAAATGCAAAGCCCAAAATCAACCTCGAAGTCTCTCGCAATGAATTTCATTATGGTGGATAGGAAATTCTCAAATTCTTTCACTAAAATTTCACATAGCTCAACCAAACCTCAATCATTAACATCCACGCTCTTCACTAATCAAGTAACCGTCCCAAGGCGATTAATTTCACAAGTCTTAGACCTTCTCTAATCCACACCAAATCCAATTTAGTTACACAACCACAATATATCCGTTCACAAAACCCTAACTGATTAACCAACATTCAAATATACCCAATCACTAACATCAATAAATAAATATATATCCTTTGACCAAAACATCCTTAGAAATAATTTAACTCCCATAGGGTTACTTACTAAGGCTGAGTCATTGTTGACAATAGTCCAACAATTTCTGCTATTCCATTTATTAGCATGACACTTAAGTTCCTCCACACCGCGACTCTTATTAAACTTCACCACCACAACTCTTCTGCACAATCATACTAAGTACCCAATTGTGATACTCTAATAAGTTTATCAAAAGTTCATAATTTCAATAGTCCCAATATTTCAACATGGACAAAGGTTCTTTGGATCATAATTCGTTATGGGTTCCACTAGTTGTAACACTAATCACTTTTATCTCATCGACAAACTTTCCATTTAAGTAGAATTCTCTCCAGTGTTGTAAGTGAAACCAATTCACATTATACTGCTCTTCAAATAGATTGGTTCCCAAAAATATCAACAATTCCAAATACTTGACCACCTCCAACCAATCACTTTATAACACTTGGCAACACAATTTGGTTACTTCCTTATTCAAAAGGAAGAAATAAACAGATACAAAGTTCGACGCATAAGAAATCATAGCTCCTCGAAGTGAGAACGAGACCAAGAGAAATAGTCAAATAGAAATGATCTCAGAAAACAGAATGCGAATCCACAGTCGAGGGCAAAAGTCCCACAAGAAGAAATTTTCCATCTCCATAACTCATAATAAAACATTGCTATGCAAACCCAAGAAACTCTTAAGCTGAGACAACAAGTAAGTTGCGGATTACATTTTTTTTTTAGCTCCAACCTCAAATACTTATGGTAAACATTTTCCGTTAACACAACGAAAGTAATCTCTTTGATTACAACATTACTTGCCAAACCAAACAAGAGATGTCTTTAATACCAAAACACATTCATCACTTCGGAACCAAACGGAACCTTTCCATATGTCACATTGCTCAACTAATTTTATCTACTGCAAAAATCATGAGTCCCCAAAAGATCACGAATACAAAACTCCAAATATTTCATTTAACCGTTATTAAAACAATCAACTTACTTTCTCTCTAGAAAAATCATCACCACTCCAACACGTCACAATCTCTTGTAGACCTTATTACTAACATCAAGAATATTTCACTCTTAGCAAGGTTCGTTATCATCAACTCTTCCTTTATAAAGTTCCCAAAAACTGACCAAACTGTTACATTTCACTTTATCCTCTCATCCTCAAATGAGGGTACACCAAATTCTTACACCCTCACTATAACAACCACCATATTTTTCAAAGAACCTACTACACAATTTACAAGGTTACACCAAAACCCTTTCATCAAAGACATACTATTATCTGACAATCTCACCATCAAGCAAACACATGCCTCCTATTAAATCCCACCATAAACCTTTCCAACAGAAACACAGCATATTCGAAATGCTCATACTTATTTAGTACACACTAACTCCAATCTAGAGGTTATCATAAATGTAACACCCTGGCTATTCGGAAGCCAAGATGTCACCTAAAACATCTAACATACATCCATATTGCGGAAGAATTCGAATAAAATCAACTAATGATAGTATCGAAACAACCAAGACATGATGAAGGTATCCTTCCTTCACCATCTAATCTATTTATTTCAGTTCATTGATAATGAAAGTTCATATGCAGTAATAAATCAACCTCAATGTGGAGAAGGTATCATTCCTTCACCAATTATAATTTAATTATTACAGTTCATCATTAACGAATGTAAGATAGAACTAAATTTAATCTTGAACATGAATAGGATGATGTGAGCGAGTAGTGCGTGTCTACTCCCTCCCAAGTGAGCCAACATCGGGGTTACCTAAAATAAACAAACAACGCAAGAGTGAGTCCATGACTCAGCAAGTACATATATAGATAAGATAATCATTCAATATGAATAAGACAAACTCATCATCGAGTTCGATCACATCACAACCGACTACATATGAAGACATGATATGAATGCTCAAAATCAAAGGAATGGACTGCACACATGCATATCTCGGTATAGCCGGTGAAACACCGTCGGTGTTCACTCAAGCCCGCATCTTAACAAAAATGCGAGGATCCACTTCCGTATGAAGAACGTTTCATACGGTGTCCAACATTGCCCATCTTGGAGTTAATGGGTCTTACATGCCCATTCGGAATTAATGGGTCTTTCAAATCCACTCCGTGGACGGGACATGACAATGTCCAACACGCCCACACCGGAATGGTGGGACTTGCAATCCACTTTCGTGGATGAAACATGCATAATGAATGCATAGAATGAAATCACGAATATTGAAAGACATGATAACAAAACATGGATTCAACACATATGAAAGAACATAGACAATCCATCTTCTCTCGTATCATACAAAATCACAGCATGACCATATAAACATTCATCAATCACAATCATTAAGGGTGGCAATGTACTTGCCTTCCGCGATGCGACGCGTTAGTCGGCAAAGGTGATACTCATAAACCCGAGGCTTCACCTCCTAAACAAGTAAAATAATTTCAATAAGGACATAATATACCCAACACTACTAATCGACGTTAAATACTGCTTCCCTGATGACTCTAGTCATTAAAACAAAGCTTAACTGAAATCAACAATTTCTTACATAACTTAATTCTGGACAGAAGCACGGTAATTGACATAACTATTGGTCTGGAACTCGGAATGAGGTGAGACCAATTTCCATGGATTCTTAACTGACATATCTACAATACTCTAGTTGGGCAAAAGTTCAGATTTTGCCTCTAATAAAATTTGGCCCACGGCTCAAATCTGTTGACTGAATTAATTGACAGAAATATCGGCTAAAATAAAATATCCATAACTTTTGTTGTACAACTCCAAATTGGACGTTCTTTATCAATCTGAAAAGGTTATGAAATTACCTACACTAACCTAGTTGGCATGACATTCAAATTTTGCCTTTAACAAAAAGTGGCACACGGGTCAAAACTAGAGATAAAAACTAACATACAATCTGGACAGACTGACATACAATCTGGACAGTCACAAAGAAAAGTGCATAACTTTTGATCTATAAATCCAAATGAGGTGTTATTTATCAATCCTGAAAGCTTGTGATATCATCTTCAAAATTTGTTATGGGCAAGACCTCTGAATCACCCTCTAACTAGGCCATATATCAACCTATACAGAGACTGCTAATTCTCGTCAGGATTCTGGACAGCAGATAATAAATCTATCATAACTTTTGACTCGAAAATCGGAATTCAGTGTTCTTGGCGGCCACCGAAAGCTAAGAACAAGACCTACAAAACTCTAGGAGATCAAATTCCCTAATTCTGCCTTTAAGTACACGAAACAAGCCACGCAAGAAACTGGACAGAATTGGAATTACAGCAGACCGCACATGAACCAATCAAACCTAATCAAATTCGCCTCTACGATTAACCAACAACGACAACCGAGAACCGTTACCCTTGGAGCACCAGGAAGACGATGAAGAACCTTGTAGAGGATGACCCTCAATCCCCCCCTTCTTGATCAACAAGTCCGCGAAGCTCCAACCCTTCCTTCGCGAGAGGCCGGCAGCGGGGAGATCGGCATCAAGGAATGGGAGGTGCTCATCCATGGATGGGCAGCTCCAAGGGAGGAGATGGAAGGCGCAAGGAGAGGGAGGGGTAAGGGTGGCGGCTGCAAGAGGAGGGGAGGAAAGAATTGGCCAAGGGGTGGGGGTAAGGGCAGCTAGGGTTTAGAAGGAGGCGGCTTGGGCCTTGGGCCTAGGGCACCTTCCCCTTAATGGCCCACTCCGGGCGGCCAAAGGGATGGATGAGCTTGGGCGGAGGTCCATACTCCAAAGATCCCCAAAACTTTGAATTTAATAAAATTTCCAACTCCCGAATAAAATTAAGCGCTACGATTAAATTGATTTATCCGTTATTGACTTCTCACACTTCGGAGTATTACATTCTACCCCTTAACGAGATTCGACCCGAATCTAAACACACTAGCGAAAGAACAACCACGGCGAGAACGAACAGCGGTAACCACGCACCCGTTGTGAACAACATCGGCTAAATCTCACGCACGCGAAACTCCAACTTCTCAAGTAGCATCTCCTCGGACTGAAAATACAACACAACACAACGACGTAACACGACGTCTGATCTAACACTCAACCCGGCACTTCCGGTACTCTCATCGGACAAAACTCGAGGGTAAGATCTCACTCGATGGTCAACGGCGCAAGCGAAATCTCAAACTCGGATCTCGGTACTCACTCAACACGAGAACATACAAGGCGTTACGTACTCGCGCATGTACTCGAGGCGATCCAGCGTCGCCAACTAGCGAAAACAACCCAATGTACCTTGGGTTAACCTTCCCATTGAAACCGAACCACACGACAAGCACGAAGAACACGAAACTCATGTTCCACCTTTCAATCGAACTCTTCACTAAAGCAAGGATCACCTCCTTTAACCGAAACATACAATCGAATTCTTTTAAGCAAACTCTTTTACCGCAAAACCATCCGAATAAGAAAGATTCACGTCACAACTAGATGTTACCAACTGATGCGAAGAGTAAAATCAAAATCGAAATTTCATCACGAAAACCTTTCCACCCTCCAAGTGGCGTTTTGAATAAACGTCCACGAAAACCAAAGGAGGAATCATTTTAAATGCTCAAATCGAACTTCCCTTATTCTTCTGAACCGATAAGAACCACACATACCAAAATCGAGTCAAACTCGACTTACGAAAGACATTGGTCAACGACACAAAGCTCAGCGAGAATTAAGAAAACGCTTCACTAATCAAGAAGACATTTTTTCCCTTAGTTTCACTTTTTGGAATAAAACATCTCTCCAACCTTGGAATTGAATTCATCGCATACCACACGGTCTCAACCATCTTCATTTAACATCCTCAAGTTAGGTTTAAATCGAAATACATCTTCCACACCGTTGTAGAGAGACCCTATTGATTCCACTCAATACTCTAGACAACTCATTCAGCCGATGACATTAATTTGATAAAAGGCACCAAAGCACCTAAAAACCCATACAATCTCATCACCTCCAACTTTCAAGAATATCACATCGAATTTTCAGACACCGCTCATGAACTACATCAAAAGGGTTCTATCGCCAATCATTCCACTACTCGAATACTCCGTTTTCTATCTCCTCTACACACAAATCTTTGGCGACCAAAAGTTTAGCATGAAAATGGAAAGCCCAAATTTAACCTCTGAGACCTCTACAACGAATTCCTCTTATAACAAATAATGAAATCATCGGATTAAATCTCTAAGATTCCCCCAATTCCGACATACTCACTCATTGACATCATCAGGAATCATTCATACAATATCACGATACTTTCAATAGAGTTACTCTATAAAATTGATTACGGTTTCCATACATTTGATAATCCCCAACATTCCAACATGAACGGGGTTCGGAACTACACTATACCATAGGTCCTACTTAGTCGAACAATATACAATTTTACTTCGAAACCATACATTCCATCTGAATCAACTTCCCTCCAAGAGGTTCAGGTCAAAACCAACTCATCTTCTATTACTTCTCCAATAGCTGGGTAGCAAAATCTCACCCCTACAATCACTTAACCACCACCAATCAATTAACAACTCACGATTTGTAAAACTTTATAGCACAAAACGGTTGATCCTTTCTCAAAAGAAAGAGGCGAACAAGAACAACTTTCACCACACAGGAAAATGTTGCTGCTCACAGTGAGCACGAGACCAAAAGAAATAATCTGGTAATGAAGATCTGGGAAAAACGAAAGTTGAGTTCACAGCGGAGGGTACGCATCACCTCAAAATGGAAATAGCAAATAACAACCAATAAGAAAATGACATTGCGATTGAAACTCGACAACCCTTGAGTGAAAAGAGCAAAAAGTTTATGAACAATTCAAATAACCACGAGTTAAAAAACTTGACTCAAATTCTCAAATATTCCTACTGCACTCTTTCCTTTAACACTAAAATTAATTCTTTGACTAACAACGCTTTGCCACAATGAACAAGATAAGGTCTTTAGTCCAAACCACACGGACTAAATAAGAACCAATAAAATTCCTCAATATGTCCTATTTGTTCAGAACAATTCAACTACACACGAAACATGAGATCCAAATAATCTCAGCCACCAAACTCGAAATATTTCCAATTACGGGATTTCATGAAAAGCAAGCGATTATTCTCCTCTTAAAGGAACCAACATAACTTCTTTGATTGCAACCTTACGTTGTCAACTCAGACCAAGAGCCTTTAAAATTAAATCACACAAATCTCTTAAGAAGCAACAGGACAATCCAATACCTTAATTTATTTAAAAAAATTTCAACTACCGGATGATTCAATAGCTCAAAGAAAATATCACAAAAGCTAAACTTGAATTATTCTCATCCGAACGATATCACCAAGGCGATCAAATTACTATGGGTATTAACATCAATTTCACAACAATAATTAGAAAACACTTCAAAGACCCACGTGAAAAGAATGAGTTGATTCTTTCTCAAAAGAAGAGACAAATGGAAACGATTTTTACCAACTAGAAAACTCATCCACCACTCATGCTGAACATGGGACCAAGATAAGAAACCAATTAAGCAATGAACTCACAGAACATAAGTGGAGTCCACGATTGAACGCATAAGCCTCGCAAGAAGAGAATATCGAACCTTAACGAGATAAGAACAAATAAGTATTCAAAATCAAGCACTTGCATCATCAAGAACCATTGCAACTTTGTAACATATCGTTACTCGATAAGCTTCATTTACCACATAAAGCTCTGAACCCCAAAAGATCAAGAACACAAAACTTGAAACTTGATCATTTAGAAAATATCACCATGGGTGATCAAATTACTACGAGAATTAACCTCATTCTCACATTTTGACTATTTAATAACATCGACAACATACACTAGTACCAAGAGTCATCAAACTTTATTACTCCATCCTAAAACTTCCCAAAGGGAACACAAACCACAAGGTTGAAACAAATTTATCATAACAAGATTATGCTAAGCAATAACGATATCACAAGGCACGCTATCAAAGACTACTTACGAAATTCGTCTACTCCATTTGTGGGTGTTGCTCAACACCTTCTTTAGCGCTCAATAACAAATGATGATTGTATTAATCATGTATGAACATACGGTACTAATTCCATTTGCAAACACATAACCATATATAAACATAGACTCACATTTCACCTTTGTTGAAATCATTTCAAAACATGATTAAAGATTCACTAACATAATTTTCTATAAACAAGGTTTCACGAATCGATACACCGCACCCATCCGGTCCTTTATACAAGTTTCAACAATTTTAGCATACCATGAAATAGATAAATCTAGCTCTTATGTAAGATCTATAGGTTACGAATGATATGGGCAGTCTTTATTTAACATACAACATGTATCAAATACAAGGATATTTCAAATTAATCAATTTCACTTTCATAGATGGTAGTTAAGAATAGTTGATTTGCACCATGCTAATAACCCAACTTGGTAACTCATATCGTAACAATTTATTCGCTTAGTTATAAATTCTCAATTTAAGCATGACAAGACATCACAAAAGGATTCTAACACCTACTACAGCAAAAGAGAGACTTCAAACCTCAACGCTCGAAGTAATCTAAAAGAAACGCATAAAGCCAAAGCTTTCCCCATGCAAACGAACTTACAGCGGAAAACTCTTCACTAACCAAGTTATCAAACGAGTAAATGAGTCATTCTTTTCCAATGAGAAAGAAGGAGCAACCAAGAAAACATCAATCTTGCCAATTGACAACGATCACAAGTAGTAGAAACAACTCAACAGTCGAAAAGCAATAATTGTTTCAGAGAACCAAGAGGGATCTATGGAAAACCATAACTATCATGGACCACAAACCCCGGAGAAGTTCATCAACCACCACAGGACAAGAATTGCCAAATTCCGAAATCAAGAAAGAGAACAACTTTCTAAAGCAACTCACGCTTAACACCTGAAACTATGGTACTGGGTAACTACTCCTCTAACCACGTTACGCGACGGTGGTGTAACTCAGTGAATCCGAGTAACAACCACGACCTCCACTTCTTATCATCTGATAACATCACGCTTCACCGAAATACTCAATTATGAATATACAGGATCATCTCATGACAATCATAGTATTAGTTTATAGATATTGAATATCATAGCACATCATAGATTAACAACAAGAATAACGATGATGAAGCAATTCAACATTTGCTCAACAAATGAAACATTACAACAGATAATGCGGAAGCAATGTAATTTCCAACCCCACCTACGGTACATGATGTGTCATTTTAATGTTCTTCTATTAACCACGGACCTAAAGCCCGCTCGATACCAAGCTGTAACACCACGGCTATTCGGAAGCCAAGATGTCACCTAAAACATCTAACATACATCCATATTGCGGAAGAATTCGAATAAAATCAACTAATGATAGTATCGAAACAACAAGACATGATGAAGGTATCCTTCCTTCACCATCTAATCTATTTATTTCAGTTCATTGATAATGAAAGTTCATATGCGATAATAAATCAACCTCAATGTGGAGAAGGTATCCTTCCTTCACCAATTATAATTTAATTATTACAGTTCATCATTAACGAATGTAGATAGAACTAAATTTAATCTTGAACATGAATAGGATGATGTGAGCGAGTAGTGCGTGTCTACTCCTCCCAAGTGAGCCAACATCGGGTTACCTAAAATAAACAAACAACGCAAGAGTGAGTCCATGACTCACAAGTACATATATCAATAAGATAACCATTCAATATGAATAAGACAAACTCATCATCGGGTTCGATCACATCACAACCGACTACATATGAAGACATGATATGAATGCTCAAAATCAAAGGAATGGACTGCACACATGCATATACGGTATAGCGATGAAACACCCGTCGGTGTTCACTCAAGCCCGCATCTTAACAAAAATGCGGGATCCACTTCCCGATATGAAGAACGTTTCATACGGTGTCCAACATTGCCCATCTTGGAGTTAATGGGTCTTACATGCCCATTCGGAATTAATGGGTCTTTCAAATCCACTCCGTGGGACGGTGTCGGGACCGAAAATACATCTCAGGAACCCTCCGTATATTCGAACTAGTCCCGGATCGTAGCTAGCTCACACAGGAAAACAATGATGAAATACCATCCATTTATTCAATTTAACTAAAAGATCTCGAGTAACAAATAATAATAATAACTGGACCTTATGGTCAACGTTTATGTAACACCACGCGAGGCTAAGAAACAAATGAACTCTTGCAGCGGAACGAAATTCTTCAAATGGCCAATCAACATGCCCACAGGCAATCGAGTGGAGAAACGCATCCTAATCCGCAAAACCTTCATGATCTTCCTGGTAGAACTCTTTGGCAGCTTGGTATTCTTCCTCTCTGTGATCAAGCAGGGCGCAAAGCCATGAGTACTTTGAATGTACTCAGCAAGCCATGGGGAAATGTATGCAAATAGTATTCATGCAAGGCTTGAACAAAGGCTAGCTGTATGGTTCTTTTGCAGAAAACAGTATTTACGATAAATACAATAAATAGATTGAAATGCGTAATTGAAAACAATAATAAATAATTAAACACTTTCTTTGAAACAACTAGTGAACTTCCCATTCACTCCCAACCAAACCAAAGATAAGTGAATTCCCCATCCACCAATCGACACAAACCACCAAGTGAATGACCTATTCACCAAACGAACATTATATTCATCAAGTGAACTTCCCATCCACACTCCGACACATTTTTGAAGAAACACTATCTCCGTGTGAAATCCCGAGCACGTCCATAACGCGGACACGGCTATTCGAATAGTTCTACACTCTGCAGAGGTTGTACGCGACTTGACCCACAAGAGATAGATCAACTTATAATGTCCGTTTAACACACTCCGAGGTGTGCGACTAAGTGATCATCACAAGGCTTTTACAAAGCTCCTTCTTAACCGATTACGCCGCTAAGGATTCAACACCGAATGTCTTTCCGGCAGACGGGGCCCCCTCTGCGCCACCGTGAGAATACGTTTCCCGTAACCACGCTTCACATGACAGAACCGAAATTAAGACATTGCTAATTAATCAGCCAGGTCCGTCCCATACCAGACATGTGGTTGTACGGTTAAGGCCCAGTTCAATGGCGCACAAGATTAAGTCCTTGACAAGTTACTCAGGCGAGACTACCACAAACCCACAACATGTTCCATCCACATCCTCCCTATCCACCAACCACTCGCCCGAGCGAAAACCATTTTGTTTAACCAACACCCATGACTAACCCCATCATGGTACACAAATTTTAACAAGAGTGGCTCACCACCACGATTCCATAAATCATTAAGTCAAAATTGATTATTAAGACACATGTGATGATAAAACCCATCGTAACTAAGCAAGACTAAGCATATGTACGATACCCATGTTGGCAATACGAATATGTCCAACTAAAATTACCCATGCTAAGGTGACAAAGGATTCATGGCATTCAAATAATCAATGGAGGCATAGTGACAATAGGTAATAACTAATCCCAAAGCAGTTTATATAAATATAGCATGCAATTGTATAAAACAATATACTTTTGAAATCATGGGTTCAATATGATCAAAGGACCACGACTTGCCTTGGAATAAATCCAGTGATTGATCTTGATCTTGGTATGCTACTCCTTGCTCGAAGCTTCCAAGTATCGACGTCTATTCATAAAACAAGCAAATAACACAAATAAATAAATAACAGAGATAAAACAAACTCCAAAAATTAAATAAAAATCTCAGATAAATAGATCTTGAATTTAGATAAATTTAGGAATTTGAATGGACTCAATCGAGTTCGGATGCAAAAGATATGAGCTCGAAGATTGAAATCCATGAAATAACCTAAAAGGATTTTACGGAATTTCGAGATTTACTTTTCTCTTGAAAAATCAACTTATGACGCCAAAGACATGACGTCGTGAGAGCGGTCGGACGGGATGACACTAACTGAGTGGTGGGCCACTGTCATAGAGACGGTGCACCATGGATCGGTTTCATGGGCCTTTGGCTCGGTGGAGATTTGATCCGCCACATGGCGGCGACTTGTATGCCACATGGGCCGCCATGTAGGACAAAGGGGTGAGGTGGCGTCGGGTGGCAATGACGAGGCGGTGGCGTGGCTCCGGGGCGACAAGGAGCGACAGCGGGCAGCCATGGCGGCGAGGGGAGGCTGCTTGGCGTCGGCAGGCAGCACGGCGAGGAGCTCGGAGAAGTGGCAAACGGGACCCGGAAGGCGGCGAAGCTTAAGGAGGTGGTGGCGCAGCAATTCCGCGACGAGACGGCGGCGCGCGACATTGGCGGTGAACTCCACGGCTACTGGCGGTCTTGGCGAAGGAGTGGCGCCCGCGCGAAGCAAGCGGAGGCGAGCAGCGGCGTGGTCACGAAAAGCACAGAGAGGTTCGGGAGGACCGAGGTACCAAGTCGCGGCGGTGCGAAGTTGACCGAGGTGGAAGAGACGGCCGTGGCGGAACCTCGGTGGCGAGAGAGAACAAGGGCAAGGACGGGCGAGAATATCATTGCGCACACGATGACACGCTCCAAGCGACCGGGCTCACCGGCGGTGTAGATCGGAGAAGAGGCGCGATCGGTTTTGATGGCGACAACGAAACGGCGAACGGAGGTTTCGGCGGAGAGGGTGCAAGCACGACGAAGCCTACGTATTGCGAACGATGGCGGCGGAATATTGGACGGAGATGCACTGAAGGCAGCGAACCCGGCGACGAAGAAGCTTCAACGGCGACACTTGGGCGAAATCCGGCACAAAGAAGAACCAATCGGAGGCGGCGCCTTAGGGTTTTGGTGGAGAGGGTCAGGCGAAGATTGACGCGGTTGGGAGGCTTATAGCACCGAGAGGAGGAGTCCGGGAGGAGGCGTGGCGGCGCCTGCGTGTGCAAAAGCGGACTCAAGAGTCCCGGTAGAAGATGACGAGCCGCAACGGGACCCACGCGCAGGCAGGCTAGGGAGTGGCGCGTGCGAAACGACACTAAGGCGCGGGCCCACCTGGAAGCGAGAGGAAGTGGAGCGGGCTGCGCGGGAGGAAAGGCCAAGCGGGCTGGGCTGCGGGTGAAGGCGATATGGGCCGGATCGGGAGATTCGGCCCGAGGAAGATTCTGAGATTAATAATAGTTTTTCTTTTTAGAAAATAACAGAAAAGGCAAATGGCAATTAGAAAATAGCAAATGCACTCGGAAAAATTCTAGAAAATTCTAGAAAATATATCCAAGCACAAAGAACCCAAATAAAATAGTTTTGATAATAGTTGATGTTGACATTAATCACATTAAATTGTTTTTGAACTCTGAAAATTCATATTAAGCTATTAACTTTAGCAGAAAAATCCAAATGGTTATTTTTCTTTTAAAACTTTAAAACAGACCAAATTTTTGGGATGTTACAAACCTACCCCCCTTAAAAGGGAATCTCGTCCCCGAGATTCGGGCTGACTAAAGAATAGGTTCCCGCGTAGGTCTAACACGAAGACTTACAGGCGACATTACGAGCTGCCGGTGCTTCACTGCGGTGATGTGGTTCAATCTTCCTCTTGAGGCGGTTGATGGGGTCTGGTAGCTTGATTCGAGTCGAGGCACTCCTCTTCCGCTCTGGCAAAGAAGTCTGGTGGTGTTGGTCCCAAATTGAAAGGCTGGTGTCAAACCTAAACCTGCGGACACTTGTTTGCATAATGACTGTCTGTGGCAATTGAAACATTGAACTCCTGCAACATAATTGGGGTTTCCGAGATTGACTATTGTTCTTTGTTGTTGGCGTTGGGAATCCACCGTGTTTCTGCATGAGACACTCGTATGCGGGGTTCGAATCCGGTAGATGAATTATTGGGACGAAAAGGCTGTTGAGCATTGGTTCTGGCTCTCTGTAGTTGATTTTGATGAACTCCGTGTTGTATCATCTTCCTTTTACGAGATTCGTCTAACTCACGACGAGAATCTTCTATGAGTACGGCTTTATCAACCATATCTTTGAAAATCCACATAATCATTTCCAACCACTTGTACTTTCAAACTGGGGTTGAGTCCACGCTTGAATCGCTTCGGACGTGCATTATCTGTAGCAACATCTTATGGAGCATAGCGAGAAAGTTGAGTGAACTTGTTGAGATATTCACCCAAAGACATGTTTCCTTCTTGTAGTTCACGAAATTCATTCTTCTTCATTTCCACTATACCATCGGGGACATGAGCTTGACGGCGGTTGAAATTCCTCCCAAGTGATAGCATGAGAGTTTCCATGAGCTGCGATGTAGTTCTCCCACCATTACATGCAGTACCTTCCAGCGATGTGATGCATAAAGAACTTTCTCACGATCATTGCATTGAGCAATGGCGAGCTTTTTCTCCACCGAGCGAAGCCAATCTTACGCGTCCAAAGGTTACGATGAATGAGAAGCGTGGGTGGGCGAGTCCTCATAAACTCGATAGCTTGGAATGATGATGAACGGCGGTGGAACAGCTGGCACTGATTATTCGACCATTCTGTGTTTTGGTTCAACAAGTTGACTATTGCGTGCGATGCGACTTTGTTGCGTCATCATGGCGTTCATGTTACGCATCATTGCACTCATGAATTGTGCCGAGCTGCTAAGTTGTGCCATGTTGGGCTCACGAGGCTCAGTGGTGTTGAGTCACTTGCATTGACATTGGCATTGGCATTGGCATCCTCCGACTGAGTACGGCTCGAAGTATTGCAGTATCAACCATCTGCGATAATCCTCCACGAGTTTAATAGTGCGATAGAAAAGCAATGTAGATGAGGGAATAGCACAATAGATGAGATAGACAAGGCAGTAGATGGAAACATCCTAATTGGGAAGCAGATCATACCCAAAGGCAAAGACAAAAGACATAGGCAAAGCGCTATGAAAGCACAAATAACATTCAAATTAAAGCCTCGGGTGGATGCAACATAATGCTTGACAAGAGAAAGCTGCAGCTCCCACTTGCACACAACTCAAATAAAGACCTAATGCAAAAGCGATCTAAAAGCGCTACTAAACTCTAATAGGATGGCTCCTAATCAGGCTGGACAACGAAGACTTCTTCAAGAGCAAGCGGAGCGAGGCCACGAAGATACTCTTGACAAAAGCTTTTCTTCTAGGCGAGAGAAGTTAATGAGGCGAGAAAGTCAATTTAAGATTATAAAACAACATTCGGACCAAAGGCAAGAGACAAGATCTCTAGCACAAGATAAGTAGAATAGAATAGGATAAGAATAGAATAGATGAGATGAGAATAGAATAGAGTAGATGAGAGAAGAACAACTACTCAAGTCAAATTAAGTTGATTTGATTTAGAAAATAAGTTTTGAAGCTTTTAGCTAAAGCGACCATGCTAACTAAGGTTGCGTTCTCTGATCGATATGGCTCGATACCACCTCTGTGGGACCCAAAATACATCTCGTGGAACCCTCTGTGTATTACGAACTAGTCCGAGATCGATAGCTAAAGCTCACACAAAAGCTTGATGATGAAATACCATCCATTTATTCAATTTAACTAAAAGATCTCGAGTAACAAATAATAATAATAACTGGACCTTATGGTCAGCGTTTATAACACTTGCCCACGCAGGCTAAGAAACAAATGAACTCTTGCAGTGGACAAGAAATTCTTCAAATGGCCAATCAACATGCCCAGGCAATCGAGTGGAGAAAGCATCCTAATCCATAAAACCTTCATGATCTTCTGGTAGAACTCTTTGGCGGCTTGGTATTCTTCCTCTCATCGCTGATCAAACAGAGAGCAAAGCCATGAAGTACTTTGAATGTACTCGGCAGAAGCCATGGGGAAATGTATGCAAATAGTATTCATGCAAGGTTTGAACAAAGGCTAGTCGTATGGTTCTTTTGCGAAAAAGATTTACGATAAATACAATAAATAGATTGAAATGCGTGGTGAAAACAATAATAAATAATTAAACACTTTCTTTGAAACAACTAGTGAACTTCCCATTCACTCCCAACCAAACCAAAGATAAGTGAATTCCCCATCCACCAATCGACACAAACCACCAAGTGAATGACCTATTCACCAAGCAGAACATTATATTCATCAGTGAACTTCCATCCACACTCAGACACATTTTTGAAGAAACACTATCTCCGTGTGAAATCCCGAGCACGTCCATAACGCGGACACGGCTATTCGAATAGTTCTACACTGCAGAGGTTGTGCGAAGCTTGACCCACAAGAGATAGATCAACTTATAATGTCCGTTTAACACACTTAGGGTGTGCGACTAAGTGATCATCACAAGGCTTTTACAAAGCTCCTTCTTAACCCGATTACGCCCGCTAAGGATTCAACATGAATGTCTTTCCGACTGAGGCGGGGCCCTCTTTGCGCCACCGTGAGAATCGTTTCCAGTAACCACGCTTCACATGTGAACCGAAATTAAGACATTGCTAATTAATCGCCGAGTCCGTCCATACCGGACATGTAGTTTATAGTTAAGCCCAGTTCAATGGCGCACAAGATTAAGTCACTTGACAAGTTACTCAAAGTGAGACTACCACAAACCCACAACATGTTCCATCCACATCCTCCTATCCACCAACCACTGCTCGAGCGAAAACCATTTTGTTTAACCAACACCCATGACTAACCCCATCATGGTACACAAATTTTAACAAGAGTGGCTCACCACCACGATTCCATAAATCATTAAGTCAAAATTGATTATTAAGACACATGTGATGATAAAACCCATCGTAACTAAAGCAAGACTAAGCATATGTGTGATACCCATGTTGGCAATAATAATATGTCCAACTAAAATTACCCATGCTAAGGTGACAAAGGATTCATGGCATTCAAATAATCAATGGAGCATAGTGACAATAGGTAATAAAATCCCAAGCGGTTTATATAAATATAGCATGCAATTGTATAAAACAATATACTTTTGAAATCATGGGTTCAATATGATCAAAGGACCACGACTTGCCTTGGAATAAATCCAGGTGATTGATCTTGATCTTGGTATACTACTCCTTGCTCAAGCTTCGAAGTATCAGCGTCTATTCGCAAAACAAGCAAATAACACAAATAAATAAATAACAGAGATAAAACAAACTCCAAAAATTAAATAAAAATCTCAGATAAATAGATCTTGAATTTAGATAAATTTAGAATTTGAATGGACTCAATCGAGTTCGGATGCAAAGATATGAGCTCTGGAGGTGAAATCCATGAAATAACCTAAAAAGGATTTTCTGAATTTCGAGATTTACTTTTTCAAAAATCAACTTATGACGCCAAAGATGACGCCAATGAAGCGCTTCAGACGGGATGACACTAACCCGACAGGTGGGCCCACTTGTCATAGAGACGGTTGCACCATGGATCGGTTTCATGGGCCTTGGCCTGTGGAGATTTGATCCGCCACATGGCCGGCCGACTTGTATGCCACATGGGCCGCCATGTAGACAAGGTGAGGTGTGCGGCCGGCCGCAATGACGAGGCCGTGACGTGGCTCGGGGCGACGGAGCAGAGCAAGCGGGGCGCCATGGCGGCGACGGGGAGGCATGCGCCGACGGCCAGCACTGGCGAGGAGCCCGGAGAAGTGGCAAACGGACCCGGGAAGGCGCTGGCTTAGGAGGTAGTGCAACACCGCGCAGCAATTCCGACGGCGCACGCGGCATTGGCGGCACGTGGAACTCCACGGCCACGACGGTCTTGGCGAAGGAGTGGCGCCCGGCAAGCGGAGGCGGCACGGCTTGGCGTGGTCAACCACGAGAGAGAGAGGTTCGGAGGACGGAGAGGTACCAAGCCTGCGGCGGTGCGGTTGACCGGAGAGTGGAAGAGACGATGCCGTGGCGAACCCGCTAATGGCAGAGAGAAGAACAAGGGCAGGACCGGACGAGAATATCATTGCGCGACACGATGACACGCTCCAACGCATCTGGAGCCACGGCGGTGTAGATTGGAGAAGAGGGCGCGATCGGTTTGATGACGACAACGAAACGGCGAACGAGAGGTTTCCGGCGAGAGAGGGTGCAAGCCGCGACGAAGCCCATCAGTATGCGAACCCGATGGCGGCGGAATATTGGACGGAGATGCACGAAGGCAACGCGAACCCGACAGCTAAGAAGTTTCAACGGCGCGACACTTGGGCGAAATCCGGCACAAAGAAGAACCAATCTGAGGCGGCGCTTAGGGTTTTGGTGGAGGGTCGGGCTAAGAGATTGACGCGGTTTGGGAGGCTTATATAGCACCGAGGGGAGGAGTCCGGAGGCGGCGCGCGCCGGCCTCGTGCAAACGCAGACTCAAGAGTCCCAGGTAGAAGATGATGAGCGGGCTGGCACCCGGGACCCACGCGCAGACGACGCTAGGGGTAGAGCGGCGTGCGAACGACACTAAAAGCTGGCCCACCTGAAGCGGAGAGGAAGTGGGCGGGCAGCGAGGGAGGAAAGGCCAAGCGCGTGCAGTGAGGCTGTAAGAAGGAGATGGGCTGGATCGGAGATTCGCCCGAGGAAGATTCTCGAGATTAATAATAGTTTTCTCTTTAGAAAATAAGAAAAGGCAAATGGCAATTAGAAAATAGCAAATGCACTCGGAAAAATTCTAGAAAATTCTAGAAAATATATCCAAGCACAAAAGAACCCAAATAAAATAGTTTTGATAATAGTTGATGTTGACATTAATCACATTAAATTGTTTTTGAACTCTTGAAAATTCATATTAAGTTATTAACTTTAGCGTAAAAATCCAAATGGTTATTTTTCTTTTAAAACTTTAAAAGCACTCCAAATTTTTGGGATGTTACAACGAGACATGGCAATGTCCAACACCGCCTGCACCGGAATGGTGGGACTTGCAATCCACTGTCGTGGATGAAACATGCATAATGAATGCATAGAATGAAATACGAATATTGAAAGACATGATAACAAAACATGGATTCAACACATATGAAAGAACATAGACAATCCATCTTCTCTCGTATCATACAAAATCACAGCATGACCATATAAACATTCATCAATCACGATCATTAAAAGTGGCAATGTACTTTTCCTTCCAGCGATGCGACGCGTTAGTCGGCAAAGGTGATACTCATAAACCCGAGAGCTTCACCTCCTAAACAAGTAAAATAATTTCAATAAGGACATAATATACCCAACACTACTAATCGACGTAAATACGCTTCCCTCGATGACTCTAGTCATTAAAACAAAGCTTAACTGAAATCAACAATTTCTTATAACTTAATTCTGGACAGAAGCACGGTAATTGACATAACTATTGGTCTGGAACTCGGAATGAGGTGAGACCAATTTCCATGGATTCTTAACTGACATATCTACATACTCTAGTTGGGCAAAAGTTCAGATTTTGCCTCTAATAAAATTTGGCCCACGGCTCAAATCTGTTGACTGAATTAATTGACAGAAATATCGCTAAAATAAAATATCCATAACTTTTGTTGTACAACTCAAATTGGACGTTCTTTATCAATCTGAAAAGGTTATGAAATTACTACACTAACCTAGTTGGCACGACATTCAAATTTTGCCTTTAACAAAAGTGGCACACGGGTCAAAACTAGAGATAAAACTAACATACAATCTGGACAGACTGACATACAATCTGACAGTCACAAAGAAAAGTGCATAACTTTTGATCTATAAATCCAAATGAGGTGTCTTTATCAATCCTGAAAGCTTGTGATATCATCTTCAAAATTTGTTATGGGCAAGACCTCTGAATCACCCTCTAACTAGGCCATATATCAACCTATACAGAGACTGCTAATTCTCGTCAGGATTCTGGACAGCAGATAATAAATCTATCATAACTTTTGACTCGAAATCGGAATTCAGTGTTCTTGGCGGCCACCGAAAGCTAAGAACAAGACCTACAAAACTCTAGGAGATCAAATTCCTAATTCTGCCTTTAAGTACACGAAACAAGCCACGCAAGAAACTGGACAGAATTGGAATTACAGCAGACCGCATACGAACCAATCAAACCTAATCCAATCGCCTCTACGACAACCAACAACGATAACCGAGAACCGCACTTTGGAGCACCAGGAAGACGATGAAGAACCTTAGAGGATGACCTCAATCCTCCCTTCTTGATCAACAAGTCCGCTAAGCTCCAACCCTTCCTTCGCGAGAGCCGCAAATGGGAGATCGGCATCAAGGAATGGGAGGTGCTCATCCATGGATGGGCAGCTCCAAGGGAGAGAGATGGAAGGCGCAAGGGAGAGGGAGGGTGGCGGTGGTGGCTGCAAGAGGGAGGGGAGGGAAAGACCGGCCAAGGGGGTGGGGGTAAGGGCAGCTAGGGTTTAGAAGGAGGGGGCAGCTGGGCCTTGGGCCCTAGGGCACCTTCCCCTTAATGGCTCCACCCTGGGCGGCAAAGGGATGGATGAGCTTGGGCCGGAGGTCCATACTCCAAAGATCCCAAAACTTTGAATTTAATAAAATTTCCAACTCCCAATAAAATTAAGCGCTACTGATTAAATTGATTTATCCCGATTATTGACTTCTCACACTTCCGAGTATTACAATAAACTTTTGATGATTATTCAATCATGGACTAATTGGTGGTCTTGTATCTATTTGTACTCCCACGAGCATAAATAAGATCATCAAATAGCCAATTAAAGAAGATTTCTATATTAATATCTACCAAGACGACGACGAACACATCTTATATTTCTTTTCGCACAGCTTAGATTAATCCATTAAGATCAAATAATCTAACTAGTTTAGCAACTAAACAACCTGTGGATCAAACACTTAATGTTCCACAATGGTTAATAACTTATTGATTCCAATTAGGTATAACCGCATACCCAATCAGTACTCAACAAGAATTACTACATGACACCATCACATTAATCAACTTTCCTTCCGTGGATCTTGTTAGGATCGATTATAACACACTACTGCACTCCAACTTGATAACTCATATCATATCTACTAATTTCTCCGATTATAACCTCCCACTTAACCACTAGATGACATCGCTAAAGGGTTTAGCATTTTCTTTATAAAAGAACTTTTCAACTTCAACACTCAAGATACCCAAAAGAAATATATTGAATCAAAACTTCCACGCACTACATGACTTGCAAAAGGAAACTTTCATTACCCAAGAACATCAACTGATAAATGGGTCATGCTTTCCAATGAGAATGACAAAACTCCAAAATAACGGTCAAACTTGACAATCAACCTTGTTCACCACCCGCAGAATAACTCATCGCTGGGAAATAAATAATGATTGCTTTACAGACAAATTAAGCCAAAGAAAACACACCAATATTTTTTTCAAAGCAACCCTCAACCACAAGAATAAATAACCCAAGAGAAACTCATCAATCTCAACTGGATAAGAGTTGACCAAATTCAAATTCAGAAGAGAACAACTTTAAGTATACTCGCTACCAATGCTCTCTGATTTTACGCTCTCATGTGGATACTTCATATTCCTCAGACATTTACGGTGGTGTAAACCGGTATAGCCCAGACCACAACCACTACCTCCACCTCTCAACATGGGTTACCCCACACATAATAAATCCATAGTATTATACTATAGATATAATGTATCATCTCAAAACAGAATCATTAATACAACTCAACGGAAGCGTGAAATGCAATGCTTGACCCATCCCATCCTATCACTGCACTGTTGTGTCAAAGTTTATAAGTTCATTAACTATTACAAAGTTTTAGAGCATTTAAGTTGCCTAGGTTGTTTGTGGGGACCCCGGAGTTATCTCCGTAAGACCGAGACTAATCAAGGTCTTAGGGACATAACTCTAGGTCTCCAAAGAATGGATTCCAACTTAACTCCATCTAAATGAGAGGCTTAACCCAAACTAGAGCCCCGACGATCATGCGTTCCGCTCCTCTGCGAGCACTGCATGATTGTCGGTTCTCCAACAAGTCAAACGCTACACTTAGTGAGTTAAATAGGAAGCCATGAACAGCGAGTATGACTTATATTGGCTCCCAAGATCAGCGACCAATATAACCATACTCTCATTCAACGTTGATTACATCCATACACAAATAGTCCCAAAGACATACAACATAGTTCCAAGTTTACAACTAATACAAGTGGCCGACCGGCCAAATTTAAAAGAGAGTATTAAGTAGCAGCGGAAATGAGTAAATAACCAAAAGACCAACAGTGGTATGCCCACAACCCATCGGCAACCGATCGGGATTAAAAGATAGCACGCTACTCATCGGTGTCGCTTAAATCGACAATGACGAGCTCGCCGGTCTCATTATCTTCCTCACCAGAAAAGCCAAGAAACATCCGGCTGAGTACAAAGAGTACTGAAGTCTTACACAAATAAAAATATTTATGCATAAGGTCATTCAAAGGAAGGGCTCATATTGGCTTAATTTTTGTAAAGAGACGCACATCGAACAACCTACACATACTAGTTTTTCAAGTGTCATTTCAAAATCAGATTTGAAGTAGAAGTAAAGCATGTGAATAAGTAGTGAATTCAATAACAGATGAATCATACCAAAACAAAGTGGCGGTCCACTTTGATACAACAACAAGCATGAACCTCCCATTCATGACGATACCAAGTTCACCAACAATTTTAATTCCAAGTCTAACAATAAGCAGCCACAAATTTCAAGTTGTCGTCCATAACCGTGGACACGGCTATTCGAATAGATTTATACCTCGCAGGGGTGTACTACTTACCCACACGACTTGATTAGCCCGTAAGCCTCCGGATGCCTCCGAATATAGCATACTTCCTAAGGTATGCCCGGTAAATCAAGATACAATCGTTTTAGCAAGAAGATCTCATTGAGCTAAGTCCTCAACCATGGCTCCTAGGAAACACAAGACGCACACCTCCATCCTATATATCCTAGGAAACACAAGACGTTAACGCCCCATCCTATCGGCCCAAAAGGAACACGGGATTTCACGGTCCCATGCCCTTACAATTTCACCACCGTGGACTCAACACAATAAAACCTTCCCCTACTTAACCATACGACACCCATATACCGCTGCTGATAGCACGAGTTTTGCTTGAATCGCAACAACCCAAAGTTCGGTCCTTAATTGTCCGCATAAGCCAAACCACATACCCAATCTCGTGCACGAAGGCACCATCACTAACCAACACTTGTCCAGACCAAAAGCTCATTTGAAAATGATAAAATTTCACTTATAAAACAGATACGAAGATCTGAAACAAAAGTATATAATGAGAGTTGTGTTTAACCCATAATTGGCGGGCTATTCCGACAATCGAGCTACGTTCTAGACTTACATGGCTAAGCAACTTGAACAACAAAGATTTCAAACATCCTATCATAATTATTTCAGTACTGGGTAATTCATGGATAGCCACAATGACAAGATAATAGGATGTGTCTAACTATTCATCACAAAAATAGCGACATTATCAAAATAGCATGCAAGCAATTATCATTGCATCTATCCTAACAAATCTGGATCAAATATGATGCAAAAGAAAGTTCAAAGGATGCTTGCCTTGCTGGTAGTTCACTTGCTCACTCTCACGTGACTCTTACTTCCAGCAACTCGTAATCTAAAGAAAGACGATATCGAATAAACATCGAGAAAAGTTGAAACAATCAAATTGCTCAAAAATGCATGAATTTTCTACAGTAGCTAGATGATGATTTTATACGAATTTAGGTGAAAGAATTATTCCATTTGGACTTAGTATGCGAGAGTTATGAAGGTTTGAAAATTCAGTTTGGAAATTCCAATTTAATTCAATTCGTTGTTGTTCACTTAATTTAATTATTTAGCCAAAATTTGCAGAGTAGTGGTGAGGATGAGGATTATATGGATGGATAGAGAATAATAATATAAGACCAAAATAACTTAGTTCATATCATTTGGAGTTTTTATGAAATACTTATGCATTTTCAAAGTTAGAAGCATTTCTAGTGTAAAAATAATAATACGTCTATGAACTTCCTATTGCACTTAATACTTTTTGCACTCAACTTAACTTAGTCTCTGCCATGACAAGTGGGGTCTATGTATTTTCTTTTCTTTTCTATTTATTTCCTAAGGAAAACATCTACCGATAAATCTAACCTTCTCATACTCATACTTAACCGATTCTCGAGTGTTGAATCCAATCACATGTATAACACTATCCAATCATATTCTCATATCTTGATCTAAATCTCATACTAACCTCCACTAAGACATTATCAAGGTAGTCAATCCATCGAGTGATGTCCGAACTCACGATCTTCCAAATAAACAACCTATCCGATAATTACACGAAATCCACCGACTCATGGGCACATGACCTTGATTAAATCCATCAATCATTCTCTAATATACTATTTGAACTAATACTAACTATCTAGCTCTACTAGTCTCGCCTCGGCAAATCACCCTCGCATATACCAAAATTTCCACCGATTGAGGTTTATTTGACTAACCGACACCTAGCGAGCTTTTACAATTTACAAGCATGTCTATCATTTAACAACTCACTAACCAATCAACTTATATCCATTTCACTGGATTAGTCGCGTATGACATCTAACAATCCAATCACATATGTCTCTCTATGATCGACTAATAATCATTTAGCTACTAATCCAAAAGAGAGTAACATTGCATCGACTCGGCACATGGGACTTACCTACTAATTTCATGGCAATCCAAATATTAATCCACAATCAAATAATCCATTCTACCATCTCCCAAATTCTAGCATATAAGATTCGCATAACTATCAGTTAAGGCATCCGATCAAGCAATCCCAAAAATATACTTAATCCGACATCCAAAGAGCAACAATACACATATATAAAAGATATATCAAGAACATCAACACATACGTCAACCATCAAGTAATAAATTACAAAAATCTTTATGCGACCTATCTCCAAAATTACTAGTCCAATGTGAGAAGAAACCTCTAATTAATTTATCCTCCAAAGATCACCACTAGCATACATGCGACTTCACAACAATATCGTCCGATCAAATAATCAACTCATATATTTAATGTAGCATCTACCGATCAATAATGCACGATTTCGCCACAATAATCTAATTATCCGCATTCACCAAAATATCAATACATGATCATGCCAACGCCTAAATAAGACTTAACTAGAGAGTCGCACCGATCTAAGCTTATCAAACAATTTTTTTACAATTAAACATGCATGAAAAGATGCCATGCTCATGACTAATATGCAACATGCACAAGTAAATATCGTAAACGCGATTTGACACTAAAGATTTTACCGCGCACTAGGCGTGCGAAATATCGCCGACATCGCCTTCTTGGCACTCGCTTGCATCCGCCGTAGTCGCCGCCGATCTCGTGCGCCCACGTCCGTGTCGACCGTAGTCATCGCCGAGCTCGTCCCGCGCCCATGCCCGCTATCTCGTACCACCGCATGCACCACACCGTGACGCCGTTATCTTCGGTGCTCAACTCACCGTGATCTTCTCGCCTTGTTTCGCCGAGCCCTCGCCCATGCCTTCGGATGCCATCGAGCCCAGCCATGTGCATGCGTGGCTCCAGCTACGCCGGCTCGGCCTCGGCCGTGTCATCGAGCTATCGTCGGCAGCCAAGCGCTGCGCGCCGCGCCACGCCTCCGCCCACCGAGCCGACACGCGCCATGCATGCCGCCGCACCATCGACAAAGACCATGCCGGGCGCCGCCTCCTACCCGTGGTGCCGCCGCATGCATGCATGTTGTCGAAGCCGCTGCCGGTGCCATCGACAGCGCCGAAGCGCCGTCCTGCGCCGCTCCTCGCCGCCGTTACCTTGCCGCAGCAGACTAAGCCGCCTCCTCCTCCTTGCTTGCAGCCCGCCGAAGAAGCCATGCGCATGCTTGTGCTCTTCCTCGCTGCTCCCTTTTCTTCTTCTTGTCTCAAGCCAGCCGCTGCGCGACAATGCCTCGCACAAGCCTAGCTCGACTTTGCGGACCAACATATGGCAGCGCCTCTTCTCCATTTGTCGCAACGAGCTTCCTCCCCCAACTTCTCCTCCTTCCTCTCCAAGAATGCTTGAATGACCATGCATGTAGATGATATTTGGATGGATGGAAAGCTAATGGGATGAGGATTGCAATGGTGTGACATGCAAGGGTTGATTCTTTGTTTAAAGCTATGATTTTGAGGAGAGGAGTTGGAAGCTTGAGCTCATGAGGGAGAAACGAAATGGCAGGTGCTATTTGGGGAAGAGGATGACTGAGTGATGAGTGGGAGGGCTGTCTTACCGGAAAAAAAGGGAAGTGGGGTGTTTGGTGGGAACAATGGGCGAGGGGTGCTCACTGGGAGGAAAATAAAATGGTTGTGGTCTTTGTTGGGGTCTTGGGAAGAGAAATGGTAGTGAGCTAAATAAACAATAGCATGATGATGAGGTGGTTCGGTTGGGAGAAAGAAAAAGGCATGCATGTGATTCGGTTGGGCAAGAAGAGAGGCAAAAGGTTTCCTCTTGGGTAAAGAAAGAGATGGCAGTGGATTGTCAGCATGTTGGATGGAATAGTAAGTGAGGTGATGAAACGGGGTTTTTATTGTTCTGCATTTTTCTCTATAATTATTTTAAGTACTAGTTTTTGTTGGTTGTGTTATTTTGGGAGGAGATAAATAGCAGTGCGGATCATCCTCCGTTTCTCGAACTCATCCAAATGACCTCGCATGTGCAGACTAGTCACTAAAATGGAATGATCTTAAGACGACGATCACAATGGTATAACATGCGTCGTCGGATTCTTAATTCTCGGTCGTGATTGCGAGGAGAGAAGTTAGGGAAAAACAAGAACACGCAGTAAACGCCGCAATGCACCAAACTAAAAGAAAGCGAAAATACTAAGGCATGCAGGATGACATGATTTTTCTGATGCATGCAAAACAAGAAATCAAAATAATTTATTATATATATATATAACCTTTTAATTGATTCAATTTGATTTTTAAGGCAACATTTTGATTAAACACTGGAAAAATTTCTAAAACATAGTCAAAAATTTAATACATCACCAAATTAAATATTAACATCCGAATTCTGGGAATCGGGGTGTTACAAACCTCCCCCCCTTAGAAAGAATCTCGTCCCCGAGATTCGGACAGAAAAGGATAGGGGTAGAAAACTTAGTCGCTTTGTTAAAATCCGATCTTCTTTCCCAAGACCAAACGACTCGATCTTGAGCCAATACCACTACTGTCGGTTTGGCAACTTCTAATCATTGTTCATCCAATGAAAATCCAACGATCATATTTAATCTAAAGCAGCACACTCCAATCTGTCGTTCCACAATTTATACACTAACCACCGAAATCGCTTGCTTTGATATAATCTTCCAAACCACTACAAACTCATAGGTTTGATTTGATTTCTAATAAGGATATTGACTTCCTTCAAAATTTTAACAATTAAAACTGGGCATAAATAACTATTAATCCACTCTCATAGTAGAAATCATGGCTCAACTCCAATCTCGATCACATTCCCTGGAACACTACTAACTCTAAGTGAAACCACTATATTGCTCATAAATTCCATTACACTTGCTTTATAAATCTATATCATAGGTATCTCCAATATAACTCTCAATTCATGAATACTAAAGAACCATATTTCAATGCCTATAATCCACCATTTGACATATACTATCAACCACACATCAATTAATTGTTGTTTCAGCAATTTTCCTCACAACAATTTAAATTTCTAAAAGAGAGTATATCTATGCAAGATCAATCAGATCTTCAAGTAATGTCTCTATATTTCCGCTTCTCAATCCTTTGTTGACATGATCAATCCACTTGCAATAATCAATCCACTAAATACTTCAAATCAATCTTTTAAAGTATAATCCACTCATCCCTATTGTAGGATCTAATCAATCATCAAAATCAACACAATTTTCCAAGGTTAAAGATATACCTCATTTATCCACAGTCAACTCCGACCTAGGTATATCAAATCATCAAAGAGATTATCCATCTAAGATGAGTTTGTAATCCAACCATAATCTAAATAGTCTGACTCACCAAAATTTTGTTTAGACCAAGTTATCCACAATAATGATCTTAGTTCAAAACAACAATATTAACTCGATGTCCTCCATAGCCTACTTATCCTCAAGCATTATCTAAATCCAATGGTTACATTTAATCATCCATAATTAATCTAGATATATCATCCTTGGGACACTATTTCCAAAGGGAAAATCTCCTATTCAATCCTCATTGACATCCACTATATGAAAATTCAATTACCTAATCATTCTTCCCCTAGAAGTATTACGATCCGGTCATATACTCAAATACAATTTCACAAATTTCAAATTATCATCATAAGTATCCACCAAAGCTTATAATATCATTTCAGTTTCCAATTCCAACATTATCATCCTAGACCAAAATCAATCTTACCAACAATATTATCGAGGTACTGACTAAGACAAATCTAAAATCTAAAATCAAGTGAACTACCAAAATTAGTTATTCACTTCTATTCATGTATTCCATGAGTTGTACCTGCATATTCCTCCGATATAAATCCAACGTCAACGGTTGACAAGTTGACACCTCACAACAATGGTTCCACTTACACCCATATCGTAACCTCTGATGGTAACGTCTACCTTAACCCACAATTAATCTCACAAAGGTTAATATCTCACAATTCGAAAATCTAAATAACTCTTCTAAGATCATATTGAGGGATCATGAGTAATAATTCAATTTTCTCAATTATCATATATCACTCTGACTCTGCACAACCACCAATATCATCAAAACATAACAGATCTAATTAAAGATAAAATAGCAGTTATTCAATCATATCTGTTTCCTTACCGATTCCGCTATCAATCTTTTCAACATGCGACTTCCATTAGAGAGATGAGAAGGAAAAGCATAAGGTAGGGAAAACAACAGGGGTAAGGTCCTTAATTCCATTTAGAGATTTGAAGCTCTATAACACAAGAACCAACTTGAAACAAATGAAGGGGAAAATAGTAGGGACAGCACAAGATACAAACGAGCATGGTTAGTTTTCCGACATAGTTGCGATACAGCCCACCCGTAGGCGATGCACAACTACTTGGAAAAGAGAGCAAAAGATCGCCACAAACTCCAGCGTCTACCAGCTAAGCAATAATATCACTATGGCGTATATATAAACTAAGAATAAACCCTAATTTTATTCCTAAAATCACAGCAAGGCATCATCTTCTCGTCCTCTCGCCGATGCTCTGGACACGAGAGAAACGTGTGAACATACGAGCTTGATGTCTTGGTCCAAGATTGAGTACTTGCCCTCTTACTTCAGGAAGACAGTACTCTAGTGGTGTAGACGCATATGGGGAGACCTCGTCCTCCCCATAGAGCACATGCCGGTCCACAAGTCCCATATTGCATATGGGTTGCAGACGCTCCTGAGCCACGGTGAGACGAAGTTGTGTCTCCCATAACTCATGCATAGAGCAATTATAGATTTGATCCTTGATGTGTATCAATCTTGCCAGCTGTCGCACTTGAGTGTCTTTCCCAGACTGGATCCTGGCAATAGTGTTCACTTCTACGCCACATGCTTGCATAGGAAGGTGGTAGTATGGAGGCTGAGCTAACTCCATCAAGTTATGACGAAGATGGCTCAGTGCCACACGAGCCACTTCCTACAATGCCGTGGCCTCAGAGGTGCCACAAGCCTGGAATCCGTATGGGATACTCCTTGTCACGCGTCTGGCAACGATATTGATCACTACCAAATACTCCTCCATCCCTAGTCCTTGATCCCGACGGTAGATGGAGTATTGGTGTTGATAAGCGAAGTTTGCACTTCACATTATATCTCTAGAAACGTCGGATATCCGTCCACATCTTCACTTTGAGTCTCACGGACAAGGTATTGAGGGTTCATCTAAAGGACTAGAATGGCAAGGTAAGTTAGTTTTGCAAACCAAAACCAGAATGAGGTAAGGAATGATACTAAAATGGATGAGGAATAAAAGATATTACTAACTTAAACTTTCTAAAATTAATTTGATAACTTCAAAATAATTTGACTCAAAAGGCCTACTAACACTAACGTCAGTGCTATCTCTAACCTACAACAAGATGGCTCGATACTAACGCCGTGGGGACCCGAGTTATCTCCGTAAGACCGAGACTAATCAAGGTCTTAGGGACATAACTCTAGGTCTCCAAAGAATGGATTCCAACTTAACTCCATCTAAATGAGAGGCTTAACCCAAACTAGAGCCCCGACGATCATGCGTTCCGCTCCTCTCATGAAAGATCGCATGATTGTCGGTTCTCCAACAAGTCAAACGCTACACTTAGTGAGTTAAATAGGAAGCCATGAACAGCGAGTATGACTTATATTGGCTCCCAAGATCAGCGACCAATATAACCATACTCTCATTCAACGTTGATTACATCCATACACAAATAGTCCCAAAGACATACAACATAGTTCCAAGTTTACAACTAATACAAGTGGCCGACCGCCAAATTTAAAAGAGAGTATTAAGTAGCAATGAAATGAGTAAATAACCAAAAGACCAACAGTGGTATGCCCACAACCCATCGACAACCGATGGGATTAAAAGATAGCACGCTACTCATCGGTGTCGCCTAAATCGACACGACGAGCTCGTCGGTCTCATTATCTTCCTCACCGTAAAGCCAAGAACATCCGCTGAGTACAAAGAGTACTGCAAGTCTTACACAAATAAAAATATTTATGCATAAGGTCATTCAAAGGAAGGGCTCATATTGGCTTAATTTTATGAAAGAGACGCATATCGAACAACCTACACATACTAGTTTTTCAAGTGTCATTTCAAAATCAGATTTGAAGTAGAAGTAAAGCATGTGAATAAGTAGTGAATTCAATAATGATGAATCATACCAAAAACAAAGTGGCGGTCCACTTTGATACAACAACAAGCATGAACCTCCCATTCATGACGATACCAAGTTCACCAACAATTTTAATTCCAAGTCTAACAATAGCGACCACAAATTTCAGCGGTGCGTTCATAACCGTGGACACGGCTATTCGAATAGATTTATACCCAGCGGTGTACTACTTTACCCACACGACTTGATTAGCCCGTAAGCCTCCGGATGCCTCCGAATATAGCATACTTCCTAAGGTATGCCGGCTGTAAATCAAGATACAATCGCTTTTAGCAAGAAGATCTCATTGAGCTAAGTCCTCAACCATGGCTCCTAGGAAACACAAGACGTTAACACCTCCATCCTATATATCCTAGGAAACACAAGACGTTAACGCCCCATCCTATCGGCCCAAAAGGAACACGGGATTTCACGGTCCCATGCCCTTACAATTTCACCACCGTGACTCAACACAATAAAACCTTCCCCTACTTAACCATACGACACCCATATACCGCTGCTGTGATAGCACGAGTTTTGCTTGAATCGCAACAACCCAAAGTTCGGTCCTTAATTGTCCGACAAGCCAAACCACATACCCAATCTCGTACGAAGGCACCATCACTAACCAACACTTGTCCAGACAAAAGCTCATTTGAAAATGATAAAATTTCACTTATAAAACAGATACGAAGATCTGAAACAAAAGTATATAATGAGAGTTGTGTTTAACCCATAATTGGCGGGCTATTCCGACAATCGAGCTCTGGTTCTAGACTTACATGGCTAAGCAACTTGAACAATGATTTCAAACATCCTATCATAATTATTTCAGATGGGGTAATTCATGGATAGCCACAATGACAAGATAATAGGATGTGTCTAACTATTCATCACAAAAATAGCGACATTATCAAAATAGCATGCAAGCAATTATCATTGCATCTATCCTAACAAATCGGGATCAAATATGATGCAAAAGAAAGTTCAAAGGATGCTTGCCTTGCTGGTAGTTCACTTGCTCACTCTCGTTACGTACTCTCTTACTCCGCAACTCGAATCTAAAGAAAGACGATATCGAATAAACATCGAGAAAGTTGAAACAATCAAATTGCTCAAAAATGCATGAATTTTCTACAGTAGCTAGATGATGATTTTATACGAATTTAGGTGAAAGAATTATTCCATTTGGACTTAGTATGCGAGAGTTATGAAGGTTTGAAAATTCAGTTTTCGGGAAATTCCAATTTAATTCAATTCGGTTGTTGTTCACTTAATTTAATTATTTAGCCAAAATTTACAGAGTAGTGGTGAGGATGAGGATTATATGGATGGATAGAGAATAATAATATAAGACCAAAATAACTTAGTTCATATCATTTGGAGTTTTTATGAAATACTTATGCATTTTCAAAGTTAGAAGCATTTCTAGTGTAAAAATTGTGGATATCATGGGGATATGCTCATGATCTTAGGATGATGTGTCAATTGGCAATGACGTTGAAGGTTTGCGAAACACGAGTTTTCGCAGTTCGTGTTCTCACAGTCTCAAAGTACGATCGGCCTGGTGGCGCCGACCGCCATGCCTCGTGAATTGGTCTTTGGTCCGACCGCCAGCCGGTCGGTCCGACCGATTTGTAGCGGTCCGACCGGGCGTCACTGAGCGGTCGGACCGGCAAGTTGAGTGACCTTGGAGTTTGAGGTGGGCCAAAAATAGAGGTGTAGGCAAGTGAGGAGATTCTCATCGCACTTGGTCTTATAATTTTGGAGCTTCGGTCAAAAGTTCTATTCGCTTTAAATTTCCGAGAGGTTGCGGATTTCAGCGTTGAAATTTCGGCTAAGTCCTTTTGTGGCGGTCGACCGCCTTCATGGCGGCCGGGCGTGGTGGGCCGACCGCCAAGGCCGGGCGGTCCGACGGTTTCATTTAAGTCGTCGCTCGTGTGGCGACGATGGTTGCTTGTTAGGTCAAGTTCGTGGATTTCATAGCATATGTGTTGCATGATGCATGTTTTGACTAACGTGGGTTAAGTTGTGAAGAACTTGTTCCGAATTCGATTTGCTTGTCTATTGTTGTGCAGAGGTTGCTTGGTGGTCAACGACGGTCAACGGCGAGGATGATCGGACTAGGCTTGGAGAGCGAGGTTCAAAACGATCGACGATGCCGGTGAAGTCATTGGACTCAAGTATGGTGCAAGATGGACAAAGGTGACCGAACGCGTTCGGCGCGGCGTTGAATCAGCGCACGGGGTGGTGCAAGTGCCATGGTGGTTTCGGTGGGAGCCGGATGGGAGAGACTTGCCGACATGATGAGAGCCGTTGGATCAACCTACACGTGGCGAAAGCGAGTGCAAGCACAACATGAACACGGCGCTTTAAAATGCGTGCGTGTGTCACCCGCTTGTTTTGGGCCTTAACGGAGCCCATTAGGGAGACTCTATTAGAAACCCTAAGCCTCCACTATAAATAGAGGAGGGAGGTGGCAGCACCCCTTCGACCCTTTCATTGTTTTTGAAACCCTAATTTGCTTAGGGAGAGGAGAAGCGGAGGTTAGGGTTCTTGAGAGTTGGATTTGATTTCGTGCTCATGTATTGAGTCTTGCCATCCATTGATGGAGTGGTCAGTAAACTGATCAAATCAATCCAAAGAAAGTTTCTTCAAAAGTGAGTTCATGTGCTTTCTTTCTCTTTTGATGAATTGAGTCTTTGTTTGATCCATGAGTTATTGCTTAGTTTCTTAACGTGATTTAGCTTGCTGTGACGTGAGAATACATCTAGGATCATCAAGATCATCAATCACCCACGCAAGTCTTAAGATCATATTTTCGTTTCACTCGGTTTTGACCTAACTTCGCTCAAACGGTAAAAGGTCTGAACCTGAGCAAGAATTATCACAATTGTTGCTTGAATAGGTTCCTGACATCCTTAGGAAGTTGTGTGTCAAGTTTCACGAATTTTGGACGCACGAATCAAAAGTTTGATCAATTTGCGTTTGGTTTGTCGGCTGTTTTATCTGTTCATCGAACGAGAGTCCGACCTCCCGTGAAATCGGTCCGACCGCCGAGGGAACGGCCGATCACTGGATCGGTCCGACCACTGGATCGGTCGATCGCCACCGACCGGCCCGACCGCCCCGTGAGAGGTCGACCGCTGTCTTCGTGTTTTGTTTTTGTGTTGATTTTACTTTGGGGTTTTGAGTTGATTCAATACAAGTCTTCCACTGTGCATGATTGATTGATCTTCATAGCTTTCATAGCTATTGGAGTGAGATTCGTATTGAATTCAATTTGGGAGAAAAAGAGTTCGTGCTCTATTCACCCCCTCTAGTCGCCTTTTCGGTCCAACAAGTGGTATCGTGAGCACCTGTTAGTTCAATCTTGATCTTAACCGGTCACCGAACTTTGGCGATGGATAAGTACTCTTCCAAACCGCATATCTTCGATGGGCACGACTATGCCTTTTGGAAGAACCGCATGCGTGTCTTTCTTGAGAGCGAACCACGAGGTATTTGGGAAGTCGCTCGAGGTTCGCTTATCTTGCTCGAGGTTGCTACGCCACTTCAAGCTCTTTTGGCTAATGACCGTAAGGCAAAGAATTTTCTCAGATGGTGGGCTTGGTAGACAGGAATATGATAGGATTTGCAATCTCGAGACTGCACATGAGATTTGGAAGACTCTCGAAACCTATCATGAGGGTTCTTCCCAAATCAAACAAGTGCGTCAGCAGGTCTATAAAAGAGAATATAACAAATTCGAGATGCGTCCTGGTGAGAGCATCGATGACATTTTCAGTCGCTTCAACACAGTGATAAATCAGATGAAGTCTGTTGGTATTGAATTTACACAGTCTGAAAATGCCATCCATCTCCTGGCTGCAATCAACACCAGGGAGTGGGAGATAAAGGCTACCGCCATTCAGGAAAATGTCAACTTCTCTGATCTGACTTTGGAGCTGCTCTATAGCAAGCTCAAGACTCATGAGATCCGGAAAGCTGACCATTCTAAGAAGGGTAACATGGCTTTGGTAGCAGACCCGCTCAAGAGAGCCTCTGATGGGTCGTTTGAGTCCTCTTCTGGTTTTTCACTTGCTTCTTTATCTGCAATTCAAGAAGAGGATCTTGAGAGTATTCCCGAGCCCGAGATGGCGCTTTTGATTAAGAAGTTCACAAGGGCCTACAACAATATGAGAAACAAAAGAGAGGCGGCCTGTGACTTGTTATGAGTGTGGAGAGCTTAATCACATCCGGCAAATTGCCCCAAGTGAAAGGTAAGAGCAACCACAAGGATGAAAAGCCACTTGAAGAAGCCTCAAGGGCGCAAGTCCCGGTTTGATGATGCCAAGCTCGGAAGGTCGCCACCGGTTCTTGCCGCTCTTGGAGATCGATCCTTGAGTGATGTGGACTCGGGAGCGAGGAGGACAAGGAGGAGGAGCTCTCAAGACAAGAAGGGAAGGCCAAGGACTTCACCATGTGCTTCATGGCGACTCGACGACATCAATGACAACAATGAGGTATCTCCTTCTTATGATGTTCTCTTTGCTAGATGTGAAACTGTCTATGAGCAAATGCTAGGTCGATAAAGCTTTAAAGTTCATCATGACTAAGAATGAGGAGTTAGAGTCACAAGTAAAGAAACTCACATTAGAACTTGTGAATGCTAAGAGTCTTGAATCGATGAATGTTCATCCCGCTATGCTTTACATTCGAATTAGCTAAACCGCAATCGCTCATGATATTGCTTTGCAACAACTTGAAAATGCTAGAACCGAGTTAATTGAAGTTAAATCTGCTCCTCGCGAAAAATGCTTAAAGTCTAGCATGTTGGTTGCTTCGATGTGGTTGAATCTAGCTCTTGCTCATCGCTTAGAACGTGAACGTGAATTACATGATGTTGTAGAAGCAATAGAGCTAAATATGCCAAGCTTAAGGACAGATTAATTCTCACTACTTGTGCTTCATGTGAAGTTCTTAGCTTGAAGTTGCTCCTTATAAGAAGAGGTTTTATGCTAAAACTTGTGATTCATGTGTTAACCTTAGAAAAGAAATTGCTTACCTTAATGACACATTAGAAAGATTTTCTAAAGGTAAGAAACAGTTAAACATGATTCTTGACAAGTCAAAACTCCTATAAGAAGCAAGGGTTAGGATACAACTTTGCCCAGATAAATCTAATGATATTCAAATTTTGAGAAATGGCTTAGTTGAATTTGATACCCAACCCGCAAAGATCACTTTCAAATCTGCAGCTTTGCCCAACCATCTGCTCACCAAAAGGTGCTTCTCCCAAAGGTACCAAGTACCATTGCACCTATTGTAAGAAGAATGGGCATTTAGTTGAGTTCTCATGGCGTAGGTTGAAAATGCTAAGAAAAATCTTGCTAGAATGTCATCTAATCAACCTAGAGCTTTTGTGAGACATGGTAATTTAGAAAGGAAGAAACCTGGTTTAGGATTTATTTCACATGCTAATCATGCTCATGCTCCTAGACAGATAACTCTCATGTTAGAGTAACCATTGCTCACAATGCAATTTCAAATAGAGTCAAGGATAGCACTTCGCTTGCATACTACTCGCAATGCGTGTCTCAAGATCGCGTTCCCAAGTCATGTTTAACTAACCCCAGATTGAGACACATCGCTCTTTTGTACCTTGATTTTCGTGATCACCGCGAAGGAAGGACACATGGTTCGTCGACTCACTGCTCACGCCACATGACCGGAGACTCAAAATGGTTCACCTCCTTCACGCGGTCGATAGGTGATGTCCTCATCACCTTTGGAGACAATACTCAAGGGCGGATTGAAGGAACAGAACAATTAGGGTGAATGACAATTTCATCCTAAAGGACGCCGCCTTGTGGACAAGCTTAGGTTTAACTTACTCTCTGTCTCACAACTTCTTGATGATGGTTATGAGACAATATTTAAGAAAAATGCTTGTCGGGTGCTTGATTCTCGCAGGTGAGCTCGCTTTTGGGATTTATAGAGTTGCTAGGATCTTTGAGCTGATTTTTCCGAATCTTTGGTGGTTCTCTTAAATGTTTGTTTACACCTTCTTCGAAGTTCGCTTTGGCACCGACGTTTGGGGCACATTGGTTTTGATCATCCGACGCGAGTTAGCAACCTTGATCTCATGAGAGGGTTGCCCAAACTCAAAGCCGCAAGGATGTCAGATGTGCGCTCGTAGGCATGGCAAGCAAGTTGCCGCCACACCCTTCAAAGACTTTGGTCATGACCGACTGACCGGATAGTTGCTTCATATGGATACCGTTGGTCCCGCTAGGTTCGATCAATTGGTGGCAAGTGGTACATTCTTGTCATAGTTGATGATTTCGAGATACACTTGGGTGTTCTTTCTTGCTTCAAGGATGAAGCTTTTGGTTTTATCGTGATCTTGTTCTTCGCTTGGCTTCGAATTTTCTCGTGCCTTGAGAGCGATCCAGTGACAATGGCACGGAGTTCAAGAATGCCTCGCTTGCCTCTTTTTGTGCCGAGCGGAATTGAGCATCGCTTCTCTTCTCCACACGCCCTCAACAGAATGGCGTTGTGGAAAGGAAGAAACAGAACCTTAGTCGAGATGGCTAGGACAATGCTAGATGAGTATAGCACACCGAGGAGGTTTTGGGCGGCTATTTCTACAACTTGCCATATTGCAAATCGTGTCTACTTGAGACCTTCTTTGGGCAAGACTTCATATGAGCTTCGCTTTTGGTAGAAAACCGTCTGCTTTCTCATTTTCGAGTGTTTGGAGCTAAGTGTTTCATTCTCAAGACAGAAACCTAGATAAATTTGAATCAAGGACTTTTGATGGTTTATTTCAGGTTATCCCGCACATTGAGGGTTTTCGGTTTTTAATGTTGAAACTAACATTGTCCAGAGACATGCAATGTCACTTTTGATGAGACTAGCCTCGAGCTAGATCCGACATTTCGTGTGATACACAGTGACAAAAGCATTTTTGTGGAGGAAGATGATGACGGTCGATATTTGTCCTCCACCGCTTCGAGGCTCCCGCCCAAGTTCCGTAACTCGCTACGATCGCTTCACCTCCAATTGAGGCTCTCACGCATCTTCTTCATCGCCAGCATCTGCGGAGGTTGAGGAGATATTGTCTCCCGGCGCCCACTTCATATTCAGAGGCATCATCCTCCGGATCGATGATTGGTAATCTTAATGAGCGAGTCACTCGCCTGTATCACGATCCAAGTCTCTACTCTCATTCTGGCATTTGTTGCTTCTTTCGAACCCCGCGATATATCACATGCGTTATCTGATTCTAGCTGGGTTAATGCCATGCATGAGGAGTTAGAGAATTTTGAGAGGAATAAGGTCTGGAATCTAGTAGAACCTCCTAGTGGTCATAATGTGATAGGAACCCGTTGGGTGTTCAAAAATAAACAAAATGAGGATGGTTCTGTGGTTAGAAACAAGGCTAGATTGGTAGCTCAGGGTTTTAGCCAAGTTGAGGGGTTAGACTTTGATGAGACATTTGCTCCTGTTGCTAGATTGGAAGCCATTCGCATTCTGCTTGCATTTGTTGCTTCTAAGGGCTTTAGATTATATCAGATGGATGTTAAGAGTGCCTTTTTGAATGGTTTTATAGAGGAGGAAGTGTATGTTAGACAACCCCCAGGCTTTGAGAATCCCAAGCATCCACATCATGTTTTCAAGCTATCCAAAGCCTTGTATGGTCTTAAGCAAGCCCCTAGAGCATGGTATGATAGACTTAAGACCTTTCTGCTTAAGAATGATTTTGAGATGGGTAAGGTAGACAAGACCTGTTCATCCTTAGGCGTGGCAATGACTTCCGCTTGCTCGGTTTATGTAGATGATATTATCTTTGGTGGTTCTTCTCATGCTCTTGTTTCCACTTTTCCGAGACCATGTCCAGGAATTTGAGATGAGTATGATGGGAGAACTCAACTACTGGGCTTCAAATCAAGCAATGCAAGGAAGGGATATTCATCCATCGACGGCACACCAAGGATCCGCTCAAGCGCTTCGAGATGGGTGATCGCAGCCGATCGCCACTCCCATGGCGATTTCGATCGCTTTGGATCCGGATGAGGAAGGAGAAGCCATGGATCAACGCGAGTACCGCAAAGATGATTGGCTCCTTCGCACTGACGGCCTCAAGACCGGACATCCACTTCTGGCCCGCTCTGCGCGGTTTCAGCGCCTCCGAGGACTTCCCATCGCCAGTCATAAACGCATCTTCGTGTATTTACACTCTACCTCCAGATGGCATTTGGTATTCCCGCCGTCGCCCTTGTCCATTCGGGGTTTTCAGATTCGATTTTGCGGTCGTCGGCTAGATAGGAAGAGTACCTCGTGCACTTGTCACTTCCTAGGCACTTCTTGTCTCTTGGTCTTCTAGGAAGCAATCTTCGTTGCACAATCCACTCAAGCTGAATATGTAGCCGCGCTAGTTGTCGTAGTCGATTTTGTGGATGGTGTCCACTCTAAGGATTTTGGGTTGGCTTTTGATAGTGTTCCTCTTTCTCGTGATAACACTTCTGCGATTAACATTGCTAAAAACCCCGTGCAACACTCTAGGACCAAGCACATAGACATTCGCTATCACTTTCTTAGAGATCATGTCGAGAAGGGTGATATTGTGCTACATTTCGTGGAGTCCGAGGCTCGGTTGGTGATATCCTCACCAAGCCTTTAGATCCAACTAGGTTTGCCACCTTGAGAAGTGAGTTAGGGTAATTTATCCCTACGGTTTGGTTTGAGGGGAGTTTGATCTTTCTGCTTTTACCTTGTTCATTTGATCTTTTCTTGATCTTCTTTTGTTCTTTTGATCTTTTAGTTTGTGCATTTCATTGTTTCATACTGCATTCATATGAAAACCAAAAGATGCATTGTTATATGCTTTTCTCGCTTGTCTTTAAAATTGATGAAGCTTTGCTTATTACCCTGCTTGAGCTTTTAGTATTCCAATTCGCTCAATGCCATGTCTAGTTCCTTGACTTGCTAGAATTATCATGCTTTCACATGTGTAGCTAAGTCTTTGCTTGAATGAGCTAGAACTTTAAGACAATTTGAACTAAAAACTGCAATTTGTGGATGTTTTAGCTAGTTGCGCAATTAGTGCTCCTTTATGACATTGGCCTGTCAAAATTAAGTGTTAGCTCTTGAATCTAGTATTGATCATTACTTGAGCTTCTTGTTCTTTTGAGAATCTAAATCGCTCTTGTGAACAAAAAAAAGGAGGTCTCTTTGTGCGAAAACCGATCTCACCAATTCTTTCTCATGAGACGGCTTGCCATAGCACTAGGCATGAACTCGGGGAGTTTTGGATGACCTAGATCATTCTTTTAAGCTTTTTGTGCTTAAGATGGTCGCGCAAGGCTTGAGATCTAGCACGTGGATAAGAAAATGAATTTTCAAATGGGTAGAAGCTTAGGAAGAGTTTGTGGATGGCTCCTAGTCCAGATCTTCTTCACTAAGATATACCTTTCATCAACTTCAATATTCCTTTGCAAATGAAAATCTGTTGAAAATGGGCGGTTGAGACAATTTGAGCAAAATAATTCAATTTAGGACTTGTTTGTCTCTTAATGTGGTTTTTGTTAGCTTCTTTGTCTCACATTGACATTTTGACATGGCCGCTTCATTTTAGGATCTCTGTTGATGAACTTGCTAGATTTGAAACTTTGCTTAAAATGCTAAAATTCATTGCTTTATATTGAGCCTTCTTGCTTTAGCTTTGTTATATATGTCTTATCATGATCTTGCTAGCATTCAGTGATATGGTGTTTATGCAAAATTTGAGATGCTAGCTTGTTCTTTTGGGTAATCTCCAAAGCTTCTTGTAATCCAAAATTGAAAATACAAAAATATGAAGCTACCCATTGCATTTCATGCATGCTCCTTCTTATGCTTTTTCCTCATTCTGCATTTGTTATCTCCGAACGAGAGGAAGGCGTGTTTCCTTGATGACTCCATTGTCAAAGGGGAGAAGATATTTCAAAATGTGTAAAGGGAGAGGATTTAAAAGTATTACAAAGAGGAGAAAATTGGAGAATTTGAAATTTTCAAATTTGAGGATCATAGTGAGGGGAGTTTCTTATTTGCATTCTTATGGTCTTATTGCTCTTTCTCGAACTTGAATTGCAATTCTTGAGCCTCACCATGATCAAAGGTCATTTTGAACAATTGTTCTTTCATATGGACCTTAAGTGAGATTTTGACTCTTCTTTGGAAATTGAAGCTTTCTTGCTTTCTTTTGCCTTATCTCACTTGCCGATGCTATTCAAGCCACTTGGTCATTTTCATTGCTTTCTCTTGCATATGGACCAAGTTGTGCCTTTCTTGTAACGTTGAGTTTTTACTTTTCAAACTTCAAAACTTGCATTTGTTGGGAATTGCCAATGTGATCATCAAGGGAGATTGTGGATATCATGGGGATATGCTCATGATCTTAGGATGATGTGTCAATTGGCAATGACGTTGAAGGTTTGCGAAACACGAAGTTTTCGCAAAGTTCGTGTTCTGTCAGTCTCGGCGGTCGATCGCCCCGTGGCGGTCGATCCGCCTAGCGATGAAAACGAACGAAACGGACGGAAAACCCTATTTCTACTTCCGCTTTATATTTGTTGGCGAAACGGATCGGGTTCGAAAATGCGTTCAAACGGAATCGGGATATGCGGGTGCACGAAACGAACCAATACGGTCGGAAACTCAACGAAACGGACGAAGCCCGAACTTAAGCCGAATACCGCACATCTTTATACTCACAATCACAATCACACACATCTTTTACGATGAAAAGCAATGTAAAGCACGAATTCGTAGATTCAAACGCAAATGAAAATAGTTTAGGATTTATCGTCACACACTAACACAAGAACATCGTGACACTTAGTTCGGATGACATCTAACAAATTAAAATGAGTCGGCATGAATATAGCACAAGACATCACATAATAACATGGCATATTTTTCCGATGTTCATCTTAGATGGGCTAGTGTTGGGCCTCTAGGAGTTGGGGGACCGGGGACAAAGATTGGGCCCGCCTAAAATCCGGTAAATTTCGTAAAATACGGAAATATTCGACCAAATACGAATTCCGCAAAACGGACGAAAACGCCGTTTACTACCGTCCGCATTCCGCACCTCCGTCCCGACTCGAACCGATCCGGATATTTCCAAAATACGAAACGGACGGGTCAAATATAGAAAATGGATTTGTTCGACCGAAAATTTCCGTCCGCTTTCAACGCTAAGACCGCCATGCCTCGGGTGAATTGTCTTGGCGGTCCGACCGCCAGGTCGGTCGTGTTCGACCGATTTGGTAGCGGTCCGACCGGCGTCCGTTGAGCGGTCGGACCGCAAGTTGAGTGACCTTGAGTTTGAGGTGGGCCAAAAATAGAGGGTGTAGGCAAGTGAGGAGATTCACCGCACTTGGTCTCATAATTTTGGAGCTTCACCAAAAGTTCTATTCGCTTTAAATTTCCAGAGAGGTTATGGATTTCAGCGTTGAAATTTCGGCTAAGTCCTTTTGTGGCGGTCGATCGCCTTCATTGGCCGATCGATCCGTGGTGTGATCGACCGCCAAGGTCGTGTCTCGGCCGGTTTTCATTTAAGTCGCCGCCGTGTGGCGGCGATGGTTGCTTGTTAGGTCAAGTTCGTGGATTTCATAGCATATGTGTTGCATGATGCATGTTTTGACTAACGTGGGTTAAGTTGTGAAGAACTTGTTCCCGAATTCGATTTGCTTGTCTATTGTTGTGCAAAGTTGCTTGGTGGTCAACGACGGTCAACGCGAGGATGATCGGACTAGGCTTGGAGAGCGAGGTTCAAAACGATCGACGATGCCGGTGAAGTCATTGGACTCAAGTATGGTGCAAGATGGACAAAGGTGACCGAACGGCGATTCGGCGATCGTTGAATCAAGCGCACGGGTCGGTGCAAGTGCCATGGTGGTTTCGGTGGGAGCCGGATGGGAGAGACTTGCCGACATGATGAGAGCCGTTGGATCAACCTACACGTGGCGGAGCAGCGAGTGCTTCACAACATGAACACGGCGCTTTAAAATGCGTGCGTGTGTCACCCGCTTGTTTTGGGCCTTAACGGAGCCCATTAGGGAGACTCTATTAGAAACCCTAAGCCTCCACTATAAATAGAGGAGGAGGTGGCAGCACCCCTTCGACCCTTTCATTGTTTTTGAAACCCTAATTTGCTTAGGAGAGGAGGAGCGGAGGTTAGGGTTCTTGAGAGTTGGATTTGATTTCGTGCTCATGTATTGAGTCTTTGCCATCCATTGATGGAGTGGTCAAACTGATCAAATCAATCCAAAGAAAGTTTCTTCAAAAGTGAGTTCATGTGCTTTCTTTCTCTCTTTGATGAATTGAGTCTTTGTTTGATCCATGAGTTATTGCTTAGTTTCTTAACGTGATTTAGCTTGTCGTGACGTGAGAATACATCTAGGATCATCAAGATCATCAATCACCCACGCAAGTCTTAAGATCATATTTTCGTTTTCACTCGGCTTTGACCTAACTTCGCCAAACGGTAAAAGGTCTGAACCTGAGCAAGAATTATCACAATTGTTGCTTGGAATAGGTTCCCACATCCTTAGGAAGTTGTGTGTCAAGTTTCACGAATTTTGGACGCACGAATCAAAAGTTTGATCAATTTGCGTTTCGGTTTGTCGGGCTGTTTTTATCGTTCATCGAACGAGGTCCGACCTCCGTGAAATCGGTCCGACCGCCGAGGAACGGTCGATCATTGGGATCGGTCGACCGCCGGGATCGGTCGATCCGCCCACCGACCGCCCGACCGCCCCGTGAGAGGTCGACCGCCATGTCTTCGTGTTTTGTTTTGTGTTGATTTTACTTTGGGGTTTTGAGTTGATTCAATACAAGTCTTCCATTGTGCATGATTGATTGATCTTCATAGCTTTCATAGCTATTGGAGTGAGATTCGTATTGAATTCAATTTGGGAGAAAAAGAGTTCGTGCTCCTATTCACCCCCTCTAGTCGCCTTTTCGGTCCAACAAAAATAATAATACGTCTATGAACTTCCTATTGCACTTAATACTTTTTGCACTCAACTTAACTTAGTCTCTGCCATGACAAGTGGGGTCTATGTATTTTCTTTTCTTTTCTATTTATTTCCTAAGGAAAACATCTACCGATAAATCTAACCTTCTCATACTCATACTTAACCGATTCTCGAGTGTTGAATCCAATCACATGTATAACACTATCCAATCATATTCTCATATCTTGATCTAAATCTCATACTAACCTCCACTAAGACATTATCAAGGTAGTCAATCCATCGAGTGATGTCCGAACTCACGATCTTCCAAATAAACAACCTATCCGATAATTACACGAAATCCACCGACTCATGGGCACATGACCTTGATTAAATCCATCAATCATTCTCTAATATACTATTTGAACTAATACTAACTATCTAGCTCTACTAGTCTCGCCTCGCAAATCACCTCGCATATACCAAAATTTCCACCGATTGAGGTTTATTTGACTAACCGACACCTAGCGAGCTTTTACAATTTACAAGCATGTCTATCATTTAACAACTCACTAACCAATCAACTTATATCCATTTCACTGGATTAGTCGCAGATGACATCTAACAATCCAATCACATATGTCTCTCATGATCGACTAATAATCATTTAGCTACTAATCCAAAAGAGAGTAACATTGCATCGACTTCGACATGGGACTTACCTACTAATTTCATGGCAATCCAAATATTAATCCACAATCAAATAATCCATTCTACCATCTCCCAAATTCTAGCATATAAGATTCAGCATAACTATCGGTTAAGGCATCCGATCAAGCAATCCCAAAATATACTTAATCCGACATCCAAAGAGCAACAATACACATATATAAAAGATATATCAGTAAACATCAACACATACGTCAACCATCAAGTAATAAATTACAAAAATCTTTATGCGACCTATCTCCAAAAATTACTAGTCCAATGTGAGAAGAAACCTCTAATTAATTTATCCTCCAAAGATCACCACTAGCATACATGCGACTTCACAACAATATCGTCCGATCAAATAATCAACTCATATATTTAATGTAGCATCTACCGATCAATAATGCACGCATTTCGCCACAATAATCTAATTATCCGCATTCACCAAAATATCAATACATGATCATGCCAACGCCTAAATAAGACTTAACTAGAGAGTCGCACCGATCTAAGCTATCAAACAATTTTTTTTTTACAATTAAACATGCATGAAAAGATGCCATGCTCATGACTAATATGCAACATGCACAAGTAAATATCGTAAACGCGATTTGACACTAAAGATTTTTACCGCGGCACTAGGCGTGCGAAATATCGCCGGACATCGTCTTCTTGGCACTCGTTTGCATCCGCCGTAGTCGTCGCCGATCTCGTGTGCGTCCACGTCCGTGTCGACCGTAGTCATCGCCGAGCTCGTCGCGCCCATGCCCGCTATCTCGGTACCACCGCATGCACCACACCGTGACGCCGTTATCTTCGGTGCTCAACTCACCCGTGATCTTCCTCGCCTTGTTTCCGCGAGCCTCGCCATGCCTTCGGATGCCATCGAGCCCACCATGTGCATGCGTGGCTCCAAAGACGCCGGCTCGGCCTCGTAGCTGTGTCATCGAGCTATCGTCGGCAGCGTGCAAGGCTGCCGCGCGCCACGGCCTCGCCTCGTCCACTGAGCCGACACCGCGCCATGCATGCGGCCGCACCACCGACAGCACCATGCCGGGCGCCGCCCTCCTACCCGTGGTGCCGCCGCATGCATGCATGTTGTCGAAGCTGCCGCCGGTGCCACCGACAACGCCGAAGCCGCTGTCCTTGCGCCGCGCTCGCCTGCCAGTTACCTTGCCGCTGCAGCACCAAGCCTCCTCTCCTCCTTGCCGCAGCCGCCAGCCAAGCCATGCGCATGCTTGTGCTCTTCCTGCTGCTCCCTTTTCTTCTTCTTGTCTCCAAGCCAGTCGCATCGCTGACAATGCCCTGCACAAGCCTAGCTCACTTTGCGGACCAACATGGCCAGCGCGCTCTTCTCCATTTGTCGCAACGAGCTTCCTCCCCAACTTCTCCTCCTTCCTCTCCAAGAATGCTTGAATGACCATGCATGTAGATGATATTTGGATGGATGGAAAGCTAATGGGATGAGGATTGCAATGGTGTGACATGCAAGGGTTGATTCTTTGTTTAAAGCTATGATTTTGAGGAGAGGAGTTGGAAGCTTGAGCTCATGAGGAGAAACGAAAATGGCAGTGTGCTATTTGGGGAAGAGGATGACCGAGTGATGAGTGGGAGGGGTGGTCTGGCTGGAAAAAGGGGAAGTGGGGTGTTCATACTGGGAACAATGGGCGAGGGGTGCTCACTGGGAGGAAAATAAAATGGTTGTGGTCATTGTTGGGGTCTTGGGAAGAGAAATGGTAGTGAGCTAAATAAACAATAGCATGATGATGAGGTGGTTCGGTTGGGAGAAAGAAAAGGCATGCATGTGATTCGTTGGGCAAGAAGAGAGGCAAAAGGTTTCCCTCTTGGGTAAAGAAAGAGATGGTAGTGGATTGTTTGTACAAGTTGGATGGAATAGTAAGTGAGGTGATGAAACGGGTTTTTATTGTTCTGCATTTTTCTATAATTATTTTAAGTACTAGTTTTGTTGGTTGTGTTATTTTGGGAGGAGATAAATAGCAGCATGGATCATCCTCCGTTTCTCGAACTCATCCAAATGACCTCGCATGTGCAGACTAGTCACTAAAATGGAATGATCTTAAGACGACGATCACAATGGTATAACATGCGTCGTCGGATTCTTAATTCTCGGTCGTGATTGCGAGGAGAGAAGTTAGGGAAAAACAAGAACACGCAGGCGAAACGTCTGCAGTCGGCCGAACCAGAAAAGAAAGCGAAAATACTAAGGCATGCAGGATGACATGATTTTTCTGATGCATGCAAAACAAGAAATCAAAATAATTTATTATATATATATATAACCTTTTAATTGATTCAATTTGATTTTTAAGGCAACATTTTGATTAAACACTGGAAAAATTTCTAAAACATAGTCAAAAATTTAATACATCACCAAATTAAATATTAACATCCGAATTCTGGGAATCGGGGTGTTACAATGCTCAAGGCAAAAGTATGACTAGCTAGGCCTAAGGATGTGTTCATAGTATTTTACTGGCCTTGGTGTTTGGTTGGAAGACCAGATTGCTAGTATAGATTGTCGTACTATTAAGAGGGGTCTTGTCTAGTAGCTTGAGTCTCATCATATGTTGATAGCACAATCTTGCTTGCTCTAGCTCACCGTGGTATGATATTATTATTTGCGAATGTGTTTTGCAAATAATTGAGACTCATGCGTCTAATCCTTATAGCATGTGACTGTACTTTGCAAATGTGTTTTGCAAATAGTTGAAGTCCATGTACCTACTCCTTGTGGCATGATATAAGTTTGCATATGTGTTTTGCAAATTGTTGGGATTCATGCATGTTCCCTTGGCATGGTCTAAAATTGCTTGTTACTATTTCCTTGGACTTAGATCATGATTGTGACTCTCTAAAGTTATTGTGTTTTATGCATTGATGTAATGTGTTTGAGATCATACAATCAGGTGGGTTGTGTAGCCCTCTAAATAATCTTTCAATAGAGTCCAAGATCACTCAATTCCGACTTCGGAGTCAAAAGTTATGACCGTTTTTTCGAGTGTCGCCTGTGCTGAAATCCAGGGCCGGACTGACCGCAGTTGAAAGCCCGGACTGACCGCCCTTATAAGGTCGGTCAACATTTTCCAAAGGGCATATTTTTCGGTTTTCTTCCTCCTGGAAGGCCCAGACTGACCGGGGGTCCGGTCAGACCGGACCTTGTGAGGACGGACCGATCGAATTGTGTCTAATGACTAGTTTTATAGTTTGCTGTAATCGTAGCCCGATCGATCGCCCTATGCTGCGACCGACCGGTTTCCTGAATTTTTGGTAGATTCTCCTCCAACGGCTAGTTTTTGTGTGTGGGCTATAAATACCCATCTTGGCTGGTTGGGGGGCAACTCTTGGCATCCCATTTCATCCTCTTGAGCTAGTGTGAGCTTCTCCTCTCAATTGTGCATGTGTTGCACCTTGTGAGCAAAGGGAGAGGGTCTAGTTGCATGTGTTGCAACTAGAATTGGATTGACCGTCCAATTGTGCGTGTGTTGCACTTTGTGAGAGTCAAGCGAGAGACTTTGACTTATTACTCTTGGTGTTTGCCGACACCTAGATGGCATGGAGGCATCGTGGTCCGGTGATCTTCTCAAGAAGCTTATGAGAAGGCCTGGCGTGTTGTCAGTGGTTTGATGCTCGTCATCTCCAGAGTGGAGGAAAAGCAACCCCGAGTGGATCGAGGTGTTGGTTCGGTTTGGAACGGTCCAAGTGGTTGGACTTACCTCGGAGGTGTTGGCTCAAGTTGTGGAGCTGGTTCAACACGGTTGCGCATACCTCAACGTAGATTAGAAGAGACCGGCAAGTCTTCGAACACCACGGTAAAACATTGTTGTGTTATTGTGGTTTGCATTCTTGTGTTTTACTCTATTGCAATTTACTTTGTGCAATTTACATGCCTAGAATTAAATTGCTTATCCTCGTATGATTGCTTATCATCAATAAACTTAGCTTGTTGGTGCACTTAGTAAAGACTAGTTGATTTAGGTTTTAATTGTGCAAAATCGTATTGTTTTACGCTTCCGCATCAGAAATCGGTTTTAGCCAGAGAAATTTTTTAAAACTGCCTATTCACCCCCTCTAGTCGGCCTCCTCGATCTTACACCACATCACCTTACCGCATCCATGCCTTCCCTCCTCCTCACCCATCCCTGATTGCATTGACCTCGGCACCTCCGAGAGCTCCGTCGCTCTTGCCCACAGTCACATACCTCTCTATCGCGAGTCCTCCGCCCATTGTCTATAAAAAGCTCGCCCGAGCTTCATTCTACCCTTTCGTCACCACTCCACTCATTCCCTCTCCTTTTCTCCTCCTCAGTCGTGCTCAAATACAGAGAACTTCGAGCTCCATTTTCGGCTGCCGCGTCACCACCCTTATTACTGTCGTTCCAGAGGGTTCCTCTTTGCTCTATTCGTGTCATATCGTGTTCCAGGGCATGAGTAGCCTTTCCCCTCACTTGATTTCATCTTTGGTCCATGGGAACGCGCTTGAACTAGCTTCTTCCCCATCTTCGGTCATTTCCGCCACCGTAGTCACTGCTGGAGTTTCACTAAACCTTGGACCGGTTCTCTGCACCAGAAGCATCCCTAGGACACCCTCATCCTTCCCCGACGATCCGACGAAACTCTCCCTCGCCCGAACATCTCCTCCACGTGAAGCTCCACCTGCCTCGGTTCTTCGTCGTCGGCGATACTTCAACCACCTCCGTCCTTCCTGTCGGTCCCGGTGAGCTCCTAGAGACTTGTAGATACTTATGCGCATGTTAGATAGTCAAGGGCAACAATGGTTTGGCCGTTGGCTTGTAGCCGTAGCATAGCCACCGCTCATCTCCGGTGCACCACCGCGTCGGGCCACCCTAGCCCTCGCCGCTAGCTCCATCAAGTGCGCAAGAGCATGGGGAGCCCATTTTGGGCTTTCCCCGGCACCGTCGTGCACCACCGCACCGAAAAGGACATGCATTGTAGCAATGTCGTTAACGCACGTAATCTCGGTTGTTAAGACAAACGACATTTAAATGATTAGTTAATTAATGCTTGAGTCGTTAATATGTGGGACTGAGCCAAAAGATTAAAGAAAATCTAATTCAAAACATTATTCTAAAAGAGTCACTCACATGCGGATCCCACCTCTTAAGTGCACAGTGAACACCTCAGTGAACCCATGCGTTGTGCTCGTAGACTTGTGGTCTACACACTGTTGCATGGACCAAGTCACTGACAAGTGGACCCCACATGTCTGAATAATAAATAAAAATCAGAAGAAAATGTAAAGTACACTTTTAGCTTTGAGGAAATATGCTTTCTCTATTTGGAAAGTGTAAACCTCAGTAAGTACAGAAGAGAATACACTTTTCTTACTAGAGAGCGTAAACCTTAATAGAACATTTGTGAGAATACGTTTTCTCTGTTGGAAAGCGTATTTCTCTTTTGCTCTGGAATTATCAAACCGAGCCAATTTAAAAATGTAATAACTTTTGCATAAAAACTCCAAATCGAATGAATTTCGTTTCAAACTACATATAAAATCATGCTATACCCGAATATACAAAAATATTTGAATTTGGTTACTGTTGAATTTATTGGTGTTATTTAATTCGTTTCCGGCTCTTTTTGGATTAGACGTTGATTGCTCAAGCGATTATTTCGACGACCAACCATCCATATATTCAGAACAGCAAGAACAAGGCAAGCACCTCCTTTGATCATATTGATCCCATTATTTTACTTACTATACTTTGTTTTGCAAAATCTATTATGTTTGATATGAAAATGCTATGTTTGGGAAGTCGATAGTTGTAAATCCTAATTGTTGCATACAACTCCTTGGAATATTGAACCCTTACTATTGCAGCCATTAGATTATGGTTTAGACAATATATAATATCATTTGAGAATTTTTTAGTGCTATCATCGCACAACTGCTTTTTAGAGCAATAGATTTTTCCTAAAAAATTTATAAAAGGACAATATGATAAATGTGAATTTGGGAGATTTATAAAAAATATCCAGAGGGGTGTGCCTATGTTATTTTGTATAAAAAAATATAAATAAAAAATCGAGTTTTAAACACAGGACGAGTTATATTGTATTCTGAGAAGAGTGAGGAGTGTACCTCACTAGTAGATAGGGGGGATTGTCGCCCAAGGTCAATTAAGGACCGGACGCTAGCAACTCCAATCTAAGATCTAACGTACAACCATATGTGCTAGTATGGGACGACCTTAGCTAATTAAATAATTGAAAACTAGTCTTGCACGTTGGTAGTCTGTAGAGTGTGAATATGACCGGTAGGCATGTTTGAAGGGGCTCCCTTCACCACGGTGTTGGGCACAAAGCTTATCGACACAACTACAAATGCCCCACTTGACGGGGGTACCTGGGTAAGTGAGGGTGAACATTCGCTGGGCTAGTGCAAGGGTAGAACTAGATTATGTAAAAGCTTCGACGTGTGCTCTAAACTGCTTACCTACGATAATGAGCGGCAGCATCAATGGATGCTGAATAAACTAGAGAATTCGTGTACTATAGGTAAAGTTGTACACCTCTCAGAATGTAAATCTATTTAAATAGTCGTGCTCGCGGTCATGAGCGCTTAGTACGGATGGTATGGGTTTAATTTTGATTTTCAAAAATCGTTTTATTGGTAAACCATAGGTAATGACTTGTAGGTTTTTCATTTTAGTTAACTGCCATGTCTATGGCTGAACATGAAATGTTGTTCACAGCCGAGGAGGGTTGCGAATTGTTGTCTTTATTCTTTTATGCTCGAACCGAGAAGGGTTGTGAGTTGTTGTTGTTATTAATTCAGTTCTTTACTTACTGTCCTGTATATATTTAACTGCTTTTGAACTCCCGTTACAAATTACTACATATTGATATTGTAAATAAAAATGGTTTTAAGCAAAATAACCTGTAGAGTAGAGCCTCATTCTTTGATAGCCTTGCATATATATAAATTTTGTGATACACTACAAGTCTTGTTGAGTACGTATTGTACTCAATTTTGCTTATATTGTTGTTTAGATTTCATAGATGAGCTAACACCAGACGATACATTCTTCGCACCCGAAACCGGAGGGTTCGGTGACGTGTCTATCTAGACCTTATTTCTTGTTGGTTGTCTGAGGGATTAGATGGGCATGCCGCTGGAATTTCGCTACTTTTATTACTTCTTCTGTTGCTACTTTACTCTGTTGATGACTGCTTTTATTTGGCCGGTCGGCTGTTGATGTAATAACTTTACCGCTTAAGTTAAGTACCCTTTGCCTTACTTTTATATGTGAATGATAAATATTATGAATATGTGTACTAGCCACTAATTATGGGACTAGTACGGTATACACATAGGGTCTTCGGGTATTCCACGCCTGGGGGGTCCGACGGGAGAGGAGGAAATGAGGCCCGTCTAGATCCTATCGATGGAAGCGACGATGGGCGACGAGGCGGAGGCGCGCAGAGCAGAAGAGCGGGGGGGGGGGGGGCGGAGAGGAGGAAGCGCAGGCGGCGTCGCAGGTGATGCTGAGAGATAGTTTGCTGATAATGTGTCAGTAGAGAGGGACATGAGTAGGAGGGTTAAGAGGACGGACGACCACCAACTCTAATTTTTAAGTAGTAGAAATATAGTCGCACTCAATAACAGCACACCACAGTTAAACTTATTGTACTACAAATTATGAAACGTACAGGCATTGCACCGTACGTAGTTTTATGCAGCAGACAGCCAATATATAAGCTGTCACGTACGGCCTTTATACCAGATACATTTGGACATCAAACAACTAGTATTGCACGCTTAACGTGCGTGCATCAGATCACATCACAAAAGTTCTTCACACATTGACACAACACAGAATTACGAGCAATAGTCACTCTTCTAGTAGAACGCGATCGAGGCGCGGTGTCGTCACGTTTTTATTGGTTCACACGGTCGTCTTCAAGGTAGCCATGTCGGCATGAAGGCGGTGACGCATGAGTTATTAATCTGCTCAGGAGTAAACCTATACGAACAAACAACAAAGAGACAGGATCAGATATCTGTACATAGTGATCATAATTTGTTTCTTTTCTTTGTTTTTCTTTTATTGAAACCTATCACACAGTTTGTTTCTAATGAACTAGAGCTAATGCCTTTTATCTTCTCGCACAGCGCAGCGGACGTTGAACCTAGCTAGTGACATCTCACATAATAAGAATCAATCTTAACAACCGTCCAAATAGAGTCTTACGTGGTTCTTGAGATAACTTATTTTACCTGCATAAGCAGGGGTTGAATATCAAAAGAAAAACGCAGTCAAGTGCTAGTGATGACCAGCTTCCTCTCGCTAGGGTATGGAGTATGGACAAATTAGGGCATCGAAAAATTAGATGGTAGTTTAGCATTACAACTTGGATTTCATGCCTAAGCGCCCAAGATCGTCAAAAGAGAGAAGACAGAGCATGAAGAAAGCACACGCATAGAACCGTACGTACCCAATCTGCAGTGTAGGCTCGGCGTCAGTGTCCAGGGGATGAAAGAATCCGTTGCCGGCGTGCGGTGGCGCCTGCTGTGAGGACTGCCGCTGATCGTAGCCAGCAAGTAGGTTGGCACCATGCTCCCACACTTGTCCGTGCACCTGGCTCTCCTCGAGCTTTTCCTCGCAAAACAATTAAAAAGGTCACTAATCTTGCAAATCATTTATTTTCTTTTCCTTTTGATCCCTTTCATTTTGGTTCAATTAGTTAGGACGAAGGTTACACTAGTCGGATGATGGGCATGCAAACATCGTCCATTGATAAGATGTTGTTCTTTTACTCTGTACTGTAAGTCAAAAGAATGTTGTAGAAACTACAGTGTTCATCATACGAAAATGACCAAATTAAGATGGAAATTTTTGGAAATTTTTCACGAAAGTGTTATAGATACACTATAACGGGCAGCCTCCTGCCGGTATCATTCAAAAAAAAAAAGATGCAAATTTTTGGAGTGCAGAATTCAACAAATGTACTAAGTTATGCATCCAAATACTGATGTGCATGCGAACTTGATAAGTTTGGACATTGAAGCATTAGTGTGTGTTATAAATATATATATTCTCTTGAAATGCAATTTCTTGATGTGCCTGTGTTCGCAAGCATATGCACGTAGGAGGAGCAAGAGTGTCAGCTGACACAAATGACACCCTGAAGAACTAAATTTTTCCTAAGTGCACTTGGCCCAACATTAAGTACATATATATAGCTTCATGACAAGTACATCCAAAAGTAAATTACAAATAACTTCAAAACAAGAAAAGCAGATGCTCCGGAGTCTCCGGAGTCTCTAAGACCAATTGCAAGTAAATGTATGCAACCACTACCAAAATCCAGTTAACTTGTACGGGCAATGGAACTTACTTTTCTTCTAAGGCACTTATTTGCTTCACACAGCATTTGTTCCTGGAAAATTATTTAGCGATATCATTAGTTGGGAAGAGTCAACTCTCTGATCTGTCCAAAAGTTAACTAAGAAGATTTCAATTAATAACAGAAATCATTTATGTTAATTGCGTACCCTCCTCTGGAGATCGGTGAGCTGATCAACCATATGCTGTGTCTGAAAGAGATAATTGGGATTTTGATCAGCATTTTTGTAAACATTTATTATACTGCAGCTGTGCAGCATCTAGACATACATGCATATATAGCTAGCGTAAACTAGATAGCAAATTAAGTCCAGGCTGACAGAAGAAAAATGCGTCTAGTTCTAGGACATAGGATGCATGGCGTTATCGAATTAAAATGTCCTAATGTAGCACTTCCCAGTACCAGCAAAAATTATCACCATTCAAAGAGACCCAGATAACTATAGTTTGATAAACATGAGGATACAAGTAAGCCTAACTGATTTGATCCAACTATATTTTGCTGCATGAGGAAACGGTGGTCATATGACAAACAATCAATTACCCTTGTGGATCTTATGTGCCTTAAGGATGAATCAAGTTGCTTTTCAAGCTGCTCAAGCTCTTTGATGCCGAGTGACCCAAGATCTTCACCAAGCAAATTCCTGCAATTGTCAACAAATTCAAAGGCTGCTATAAGCTGCCTGCATCTAATTAAATTCAGTGAAATGCATGATATATAGATGTGATTTTGGCTTCATTTAGCCCCTCCATAAATTGGTATCTATCCTCAAGGGGTTGCGATTTGTTAAACTCGTTTTCAGAGATTACAGGTCTGGATGCTCATATCATTTGACTAAGACCCAATGCATGCATGCAGTAGTTATGCTATCTAAATTTCTTTCACACTAGCTCATTGGTAATCACCGAATTAAATAGGCCAAAAGGTAATTTACCCTGGAAATGAAAATACTTAACTAGTTTATCCTCTAGTTATATCATTTTTCAATAGAAAGCTGCCCAAATTAGGTTTGAACTGGAGGTCACTTCATCTTGATAAAAGTAACTCAAGAAATAAAAGTCGACACTTACCTTTGAGTTCTCTGTAAATTATCCACCCGTGCTTTCAGTTTGAGATACTCATTGCGACTGCTCTGCACTAACTGAAAGATAAGTGTATTTCAGTACAAAGAACTTTAAGGAAACAAGTCTTAAATATATTTTTTTAACAAATTGCAAAAGGGGAAAATAGGGACCAATTTACATATCTTGCATGCATGGAGATAAATGAAGCTTATTTTACATGCAATGCTATTGGAGAAAAAACTAAATGACCATGATTTTCATCTTTCACGCCAACTCAATGGACATCTCTTTTATATTTTGTTCTCTCAATGATTGTAGTTCATCTTCAGTTAGTGCGATCACACAGAAAGAAAGGACTCTCTAATTTAAGAATTAAATTACTAGAAAAATTAGAAGTCCACTGGAACTATATATTGAGCTTCTTTAATTACTATATGTTTCAAATGATCAAAACCACTATATATGTTTACTCATGAAGCTAACTGCCTAAAGATAAATATAATTTGTTGAGAGTGGAAGAAGTTTTGGTGTTGGACAATATAGTTTTTGCAATGTTCCTATTTTACAGAAAACTTCAAGACTTTTTGGCCGCAGATTCATAAAGTTATGTAGTGCGGTAAACATTTTTCACACGTACATTATATATGTTGGTACTTAGTAGTTAGTAAAGTAGTACACATCGATCACTGGTATTCTGATCCAACAATACAGGTTGTTAATACTGAAGACACGCATATATCATAATTCAGAAATTAATTAAAATCAGTAAATCACTAGCTAGTATGTTTTGATGAGAGGGAGATTAGAACACAACAAGCTAATTTGATGCACTCATCAGAGCCTGCAATTCAACCTATACACACTATCACACATACAAAGAATTGATTCAGAAAAATAAACAGAACCTACCTCATTCTCCTTGTTTTGTATTGCAGTATCTGGTCCACCATAACTGCATTTTTGGTACCTCTCTAGTGTTTTGGTCATGCTACAAGTTCAAAAACACAAATAAATAGGAAAACACTACAGGAATATAATAGTTCACAAAACTTGAAGTTTTTTATTCTTAGCGGGAACCATGTAGAACTTTTAGTGTTTACATGTATCAAATTGTCTTCATGAAAAGCATTTGAAAATAGATAAAAGTCTGAATGTATTCTTATCATCTTATGTAAGCATCCTGTCATGCATACATGATTAACATTTGACAGTGCTATCAAGAGATACATTTCATGATAAAGGAATAAAACATGCACGGTGTTTGGAGAATAGAGAGAAAAAACTGCAAAAGCGTTAACATTTAACCAAAACAAAGAATTTTGGTTGCACATTAGCTGAATGCAGGTACTTGTCAGGCAACAATTTTGATGAAATAGTACTGTTTATATTTTTCTTGGTATTGGTAATTCATGTTATATAAATATTGTTTCCATAATATTTAAAATTACCCTGAAGTTTAATAGAAAGCCGAACAAGCAAAACAGGAGGAAAGAAATATTATAACTTCAGCCCAGGCCCCAGCTAGACTAGAATATTTAGTTCTCCCCTGTAGCACGGGAAATCGGGAATGCCAGCTGTTAGTACTGCCATGTTTCAGACTTCATAGGAACAAGGTGCGAATTCAATTTTCTGAACAGATTTACAGTACAATTGAAGATATGCGTATCTGCCAGCATAAAATACTGGAGCACTAAGCAATTGTATAGCTAGGCTTCTGAAAGGACATCTGATAAAGCATTTCCTTTGATCCTTGTAGTGTTACAGGCAGGGGGTATATAGTCCATAGAAGCAACCAGTTGAAATGAAAGGACAACTCGGTCATGAAAGCTGAGGTGACAAAATGAATGACAATTGAAGGCTGTCACTGATTGTACCTACATATACTTCCAGGTCAGTCCTAGGAATCTTATGCGCCTTTTCCTTGCCCTGGACCATCCGGGGGAGCAGGGGGGTGGGGGTGGGGTTGGGTTTAGTTATTTACTTCAACAATTTTTTGAAACAAATTCAGTTCAATAATACATACCCCAAGATTATATTAGTTTTCCATTTCAGTGAAGTTAGGCATGTAAATGGATTTAACGGGCAACGTTTATAGGTGAATCACTTTAAATTTACCCAGTTTCAATAAAACCAAAAAAACTTTTGATTGTACCTATAAAAATTTACCAGTACAAAATGAGTGTTTTTGTTCATTTCTGTAGTATGATAAAAAGAAAGTGATACTACTTCACTTAATTACAGAGCAAATTAGGTCTAGAACATGTGCATACTTTAGCTTCTATTGGATTTGGAACCAATCTCTAATTTTTTGGCAGATCTGGGTACAGTTATAGAATTTTTTGGGCATGTCATCAAGTTTCTTGTGTGAAGACACAAATCAATATACATCTAATTAATTGCAGAAACATCTTTAACAAAAATATATAGGGTTGTGATTTGATAATCACAATGTTGTTTGTCCAGAAAAGTTTTTTTTTCAGTAAATAGTAGAAGAAAGCCCTGGTGAGAATTTTTTTAAAAAAACTTTCCTAGGGAGGATGTGAAAATGTCAAAACACATGTTTGCACAAATTTAGTACTATGCAGTAAAACTACGTTCACAACCGGGAATTCACTAGAAGACTAATGAGTTGTGGAAAAAGATACAAAGTATTTACATGATTGCCAAATTCCACCTCATCATAGAAATACACAACCCTAAGATCGACCCCATTTGGAATGCTAGAATTTTTCCAATTTAGGAAATGACTTGTATCATGTGAAATTTCCATATCCCAAATGGGGCCTAAATATTTAAGCCAACGTGGACTCCTCCATCTTAAATCATGTTTCCATCAGCAAACCATCCATATATATATTTTTCATCTTTTGATATATTCCTGTTTCAAAATATAAGTGTATTTGTTTGAAGTCAAGAACAGAAAAGGTTATATATAATTGGTAGTGGACTTACTAGATCTTAGATAGCGGTATGTGGTTAAATTTGTTTGTTTATTGCATTGCATCATTCTAACTAATAATGCATTCCCTTTTTTTCATGTTGGGTTGAGGATCAAACGGACCTGCTGGGTTCTGCATTAGTTTGCAAGCATGTAAAAACAAACCGACCTGCTGTGTTCTGCATTAGTTTGCAATCATGTAAAGATAACTGTACAAACGCTTGGCATATTTTGAGGACTGACAAGGTCATTTGTTGAGTTTTCCCAGATATCTAAGTGACAGGATGCAGTATTTATTGACAACAAAATCTTTAAAAGTTTATTCCTTCTGGTTACAAAAAAAAAAAACTTTATTGAGGTAATCACACAATTCATGAATTAAAGCTAACCCCAAAATCCCTATGACGCACTCCCACAAAAACCGCAGCCAATGCAACCAGCAACGGAACACACGACGTCCATGCATGCAATAAACGTTGTTTAGATCGTCGATGCAACAAACTAGCTAGCTAGGGGATGCTAAGAGCCCATCGGTCACTACAAATCTGTTATCTAACAGATGCGATGACTTAAGCTGTTATACCAGCAAATTTATTAATCTTATCAAATTCAATTCATAGTCACAGCAAAAGACAAATCTTTTGAGCAAACAATTAACCAGATCCCCCAAATAAAAACGATCTCAATTAATTAGGAGATCGACATGGAGACTGGTCGGAGCCCCGGTCCTGAACATTTTCTTCCTAATAGTTAACGTAACCCCAGCTTAAATTCTCTAGCAAGCTCCCATGCATGCAAATTTGCAAAATTGAACTAACTAGGAAGCGCGCCATCTCAGACCAATGGATTTACTATAACCCCGAGAGTAGAAACCCGCAGATCTACGAAGATCACCACGCCCTACGAGCTCCCGGACGAGCCCAAACCCTAATTCCCGAAGAAATCCGCAACTTTCTACTCCCAAACCCCTCGAATTTGCATAAACCCATCACCAGCTCGAACCCCGAGCTTCCCCTCTCACAGATCCACCATGTCTCACCCAGATGCCCCGCGAAACGGCCCCCAAAGCTCAGGAAACACCAAGCCTCCACCACCCGGCGCTCCCCCGAGGCCAGATCTGGAAATATCTAGACCCTTCGGCCACTGAGCAAGCGTGTAAGCGTACGTGTACGTGCAAATTGCGTGCGTATACCTCTGGCCGCTGCAGAACTCGTAGAGCTTGCCGCGGTTGGAGAAGACGATGAGCGCGACCTCGGCGTCGCAGAGGACGGAGAGCTCGTACGCCTTCTTGAGCAGGCCGTTGCGGCGCTTGGCGAAGGTCACCTGCCGGTTGATCTTGTTCTCGATCCGCTTCAGCTCCACTCGCCCCCTCCCCATGGCGTTAGCTCCTTCCAGCACCCTCCACTAACTACTCGACTACTACGTACTAGCTCGCCACCACCGTAGCGAGCAAGCTAGCTCAGCTCCGCTTCTTCGGCTCGATCGGTCGCCGACCGAAGCGGAAGGGGAAAGGGAGGAGGAGTACTCAAGGCGAGATGGGGAGGTGGGGTGGGTTAAAAGGCAAGGCGAGAGAGGTGGGGAGTGATTAGGGTGTTCCCCTCTTTGCCATTTTCGGCAAGGTGGGAGACGCGGAACCCTAGAGTGCGCGAGGGCAAAACCCCTCCCTCTCTCTGCACGTCGTTATCAGCTCGTACGTACACGCTAGAGAGCTAACTTTTCATTAATCAACTTCAATCCAATTTGACAATTTCTATGCGGCCGTATGCGCGCCGAGTATAATGCTGATCTCTCTCTCTCTCTCTCTGTGTGTGTGTGTGATTTGCTCGACGAGTTAAGCTTCGACAGGTCGAGAAAGGTCGCGGAAAGGAAGGGAAAAGTCGTGTGCTTTTTCGGTTGAAACCTCCCAGTGTTGCGTTTCTGGGCAAGGGCCTCGTTGCCTTTAGTTGGTTCCAACGTACAGGCGACAAGCCTAGCTATGATCTGGTTCTTGCAGAAGGTTACCGTAGTTTGCGTGGACAAGATGGAGCTCTTTGATTTGGGTAGAGTGAGCTTGTTAGTTTTGCCCAGAAAATCGCCGCTAGTATATATGTACACTTGTGTGTAAGCTCGGAGAGTTGTTGTCTTTACTTCCCAGTATTGGTCGTGATCGATTCTAAAAGGATCTAGTTTCGGCTGAACTTAATCTTCCTAGCTAGGAATCATGCATGCATGCATACTCGCTAGCTTTGCGGTGGCAACGTATCATAAAAGTATTCTCTATTCAACTAACCAATTTATTGCTAGTTAGTTGTTAAGTGCAAACACTGGCTAGCTAATTGGTACAATTAGTCTCCATGCTAACAATTGGAGAGTTTCTTTTTTTTTTTTTGAAACGAAGGGAGCTAAACAAATTAAAAAGGAAAAAGTCCATTTTACACCGTTGAACCCTTTCAAAGTCCGAAAATCAACCTGGACTACAAAACCGTACATCATCAACTCTCAAAACCGTTCACTTTACCCCCTTCCGTCTAGGCCACCCCAATTTCACGAACATGGCATCTACATGTTCCGGTTTTTATGACATAGTATCTGAATCACCCCCTAGTCATCCATATGAATAAAAAAAAGGTTGACAGGGCCCACATGTCATCCACTAAGGCAGAGGTGCAGTGGGGGCCTCATGTCATGCTCTTTGATTTCTTCCACTCCATTTTCTTTCCTCTCCCTTCCTCATCTTCTCTCTCCTCTCTCTACATCAATGATGATGATGGTGGAGCTCGCAACCGGTGGCGACGCACCATATTTGGGAGGTGGTGGAGCTCGCGGCAGCGGCATAGCTCACAGCCGGAGGGAGGTGACCCAAGGGAGGCGGCGGCGTGACTACGGCCGAGAGAGGCAGAGGGTGCAAAGGTGGAGCCAAAGGCTGAGGTTTGAGGCGGAGGCCGGGGTCGAGGCTGGAGGCGGTGGCGAGGAGGAGGCAGAGGGGGTGGGCAGCGAAGGGTGTAGGTGGTAACGGTAGAGGCGATGGCGAGGAAGAGGCAGAGGGGCCGAGGCGGGCGGGCCGAGGCCGGGGCCTAGGCTGGAGGCATAGGCGAGGTGGGATGCGGGCGGCCAAGGGGAGAAGAGAGAGGAGAGGTACGGGGAGGGGGACGGCGTGAGGAGACATGAGAGAGGGAAGAGAGAGCTGAGTGAGAGTAGGAGGAAGGAGAAAGGAAATGAGAGGATATATGTGGGTCCTGTAAATATTTTTTAGTTTTATTTGCTAAGTGGCTGCCATGCCATCGAAAACAAGCTTATGCGTCAAAACTATTGATATGTAGGCGCCACGTCAGAGAAAACCACCCACTTTGGGATGAGGGAGGTAAAATGAACGGTTTTGATAGTTAAAGGTGTAGGATGTCCAGTTTTGTAGTTTATGGTTGATTTCTGTACCTTTCAAATAATTTAGGGTTGTAAAATGGAAATAAAAAAATCATCTAATTAAACTGCTGCCATGGGATAACTGGAACATCCCACTAATAAACTAGCAAGTCACATGGTATCTTTGGAAAATAGTGGGTTTAAACTTTTAATGCGTTGGAGAGGAGACTGCAAATAGATGTCGATCTCGGTATGATCACTTCTCTATATTGTTGCTTATACAAAATAGGATTCACCGACATGCAGCAAGATTTTTTTTTTTATGTTTCTTAATTTGGAGAGTCGAGATCGCTCGATCTCTATGGGATTTTGATGTTTGTAAAAAATATAGAAAAATAACTAGTTTCAGTGCTAGCTAGTAAGGAGACTTTAACAAGAGCTTTATATTTTTGCTACGTACATCTTGTTAGCAAGTGTTTCACCCATCGCGTTCAAAGCATAATTCAGTTGCAGTTTTAGCACTAGAAATCTTTATATTTTAAGAAACGGAGGCGTACATCGATCTCTTGCGTCCACTTTTACTGTTCCATTTTATCCATTACATTACTAGCTAAAACTGCATGTACACAACACACAATCTGTTTAGCATCTTGGTTACAATCTGCACTGAAGATAACAATACACATAAAATTACCATAAAATCGTTTCCAAAGCTAATTCTTAGAAATTAAAGCAACTTCATCAGTCAAATACATGCAATATATACACACAACAAATCAAGCTAGCAGCAACATGTCATCAGTAACCAAGGGGGCTAAGCCGTAAATTACCGCCACACAGGCACACAGCACACGCCAACTTCATACGTACATCCGTCTGCTGCCGCCCGGCCTACCCCTCGGAACCAACGGTCCGGATGGGCCGCGACATATTTGTCTTTGTGCGAGGGGCGGTGGGGCGGCGGTGGGGCGACGTGACTCGGCCGATTTGGCCGGTGGGACAGGGCGCCATTATGCGTACCCTCCCACGTGTCGACCGCGGGCCAGCTGCAGATGGCGATCCGACGGCCGGGGACGCCGTCCCGTACGTACATCGCGTGGCGTGGTGGCGCGGGTGTGACCTTACCTTGGACTCCGCCGATCGGCTGCTCCCATCGGTCCATCCCCTGCACGGAACCACGCGGAGATAGAGAGAGGGGGCAGCCTTGGATGGCCCGAGAGGCATGAGAGGGTGCTGCAACTGCAACTGCAACTGCAAGGGCAATGCAATGTATTATGCTCTTTATCAGCGCGTCCCGTCCGTCCCGGTGCTGGCTACGTGGTGGCGGGGCCCGCTTGCTGGGAGAGGAGGCAGCTAAGCCGGCGTGTCCCTTTCGTCGCTTTTGTTGCCTTGCACTCAATCGTAACAGAGCATGTAGGCACAGTAGTCCTCCCAAGGGGTGGTTTGAGGAGAGAGAGAGAGTCGTCTAGATATTCATGTTCTGATACTGCTCTTCCCAATTTACGGTGTTTTGATTGGGTCAACGATTATATTTGTATTTCAGTCTTTAAAATTTTCTATTTCAGCCCTTTAAATATATTTTTAGGGAATTGCTATATAACTTCCGATAGTTTTTTTGAAGCTAAAACTGTCACTTTTCTGTTCTTTAGATGTGCTAGAAGATTCGTGTTGTTGATGTGTTGTAAGAAAAAAAATCATAATAGTTGAATTTTCATTCGTCCAATATGCTTTGAGATTTTTGCACTTTTTCCCATCTGATGAATTGGATCTAAATTTATTACAATTTTTTATTCGGAACATAACGGGTTCACCACATTGTCTCATTTTGTTGGTATATAATTTTATTTTTTATCTTTGTTTTTGCTTAACCTCTCAAAGTACATGTAAAGAACATAATGGGTTCACATTGCCGTATTTTGTTGGTATATAAAAATTTTATCTTTGTTTTTACTCAACCTCTCAAAGTACATGTGAGATTTTGAATCATGTGATGGAAATATGAGTTATTAAGACTTTCAAGAATAATTACAATGACAAAGAACCAAAATTATATAAAATAATTTAATATAATTTATATATAATGAAGTTGTAAATGAAATTTCAAAATATGACATTTTTTACAAAGAAAATAGTCGAATTCTGTGTATACAGACCCAGGGAATTGCTATATATATATAACTTCCAACAGTTTTTCGAAGCTAAAACTGATACTTTTTTGTTCGTTAGATGTGCTATAAGATTCGTGTTGCTGATGTGTTGTAAGACAAAATCATAATAGTTGAATTTCCATTCGTCCAATATGTTTTGAGATTTGCACTTTTCCCATCTAATGAATTGGGTCTGAATTTATTATGATTTTTTTTATTCGGAACATAATGGGTTCACCACATTGCCTTATTTGTTGGTATATAATTTTATTTTTTATCTTTGTTTTTCTCAACCTCTCAAAGTACATGTGAAAGAACATAACGGGTTCACCACATTGCCTATTTTTTTATATATAATTTTTTTGTTTTTTTTTGTTTTTGCTTAACCACTTTAAGTACATGTGGGATTTTGAATCATGTTATGGAAATATGAGTTATTAAGACTTTTAAGAATAATTACAGTGACTAAGAACCAAAATTACATAAATAATTTAATGTAATTTATGTATAATAGAGTTGTAAATGAACTTTCAGAATTTGACAGTTTTTACAGAGAAAACGGTCGAATTCTGTGTATACAGACCCATATTTTTATTGAACATTTTACTTATGGAACATTCAAAGCAAAAAAAAAACTTATTGCAAACACCTTTCTTGTCTAAGGATGAAAGTGAGACGTATTGCGGGCTAGCCGCATTTTGCTCACTTGGCCGCAAGCTTTTATGTGGGTCAATACGACAGCCCACAAAGCTCTTATGCGGGCAACACGGCACCCACGAAGCCCACAACTTCAGGGCCAACTACTTTGCTCACTGAGACCATAAATCAATTGCATGTTGTTGTACCAGTATTTCTCAGCTTCATGTATGTGAAAGTGAAACATTCATATTGAACTTCACGTACCTAATTTAGCTACAGAGCCTCATGGTGCACATCACCGCTTGCGCCCAGTACTTGCGCCTCACCTTCAACTCAGCTGGGCAGTCCCTACAACAACATATCGAATAACACATGAGTTTAAATGTTCAATAGTAATCCAAGAATGAAGTGAGCAGAACAAAAAACAATTCTGTTCACGTTACAATCAAGGGAAATCGACAGCTGATTATTCTACATAATTCAAATGAATCAAGAACACTAGCTTGTAGAAATCGAGGGTTGATCCTTCTACATGATTCAAATGAATCAAGAACACCAGCTTGTCGATGTCGCTGGCTGTCGTCTGCGAGGAGCGCGACAACAGTTGCTAATGCCTGGACGCTGAGGCCCGCAACGGGGAGCTGCAGCATGACAACGCAACCGCTGCACCACCCACATTGGGACACCGCCCCGCTGACTCATCCCAGGGGAGCCGCAGGCCGACCGCGGCCAAAACGCGAGCACCGCGGTGACGTCTGGCACGCACGGACACATCGCAGGCGGACGCCGTGAAGCTCGTCGCCGAACGTGTTGCAGAGCGTGTCCAATGGCCTCCACCGCACCGCTTCGCCGCCCTCGCCTGCCCTTCGGCAGCAATGCAATCACCGGATCCGCCTTCCAATGATTCGAAGCATAATCAAATGGGGATTGGGACAGAGAGAGGGGGGCTTAGATGGGTTGCTACGGGCTATGCGGGTTATTCATGCAGCACGTAAGTTCACTTAAGTTTTGATGTTTGTCCGCGGGTGTCCACTTACTATATTTTATGGGGCGGATTAAATGGGCTCACAGATGGCCCATGTCCACTTACACCCTTACTCGTAGCCCACATGTCAAGCACATATTTACACTTTCTTCTCCCCACCGGTCCAGCCTTACGCTGTCATGATTTCACCGTCGTCGTCGCTGCTCCCGGGCGGATCTGGCTGGAAACGACCGTCAACCGCACGTCTCCACCCGCATTCGTCGTCATCGTCCTCCTCACCGTCTGCCTCCACTTGCACTCGTCATCATCGTCGTGCACCTCCGCACGTCCTCCTCATCATCGTCCGCCTCCACCGGGAGGTTCACCAACGTCTAGATCCGGACGGATCCGGTCGCCGTGGCCGTTCCAGTCGTCGTCGTCGTCTCTCCGGGAGTCGCGGTGACCGTACGTAGTCTTCGTCCGGATTCAAAGGAAGACCTTGATGTGGTGTAGTGCGCGCGCGGCCGGCGCGGTTAACTACGTGCGGCGGTGCGGGCGTACGTGCCGCTGTTGTTAGTGTGAAGTAGGCGGAGCCCGGAGGACGTCTCCCGCGCGCCCGCGCGGTGGTTGTTAGTGTGAAGTAGGCGGAGCCCGGAAGGAGGCGGCGCGCGCGGCGACCTTGAACGCGCGATCGATAACCCACGTTGCGGCACGCTGGTACGTACGTGCACTTCTTGGCTTCGGCCGGCTGGTTGCGTCGCCAGCGACCGAGCATTCGAGCTGCCGCGCGCGTCCGGCCGAGTGATCGATCACTGGCCTGGTTAATTTGCCGCTGTTAATGTACGGCTAGCTTTACGCTATGCAGGGTGGCTACTGGCTATGTGTGAGTACGTACACGCGTCTAGCAAGTTCTCAAGTCTGATCTCAGCTGCAGCTGGATGCCAAGCTAGACCGAGCTGTAAGCATCTTTACGATCGACATCTCGACTCGATGTGCAGCGTCGTTCGAGTTGATTCGGACACGCATGCACTGAATTAGTTCAGGTACACACATTCTTCACTTTCCCGTAAGTAAACTATATATTTCACTTTCCCGTAAGTAAACTACATATTTCGGGTCATCATCAGCACCAATTTGTAGGGCTTATGTAATCTACTAACTCGCCTGGCCTCAGCTAACGCGTAACTTTGACTTGTTAAGTTTTTCTGTTGCTATACACGATGATTTTTTCCCTTCGTCAAATTGGAATGATTAAAGACAGAAAATCACAGTGCACAGTTCTAAATCATGAGTTAGTACAAGATATCACAGAAATATTACGATCAGTCAATGACGCCGCCCCCTGAACGATCAATTCCATGGTTTCCATCCCCTACGGCGCCTACTTGTGCTGAAGTGCTGCTTCACTGTCCTGTAACATTCTAGAAGGGACACCGTTCACACTGATAGCATCGTTCTACTTCAAGATGGTATGCCACTGAATTTGTTTGAATTCGACTTCACAGGCAGTTTTCATCTCTTTACAGTAGGCGCTGAATTGCCAGCTCCCCTATTTTCTGATCAAGCAGACGACAGCAGACGACGACTACGAGCAATAGTCGGAGTAATGTTCTTTGGTCCAGCCCATCTTAAACTTCTCTTCGGCCGACAAGGGCCACGTCAATTTTGGGCCAGATTCATATACAGATACACTCCGAGAAAGGCACGACGCCAGCCATTTCCGGTTGGATTTAATCTTATCATTGTATCTATCCTTTTTTTATTATTATTTGCATGCATATCTGTTTGTCATGCAATAGTGTGGTGCGCTAGTCGGAGTGCAAGATGAGATGCATCGTGAGAAGCAGCTAGTTTACACGAAGAGAGCACTACATGTGGAGTAGGCATGAGAAGTGTACACATGTATCCATGAGAAGTGGTCATACCTAGCATATTAATTAGTTAAGGTGAATAAAGCACAAAAAGATTAAAGGGGGTGAATGTTATGTTAATCTTATTGTTTTGCATATCTTGCATGTAGGATTTTTTCTGCATGATACCGTAGCTTTGCATTCCTTGTATAGGTGGCGTAGCTTGTGGCAAGAGTGTTGTAAGCCATATCTTTGCTTTCCTTTTATGCATTAGTTCCTTTACTTATTTAGATCATTCAGAATTAGGAATGTAATATGGAGTCAATCATAGAAATCTATAAATAAGAAGGGAGAAAAGCATCGCTATGTAGTTTGCAACGAAGCACCAAATATATGATGCGTTCTTCCTCTGTGTGGAAGTGTTTCTTGTGCACGCGTGTGTGTTTGTGAGAAACAAAAGGAGAGAGAGAGGTTGTGTGCGTGAAGTGCATAGAGTTGAGTGAATCAACTCTAACATGTGGTATCAGAGCGAGATTCCATGTGAGTAGATGCCGAAGATGATGTCGTCCCCTAGCAAAACCGTGGCGGGCGATGACCTCGTGGACACAGTGTTATCAAAGGCACCGGCAAGGGAGGGAATAGTGTCCCTCCAATACCCGTTGCTCACGAAGAGCAACTACGTGGTGTGGGCGATCAAGATGAAGGTATACATGAGAGCTCAAGGCGTGTGGGATGCTGTTGAGTTTGACGACGTCAACGTGTGCGTAAGGATCAGACGGCATTGACTGCCATCTATCATAGCATCTCTGAGGAGACGCTCATCCTGCTGGCCGAAAAAGAGACGGCCAAGGAGGCATAAGATGCGTTGAAGATGATACATCTAGGTGTCGAACGTGTGAAGGAAGCCAAGGTGCAAACCCTCAAGTCAGAGTTCAAGGGGCTACGCATGAAGGAGACAGAATCGGTCGACGATTTCGCCGTCCGGTTGACGATCATTGTCAACAAGATCCAAACACTTGACAAGAAAGGTCGAGGAGACTTACGTCATCGAGAAGTTCCTCCGTGCCGTCCCCAAAAAGTTTCTCCAGATTGCTTCGACTATCAAACAATTTGGGGACCTCAAAACTGTGACGGTGGAAGAGGTCATTGGGTGCCTGAAAGCGCATGAGCGTTTAAGAGGATTTGGCAAGGCCGAGGAGGAGCATGTGCTGTTGACGCGTGCTGAATGGAAAGCGAAGGTTGAGTCTGAGAACTCATCACGAGGACGTGGCCATGGCGAAGGTTGGGACAAAACCAAGGTGAGATGCTATAATTGTCAAGATCTTGGATAGTTCGCTTATGAGTGTCCGGCAAAGAAAAAAGATCAAGCACTCATTGTTGAGGCACAAGGTGAAGACGACGAGCCAGCGCTACTATGAGAGAGGTCATGGTGGCATGATAAGATTAAAGGGGAGAATGTTGGATTTAATCTTGTCATTGTATCTATCTTTTTTTTTATTTGCATGCATATCTGTTTGTCATCTACGTAAACATGCAATAGTGTGATGCGCGAGTCGGAGTGCAAGATGAGATGCGTTGTGAGAAGCGGCCAGTCTTCACGAAGAAAGCACTACATGTGGAGTAGACATGAGAAGTGTACCACATGTATCCATGAGAAGTGGTCATATTTAGCATATTAATTAGTCGAGGTGAATAAAGCACAACAAGATTAAAGGGGTGAATGTTGTGTTAATCTTATTGTTTTGCATATCTTGTACATAGGATTTTTCTGCATGATACCGTAGCTTTGCACTCCTTGTGTAGGTGGCGTAGATTGCGGCAAGAGTGCTGCAAGCCATATTCTTGCATTCCTTTTATGTATTAGTTCTTTTACTTATTTAGATCATTCAGAATTAGGAATGTAAATGAAGTCAATCATAGAAATCTATAAATAAGAAGGGAGAAAAGCATCGCTATGCAGTTAACAACGAAGCACCAAATATATGATGTGTTCTTCTTTCTCCATATGAAAGTGTTTCTTGTACATGCGTGTGTGTGTGTGTTTGTGAGAAACAAAAGCAGAGAGATATGTTGTGTGCGTGAAGCGCATAGAGTTGAGTGAATAAACTCCAACATTTCCTCCCAAGGGTCATGGCACTAAACCGAGGCTTGCAATATCAGAAACACCTGCACCTCAAGCATGAAGCCATGAACACAAGTATACAAGCAACCTGCTGCCTACACCAGTGAAGTTAAAAAGGATATCAAAGGAATTTTCGACTAACTTATGCAAAGTTTGTTCACTCTGCTATGCTGAGAGGTAAAAATGAAGACAGACGGATAAAAAAAGGAGAAGAGAATAAACACATTAAGAACAGAAACACTGATCACTAAGACTACAGCTAGCTACTGAAAGAGCACAAGAACAGCAGCTACTGATTACTGGAAACTACTGCCATGAGAATGGGAGAGACGGAGATGTCCCGTCCGAGGAGCCTTCCGCACCGACATGGAATATTCCGTGGTAGTTCATCTCGTTGTCGTTCGAGCTCGGGACCAGGACGGTGTTCAGCTGCTCACTCTCCATGCTGGGGCAGGTGAATCCGGCAGTGGAGACGCCACTGGAGGCCTGGGAGCAAGCAAACCAGGAAGAGCTGCCGAACTGCAGGTTGGGGACAAGGGGCTGAGCCATGGGGATGTGCTCGGTTGGCTGGACCATCCGGCTGACGTCGACGCTGGAGGAATTAGATGGGGATGACAGAAGAGAGAGAGCACAATCGGAGTCGAGCACTCGAGTCATTCCATCGCAGAATATTTTGTTGCTGCTGTTGCTCTCAGGTGGCGGAGCGACGGTCTTGAGGAGAGGTTGGCACACTGAGATCTCAAGGGTTGCGCTTGTGCTGAAACTTATTTGATCTCCTTCCTGAAGGAAGGGAAAGCGCCGGCCTTCTTTGGAGTAAGTTGATGTAGAGCCGACAAAATGCTGCCTGTTGCTCAGCACCTGATGTGTGTAATATGGACTGTCCTCAGATTTGATGATCCCAGACCAACTCACCTCTGGTCTTGGAGGAGCAAACGGCCCGAACCTTGTCCCTGCATTTGAAAACAAACCTAAATGGACGTCACGAAACAAGCACGAGACTGCTACTGAAATTTATCGATGTATAAAGATTGAAATTGCAGCATTGTGCGATAAGTCAGTTGATTTGAATATTCAGGACAGGTGAAGCTGCATTGTGCTCATGTGGTTATTGAAGAATGGTGCCTCTGATATTTCATTTTCAAACAAGAATTCATGATTTAAATTCTAGTGAAGAAAACACGATGTCACTCACCATATCTAATGAATCCAATAATATATATAGTATCAGAAAGGTAAAGCTATTAGCTGTCCCTTATATAGGGGGTACAGGATGTGTCGTTACATAGAATCAGACACAAAGCAGTATATATATATATATATATATATATATATATATTGCGAATCACCCGATACAACACATAGACGCCCAAACATGGTCATTATGTTAACTTTCACGCATTGCTATCATTTATAGGAAAAACATTGTGATCTCTTAGCTCTATGTAAATTACAGGTAACACTTATTATGAGTTACACAGGAGAAAATAAGATGAACTTATGTAATATGCAAGTACCAAGTAAGTCACAAAATCTCAGTTTCACAGGCTAGATTTTATGAACTAGATGCAAAATTTGCAGCAGCATTTTTGTGGGTTTTTTAGATATGAATTAATGTACTATATAGCTGAAATTTCTGCTTCTAGCAAGAGATGTTTCTATATAATTTGTGTATTTCATTTATTCAAAGTAGCGATCGACAGATTGTCAAAACAAAAAACAGTAATGAAACAAGAAAATACCCTGTTGACTTGTCATAAAGCTCCCAGAATTCATGTTATCTGGCTGTGGCTTCCTGCGGCGTCGATTGTGCCCGTCAAGGCGCTTTCTACAACTACGCTTAGCCTCATCGAACTCCGCAAGTAAGTGAAACCTAAAGAAACAAAAACTCATGATAAGAAACCCAAACAATAAGTGAAAAGGAGCTGTAATACAAACATATATGAACAAACTCAACAAAGAGCTACCCTCTTAAGAATGTGTACTTATTAACTAGCACCATCTTTGTTGGCATATTGACACTGTTTTGCAAAAAGGAACAACATCTGACTGCTATAGCAGGAAGTGAGAAAAAAAAAACAGAGCACGCCTGAAGACCATTGGATATAAAAACCTGCATAGCAGTCTTAGTTGACACAGCCAAAAACCTGCATAGCAGTCTTAGTTGACATAGCAAATAAAAGTAACTCTTGCTTGTCACTCTCATAATACAGGTAGTAGTGTAGTGCTATAATGCCATGATATCGTGGAACAACGAGTCAGCAAGGAAATATGGCATTCAGGATAAGAGAGAATTTCCATGCAAGTGACCAGGATAAGAAAGAATTTCCATGCAAGTGACCAACCTTTATGCTTAAAACATGGTGTGAATTTCTAGGAGAAGCAAAGTAGATTAGCCTCTCAGGACCATTACCATAGATTTTGACGTACTTGTTTTCTGAACAAATGTTATGCTCTGATATAATTAAGGCACATGAATAATTCAAAGCTACATGAGGCTAACATGCTACTCAACCAAAAAGAATGATCCACGTATTTATTTACTCAATATTCAATAATAGCACACAGCTTCCCTTAAAAAGTTATAGTACACAGCTGGACCACTCAGATTTCAGTGCGTCAGTTAACAATTTGAGTGCATGGGGCTTCATTGTAGATAAAAGTTTTGTACTGGGCCTGTCGAGCACAGAAAAATAGTGCAACTCCTGTTGGACATTTGGACCACAGTATAATGGTTCCAACTGGTATATCGCAGTATGGCACCGTACCAGCCTGTTGGGACACTGAGGAGCACTTGATAAAGTCTGCCAAGCAGTATGGTGATCTAATTTGGCTCCACTGGGCGTCTGGGAGAGATCATCAATAATTTAAAGTGCGCCCCCACTGGATATAAAATTTCCAGGAGAAAGAGAACAAATGATTGAAGAATAATATTAGTATTTTTTAAAGAGACAAGATGCAGAGTTAGTTGCTCACTATAGGTCAACAATATAAAATACACCACCACAACTGAATTAGAGTTCAAACTAAGAACATTTCAGCTTGTCTAGTATTATTGTAAAATAAAGTCAAGAAAAGATTTCAGCTTGTCTAGTATTATTGTAAAATAAAGACATGTGAAACTGGAGGCACCACATTTGGTCCAGAGGGTAGGAATTCTCACCAGTCGAATATATATCACTTCTTTAGTTTAGTGGACTCAAATTATAACAGACTAGATCATTCAGATGTAAGATAAGCTTTAGGATTTATGACTAGTTTAGAAAAGGGAGAATAAAATGTTTTTTATGGCCCAAAAATCCAAGAAAAATATATCATTCAGCTAGAAAGGAACGACCATACTAAGAACAACTATTTTGTTTCAGTTCAGTAATCAAGCAAGGTCATTGTTAGAGTTCTCTGAAAAAAGGTATAAGTTAGATTTTGAAAGTTAAACATAGCTTTTACTGTGTGCCAACCTTAAGTGCAAATTATTCTGATAGTTTAGCTAACTGATGAGAATAGTCAAACATTTGAAACTTGTACGGGTTATCTGGTCGGTTACTGAGACAAAATTGCTCCACCAAAATGTATTTAGCAACGGTCATTCAAATAGCGATTTTATAGGTCCTGACAGCTCATATAAAAAGCATGGCTAATAGCCAGAAGCAAGCAAGGCAGATGTGGTAGGCCAGTTTCTGCCAAAAATTAAATAAAGCAGGTTGTATGTTCAACAACATCTTTAAGTATCAATAGTCCCACACAACAAATACTGCTGCACACAATAATCCATGAGAAAAGTGCAAGAACTCATATGGATCTGGTTACTAACTCAGCAAGGAAAGGTCTTCATTGAAAAAGGAGATAGGCAATCATGTCAGAGATGGGGCTTACCATTCAGGGTATTACTCAACGAGGAGTGCTTTCTACAGTCTAAAACCCCCTCAAAGCAAAAATTGCATAGATCCTAAAGTACCTATAGTTAACAATGGGTTGGATAGATGAGCTTCTCAACCCCATATTTGCTTCAATGTATGTGCTTTTTTGTTTTCACTGTAGAGCACAGAAGCACTTTTATTTGTCGGCGCCGTAACAAAAGGAATTTTTTTGTCAGTGCTAAGGAAAATACACAAAATCAAGTTCATTCTTCAATTAAAAAAATGAAAAAAGGGCTATGCAGGCATAAGGTGAACATGGAGCAGCTAATCATAAAAAAGACCACTCCACCTGATCTTTTGTCACATGAAATGCAGCTATCACTTTTTACTGATAATAATTCCCATTGATGGGTTAGAAAGTTAGTAGTGCAAAAGCAGGAAAAGAGGAGGGTTATAATTCAGGTATACAGGTTGACAAGGTAAAGGGTAGCAGGGGAAAACTTGGGGTACACATATGAAAAGGCTGAAAAGGTGGTGCCAGAAAAGGTAAAGCTGTGCATCCTTGAAACAAGACAGGCAGATATATGCTCATCTCACCCCTACTGATTCCACCAGCTGTGCTTGGAATGGGAACAATTGAGCCAAAGAAAGGGAAAGCCATGGCCAAAGAAAGAACTGATTTGGCATACTCACTTTTAACAAAGGGAATAATCGGCAGTAAAAAGGAAAAGATGCAAAAGAAATGACTGCGGCCAATCAATCAGTTCTTTGATGCCGCCAATTTTCCATTGTAGCAATTCAAGCGATGATCTTTTCACAAATCACAATCAAGTTGACACGACTGCGGTGTCGATTCGCAAACTTAAAGCAATGTCGCGAATGAGCGGAATTGAGTATGGTCAGAATTGGTATGAAGTGAAAATCGCAAAATTTTGCTATATTGCCAGGTTATATACCTGCTGCACTGCTGGCAGAAGCGCATCTCGCGGCCGGAGATGACGACGACGGGCGTCTTGGAGTGAGCCTCGCAGACCTTGTGCCGCCGGTGGTAGTCGCGGCACTTGCTCAGGTCGGCCTTGCAGCCGTCCACCGCGCACGACGGGCAGTGCCCCCCGCCGGCGCCGCCAGGCCCCGCGCGCGGCCGCTTCAGCGAGCTCGCGGACGGCGCCACCGCCGCAATCGACACCGACACCACCGGGCCCTTCGCCGCCGGCTCCTTCAGCACGTCCGGCGCGCCGAACTCGCCCAGCCCGCCGAGCTTGAGGTCGACCGAGCACTCCGGCCGGCTCGGCGGCCCGCGCGCCGCCGCCGCGGCAGCAATGCCCGACGCAGCCGCCGCGGCGGGCGCGGCGGCGGCGATGGCGGGCACGGCATCGTGCTCCAGCTCGGCCAGGTCCCAAGAAACCGGCATCTTGAGATCCCAATCCATGGAACTCAGCAGCTCAAGTAGCTCTGCTGCTCCCCGCGCTACCTGCTTCTTGGCCACTACAGAGCTAGCAGCTAGCTAATAGCTACTCGTCCGTGTCTGTGCTCGAGCTGGAGCTTTCTCTCACGGTCTGGTCACTGGCTTGGCCGGTTTGTTCTCTCCTCCCGTCCCTCTCATTCTATAGACATGCCGCGAGGAAGGCGGCAACTAGCAACCAAGAATTATTGCTTGGCCACCACAGCACGCACAAGCGAACAAATCAAGCACGAGAACAAGGCAAATGCAACAGATTAGCAGGGAGCTAGAGCAGCAAGAGCTTATCCTGATAGGGAGGAGAGAGAAACTGCCTCCCTCTCTCTCTGATCTGACGAAGAAGTGGAATGGATGATGCGCTTGCTTGCTAGTGGTGGTGGTGGCTATAGGAACAAGAAAGAACAAACACACTCACAGGGACAATACAACAACGATACCAAGGAGGAGGCCAGGAACTGGGGAAGTAGTCAGTACTTGCTTGCAGAGACAAGTGCAGGTGTGAATGGAGTATGGAGCGGGGACTGGGGGGAGGCTCTCCTAGGAGAGGAGGGGGGAGGCCATATTATATTAGTATTTTCCTCTTGGTTGGGTTTTGTTTTGTTGCATTGTAATATTGCATTGCTTGCAGCCATTCATCTCATCACTCCTGACAGGGATTCTAAAAGGAGGAACAATAAATAGGGAAGGGGCCCCCCAGCACCCCCAGGGGCCAGGGACATGTTCACCCTTTAACACCAGCATGGAAGCCTTGTGCTGCCTACAATTATTGGGGAGGGCTTGGTTTGGTCGGGCTTTGGGTTCGGGCACTTGGGGTTGGGGGAGGGGGAGGGAGGGGCCATTGCTTTTCTTCTCATTAGCAAGGTTTAACTGGGGAGTGGCCTGTGGAGAAAGAGCTGGTATTAGTGTGTGAGCAGCTCATCTAGTTATTAAGTGCCTTTGCTTAAACATAAGGTTTTACTGTTCTTCTATAGGGGATTGTTATGACGTACTGTTCTTCTATTGTGATTATTGCCTGATTGAGGATGTAAATCTTTGCTAGATGCTCTACTCATGTGGAACATAATTATGGTTTCACTGTCCTGAACAGTCGATTATGGCCTCACTAACCTGAACACTCCATAAGATTAGGATAGTTTGAAATGTATATAGCAGGTTTTTCTTAAGAACACTGGTCACGTGTTCATATGGATGCGACTGAGCTGAGCATATGTTTAAGTTTTCTCAAGCATGTCGAGCTTGTGAATAGCTGGTTTACTGATTGCAAACAAACAAATAACAAGACGCTTTGTCAGGTTTCAAAAGAAACGGCGCTTTGTTATTTTTTGTTTATGTCCTAATTTTCAAGTTGCTTTCTAAGCTGGATTGAATTAATCACAGTAAAGTTTTGCTAAGCTAGCCCAACTTTTTACTGTGCATCCCCGCTAAAAGAAACAAGTTGCCGGATGCCTACGTAACAGCTTTGTAGACGTCAATTTCAGTCGAGCTAAAGTTTTAGGCATCACAGAATGTCTAGAAAATTCCTTCTATGCACTTTAGGTTACCATGAATTCCGTGCCACTAAAAAAATATAGTTCAGTCTATGCCACCAAATTTTAATTTTCATCTCTTCCATACCACTTTGATCACCTCCGTTAGTAGTTGTCATTGTTAATGACCTTAGGCTGTCAACTTTTTTTTTGTTGCAAAAATGACCATCTTGCCCACATCATCTCGTTTGTTCAAGTCAAGCGATCATGATGGCGAGGTGGACGCAGAGGAAGGCATTGGTGCTCGCCTCTACTTAGGCGCTCCTCGACTCATTCCCCGAGCATATCCACCGGCGCCACTGTCGGAGCCCAGGGCCAGCAATGCAAGCACCTCAGTGGTGGCCTTCCTCGCTGCCTAGTCATCGTCAGGAGCTTGTTAGCATCCACATGTTCTCTAAGAAGAGGCTTGCAATCCGGATCTCGACGGCGACATCCAAGAAGAGGCTGGGATAGCAGACAAGAAGGAGAGGTCCGAGAGGCGGCGACGGCGGTCTAGGATGAGAACGGCGACGGCATCTCGAGCGGGGGAAGAGGGGCGGATCGAGCGTTGTCGGCCACCTTCTCGCGTCGATCTGGATCTGGCCCCTCTCGACGTCGCACCAGCTGGCCATCGCCATTAGTTCTTCCCTGACTCAAATCCGCACAGATCCGCCCGAGATTGAGCTTCCCTTTGGTGTCTTCTTCCGGATCTGGTCCACCGAGCTCGCCATCGCCCTTCGCCGAGCTACGTCGTAGTCGGCCCTCCTCTAGCTTTGTTGTTCTCTACACCCTTATAGGCCACGTCGCTGTCCTCTGGGCCACCGCACTGACACCCCTGGCACCACCCTATGGGCCGCCGCGCCACCCTCCTACGAGCATGTGGAAGGGAGGAAGAAGGGCAACATTTTCCTTTCACGTGCCGCTTGACCGCAAAGTTTAGGAAGAAGGGAGGAAGAGGAGTTTTTTTTTCACCCCTATTTACGCACCACAGATTGTTCGGTGCTAACAGTTAATCTTGTGATAACATGTCATTCATTTTTAAGAGAATTTTATATGAAAACGTCATGATCTCATATACTACTATTTGCTAAGGAATATTTAATCTATGTTAACAATAAGAAATATACTATTCAGTTGCCTTGACACCTCTTCCTTTGTCAGAGAAAAGGACAGCAAATAAACTCCTCTTGTTGACAGACTCCTAAACTAATTATGTTTATTTAATTCCAGGTGCGCAGAATGTAGACCACATATTCTGACTCCATAAAAATCTCTCTCTGAGCAAACTTGCACTTGCACACATTAGTTTAATACTTTATTAATCTAGGCAACTCAAGATATGTTCCAACTGCGCCTCTCCAGGGCCCTAGTCCATTTGATCTAGAAAAATAGTAGATCACTGGTCCATTTCTCCATCAAAAGTACATTATTTATTAATTTTATATGTCATTTGTTTATGCATTGTCGCCACATGCGGCAGCACAGAAATTTTTTGGTGTTTTTTTGGCACAAAAAGAGTTTGTTTTGGGTGCTTGTTTGGAAAGGAGCCTGTGGAAACCTGACCTGTGGCTCTCAAGGACATGGGGCTGGTTTGTTTGTTTGTTCCTTTTAGGTACTCGACTTCTTGAGTATGTTGGATAAAGAGCTTTAGAAAGAAAAGAAAAAAAGAATATGGGATGATAGGTGAAAGATTGCACTGTCATAGGCCGCCTTGTAGCTGCAGCCTTTGTTTTGAAAAAACATTTGGGGGTAAAATGATTGGCTATATGATTTTTCCTCCTTTGCCCCCTGTCTTGAGTATGTTGGATAAAGAGCTTTAGAAAGGAGAGAAAAGAAAGAATATGGGATGATAGGTGAAAGATTGCACTATCATGATAGGCCACCTTGTAGCTGTAGCATTTGTTTCGAAAAAAACACTGGGGGTGGAATGATTGGCTATATGATTTTTCCTCCTTTGCCCTTGTCCTTTTTTACTATAGTAATTTGCCTCTACAACATAATATTCATAAAAAGAAAAAGAATTCAAGGGAGTTTCAAGGACTAACCTAAGTGGGTTCTTGGCACTGTTAGTAGTAAATTACAAATGGGTGGAAATGCTTCGAAATAATTTGTAAGGTTGTTTTCAGAAACCCAAATTAACCACGTTGAGACCTGAAACATGAATTTCGCCAAGACGACCGTGTGAACTATCAGTTTCCAGCAATTGCAAAACGATGCCATGTTTTACACAAGTCTTTCGGTATTGACAAACGTCGCTTCCAAATAGTGCTTTTGACGTTCCTCTTAATTTTTTTTTGGGTTTTGACACATTTTAGTGGATGTGGGCAGTGGCCACGCAGTTTGCGACTTTTACGTGTTTAACCCCCAAATAAACGTGCAGTAGCAGTAAAAGACGATGTAGAACAGCTCATAATGGTTGGTCCGATCGGCTGAATGCGAGCAAGGCATGCCCACAAATGCATTGACACAAACGGCCAAGCCATGCGGGCGAAATTAATGCAAGTTGTCAAGGTGACTTGTCAAGGCGACAAGGAATGTATCTCACTGTAAAGCTCCAGGAGTATCCAACGAACGTTCATTCTCTCTTTTTTTTCGTTTAAAAAATAACAGACCACAGTGATTTCTACTACATGACATAAATATTATGTCGATGATCAGAATACGGGTTCCTATCGATCTTATCCGAAAAAGTGATATGAGATCTCATTCTAAACGAAGACTCTTTATTGTTATGGACACAACGAGTGTGGGAATATTACCAGATTGATCGAATTATCACATGTTCTCCTTACATAATATGTGAGCTATCCCCTGATGAAGCACGGAGGTCCTGATTTTGGCTCGATCTTTTGATGAGAAGGTATGTTCAGTAGTAGTCGCTCAACTCTCACGATCCTGGCTATGAACCTGCAAGGCTCGAAACCACGCAATCGCTGAATTGTTCGACAAGTCGTTATTAACCGTGCACGAATACCCGATTGACCTGATCACAAAGATCGATTCTTGCATACACCGAAGAAACACGCAAGAACAAGATAAATAAACAATCTGAAATTACGAATAGGAATTGAATGTATTGATAAGTGAGGTTCCGAAGAATAATATCGTTGTTGATCTCGCCGACCAAGAGAACAAAGAATAAAGTAGCAAACCTAAACTTCAATCAACAAAACCCGAAGAACTAAAGGAGATGACGACCACTATGTATAGGAGGAACAGGGAGGGTCAGTGGTACTGTTCATGCGTGAACAGTAACCACGTGAACAGTATAGGCCCTAAGGTTTCTATCTGAATTACAAGGCCCGCGGTCCAAATAGGTGATGTAGCACCTTTTTTTATGATTGCGGTGTGTACAGAAGGAATTTGGAGGTGAGGCTAGATCCATTTGAAAGAGAACGAGATAAACTTTCAATAAAATACTCGTTGACCTCAAACAGAGTCCGTATGCAAAAGTTATACACGTTTGAAGTCAGGGTTGTCTCTGGAGGCCGAATTGGATTCCAGAACGTGTCCAACTTAAACTCTTGCTTGGCTTGGACACAAAGTGACATGAAAACCTTCCTTGCACCATGACATGGAGTAGCGATCGTATCCGGAGGGTTGATGTCCTCATCATCCCCTTTATAGCTATTAAAGAGGTGGCAGTTAATACCGCTAAATGCACCTCTAATCTCTACACACGTTCCTCTGTTGAGTCTTGAACCATCACGTCTTTTAGCCAACAGTCATAAGTTGCCAGATGTGCCAATATCAGGTCTCACGCTAGTCACATGAGAAACTGTCATATCTCCCGACCAGCAATAACGTGGAAAACTGTCATGTCTTTCGACCAGTTTGCTGGTTGGGAATGACCCAAAACTGTATAGCTAGTTGTATGGAGTCCATAGCTAGTCGTCGCATGACTCAAACTGGTATATGACCAGTTTGGTCATAATAAAGGGGATTAGACTTCCTTTAGATATTGGACGTAGGTTCATAATCATTATAGAATGAGCCTCTGATATGTGGGCCTGCTTTTGACAACGACTCTAACTTTGATCGAAAAAGGTTGACCTGGTCAAGAATCCTCGTCGGCTAGCCCCTAAGGCTTAAGAAAATAAAGAGTATTGACTTGATGCTTTTTTGCAACGAAACATGCATCAATAATATTTGATCAAGCACAATCATTTAATGAAAGTGTGGGAGAAAAGAAAAGATTTGTGTTTTCTTGGAAACCATATCCGAAGGTTGCGGTGAGTGGGCGAACAGTTTGTGGTAAAGAGGGATAAAAAGACTTCTTTTTTACCTTTCTTGTTACTTCGCTCTCATTGTAATCTCTGTCTCCCGCTTTTGAGTCCCTTTGTCTCCAATCTTTATTGTTCCCAAATCTTTTCATCTCCAAAAATCTCTATTTGATCTCCATAGGGATTCTGGGTATTTCAATTCTTCCTAAGAACAAGATTCAATAATTGGAGAACCAAGGACATCTACTGGCTCGGTCTCTAAACAAATGGAGTCCTTGCAACAGTGAAGCGTCTCCAATACCGGAAGAAGGTCAGATCATTCTCTTTGCTTCTTTCATGAAATTAGGTTTTCGCTTGCTGGAGAGTGAGTTCTTAACAAACATCCTTGATTACTTTAGGATAGAACTCTTTCATCTTGGACCAAACTTCATTATAATTCTTAGTGTCTTTTCACATCTGCGAAGCTTTCCTTATCATTCCTCCCTCTGTTTATCTTTTCTGCCATTTTTATCAATTTATCCGTAATAATAGAGGTCAGGGGTTTTGTGGTAGCACTTATTTCAAGCTCCACGGCCAATGTCCAAGAAATATTCCCCTCCCTATTAAGGATGCATTGCGGGACTACCAGAAGTAGTGGCTCTACTCCGAAATACCTGGAGGTAGTTGCCTTAAGTATACCGGAAACCCACCTCTGACCTGGTCTGCTTAGGAGTGTAGAATGAGAAGGTCTCTTTTGTAACATCCCAAAATTTTATTTCTGTTAAAAAGAAATTTTAATTAATTTCCTTGAATTTTCTATTTTTAAAAGTTTTTCTTTAATTATTTTAAAGCCAAAATAAATTATTTGTAAATATAAATACCAATTTTGAGTTAGAAATATTTTATTTAAGTTCAAAATAATTCAGGAAATTTCTATGAATTTTTCAAATTTTTGAACTCTATTTGCTATTTTCTAATAACTTATTTGATTTCTTGCAATTTATGTAAATCAAAAATCATTTGAAAATCTGGATTTTGCTTTGGGCCCAATCTCTTTCCCGACCCATGACCTTTTCTTTTTTTTTTCCTGCACCCGGCCCGCTCACGACCAAAATTCAAACTTTTGATAATTTCAATATTCCACCAACATGAACAAATGTTCTTGGATCACCATTCACTATAGTTTCTACTAGTTATAACAAAAAAATTAGTTTTATTTCATCGATAATATTCCATTTAAATCAAGTTCCCTCCAAGAATTATATCACGCAATCAATTCATCCTCCAATGCTCCTGAAATAACTTGCAATCCAAGGTCTCACAACATCCTATACTTGACCACTACTAACCAGTTACCACTATATAGTCTACTCTTCCACTATAAAGCTCTCCAGAAACTCACCAACTTGTTCCATACTACTTTATCATCTCATCCTCAAATTGAGAGTCTACCAAAACTTTACAGCCTCACTACAACAAGCATTTTATTCTAGAGGTGATCTACTACACAAATTAAAAGGTTCTACCAAAACCCTTTCATCAAGAACACGCTATCATCCGGCAATTCCAAAATTATGTAAACATAAGCCACCTATTCAATCACATCAGTTCAACTCTTAACGATGTTGAACACCAAACTTCAACACACAATAATTGCACTTCAACGATCATTGTTATCAACTAGCTTCATCATAAAATCTAGTTTCTACCTACTTCCCTTTGCAAATCACATGATTTTTTTTACAAACACATATTCAGCTGTTCCTCCTCATGTTCAGATTTTGGTGCAAAATCTCAATAAAACTTCAAGAATCGTAGCCTTCCATTGATCATAGGTCTCAACAACACTACAACCAAATTCATCCAATCATTCTAGCTAGAACTAACTATCTAGAAACTCATTCCATAAATTCTAGATCCACCGATATTCAATCCCCCCAATCTTTCGTACACAATTCTAACAATTAATCATACTATGAATTATGTAAATCTAGTAATTATATATGATCACTAAGTATCCACAGAAAAAAAAACTCCAAGATTAATATCCACTAAGGCAATAATTTAACACCCTCTTAACTTAACCATCCCAAATGGTTATATTATTCTATTGAGAACCATTAATCCAATTTATCCAAGATGTTTACCAAATTCAACAATTCTAATGATCAAACTAGTTTATCAATGTCTCACACTTCTTAATAACTCCCGAATTCCTAGTAGGTATGGACATACCCTTAATCACAATTCATCATGTAACTACTCCAAGACAACAACAAATTATCAACTTCACTTCCAAGGATCTTGTTAAGATCGATTATGCACCATGCTAGACCCAACTTGATAACTCATGCATTATCAATTTATCCTCTATGCTTAAAACCTCTCACTTAACACAAATGAGTAGAGTCAAAACTTTCTTCAATAAATTTTGTAAAAGATAATTTTCATTATCTAAAACACCAACCGAATAAACAGGTCACGCTTGCCAACAAGAAGGTGGAACTCTCATGAAAAAGAACAATATTGCCAATTACAACATTTACAAGTAGCAAGAATAGCTCAATAGTCGGAAAAGACAATAATTGCTCTATAAAACAAATAGAGACCAATTGAAACCCATCAACTGCATTGTAACCACTATCCAAAAAAAGTTTATCAACCGCAAGTGGCTGTAATCATAATAACCACATACAACTCAAGGAAAACAATAACTTTTTAAAGAAACTCATCCCCAACCTTTTTTAACAAAATTACCAGGGGTAAACACTTCACTTTTCCGTACCACAAACGGTGGTACAACCTGGCCATACCCGTGGCCACAACCACAATCTCTACCTCTCATCATAGCTATCAACCAATCAACAACACACAATAGGTTCAAAGAACCAATATCAACTCAAACATCAGTATAACAACATATCGAAAAGCGTAAGAGCAATACTCGTCCCATTCCTATCCTACTGTGCACTAGTGTGTCAAATTTTAAGTTAATTAATTATTAGCAAATTTTAGTTAATTTTACTAGTCCTAAAATAAATTTTAGCAATTTTAGTTTACCTAAATTGCTAATCTATTCACCATGGATCTAAAGCCCGCTCTTATACTAACTGTAACACCTCGGCCCAACACGGAGCCCAGAATGCCACTAACTACACTAACTATCAATTTTAACATCATTTTATAATAAATTACAGCAAGTGTATCACAATAAAACCCGTCCACGGGTGACATTAACATAAGCATAATGATATGACAACCAAAGACAATTTACTCCTAGGCACATAGCAAGGTAATAAACCAAGATTAATGCAAATCAATCGATTAAGTCTATTGGATGAATAATCAATTCTAACTTATCATCTAAGATTATTCAACACCATCATGTCCTAAATATAAGTCATCATGCTAAAACAAAAATGTCTCATGTCCAATTAATCAAGTAATTGGGTGTAGGTCGTGATTCCAAGTGCGCTAGCCTTTCCCGAGTGGAACGTCATCAATGGTCACCTAAAAATAATAATAGAGCAAGAATGAGTCTATAACTCAGCAAATACATAATAAAGCCATAAATAACAGTTTGCCAACCATAATCAAGGCTATCATCATCATCTATCTATTTAATGTCATTCTCATACTCAAATAAACAAGCTATATTTCATATAGGTAAAGTTGCACAATTTAAAAATTTACTCATATATGCGAATGCACCATCATGCTCATGCTCATATGCATCTCATCAGCTGATACCGGTATAGCGGAGTGTTCACCCGTCGATGAACCACTCTATCCTTCACTCCCGTGAAGTCCCCACCGAAGTAGGATTTTATCTAGAAACATCCGGACTAGTCATGTATCTTTCTCGCCGATCTCACCAGATTAGTTACATAACTTTCTCACCGACCTGCCTCGTGCAACATAATCCATCAACACCTTTGATTATTCATCAACATAATCCATCTCATTGACTCAATATCTCATTCTCATTAACGCAATATCATAATCTCATTCAATCCGTGTCATCAATATCATGTATAAGAATAAGCTTAACAAAAGCATAATAAATAGCATGATAAGTAATATCAATGACAATGGCGAACAACCTATTGTTCACTACTCTACCATATATTTGCCTCTTAGCCATTCAAAGCCGGGTGACGAAATTGTGGCACGGCCCATGAGGCCACAGTCCCTGAACAAGCAAGTAAACACACACACTAAAAAATATCATCAAAATCACATCACAACAGCACCAACCCGTCACACTAATCGACCTCGCAAGTTTACGCCAAACCAACCAAAAACCCAAAACAGCTCTAACTTATTCATACGAACTCCAATTTCATACGAACTCCAATTTCAACCAACCAAAACTATCTAGAATCCTCACGAAACAACCTACATTTTCCTAGTTATAATGAAACTTGTATTCAACCGTTTTCTATCCAGTTTATTTGCCCGAATACCATTTCAGATTTTGTCGGAACAGTCTAATTCATAATTTTATATCTTTAATTCTACAACTTGAACATATATGAATAATATGAGCTCTTGAAACTACACAAGATTTCCTATAATATTCTAGTTGACACCAATATTTAATTTTAATAACTTCTACACGAAATCGACCCAACTACACGAAGTCTACCAACATGTCTAGAATCTGGACAGCAGCCTTCTGGAGGCCATAACTTTTCGCTCGCTACTCCGATTTCAATGATCTAGACCTTCATTGAAAGCTAACGCGATAACCTACCGTTTCTCCAATTACACTGAACTCTAATTCAGAGTCTAAATATCGCTAATCATCCCCGCAACATTCTTCCCTAAACCTGACGAATCTCCATTGCTCAAACGATCTACCGAAAGAACAACGACTAAATTTAGGGGCATCTAGAGGTTTTCAAATCGTTACCCTCGAAGAACACGGAGCCGATCATGAAATCCCGTGAAATCCTTCTCCTCCTCCCTTCTCTTCTTTCCTTCTTCCTCTAATCTTCCTCGACAGCCGACAGCAGAGAGCGCGCTCTGATACCTCGGCATGCTACTGATGTGTGCATTGCTACAGGTGCCTCAGTGCTCTGATGTCGCTGCGTCATTGCAGATTCGTACTCTGATAAAACTACTGGGTTTGTACCTCTTAAGTCGCTTCCCTACTTGGGCCAAAGAGCTATGGGCCGAATACCCAAGTTCTAATACTCCTTTCAAATTCTGAATTTTTCCTTTCTAATTATATTTAATTTCATTATTAATCATTTATTTGTTGTATGTTTAAACGAGATATTACACTGAGTCAGGCTCGAACTCGTGGTTGAGCCCAACCACCTAAACGTACTTGGGTCCGTTGTAAAAGGCGCCTTCCTTTTCACCCATTGGATTCCTTTTCAACCGCCCAGATCTAAGTGAACGTTCGGACCACCCGAGAGCGGGGTTCAATCTGAGCCGTTCATTTTTTATCGGACCGCTAAGATTACTTTGAACTTTCGGACCTTCCGAGAGTTACTTTCAATCTGAGCCGTCCATTTCTAATCCAACCATCACTGTGTTCTTAACCTAATCCTCTCATTCATCTTTGACTCGAACCACTATTTCTGTCCCTGACTATGGGCCCTCGCAAGTCCTGGTCATCTTCAACCTCTGGCTCGCGCTCGTGGTACAGAGTAGGGCATGGGAGAGCTTTTGTCAACTCTCGTGCGTCATCGCCAACGGCTCCTAGCCCTTGTTTTCATCACCACTTGTGCTTTCGCCCTCAAAGTCCCATTCTCAACTGCTCCAGTCCTCTCCAGCTCGTCTTTGGCAGTGCGTGAACCAAGTTCATCGCGAGTTTCATTTTCGCGTTGCCGTTGCCCTTCGTCTTTAAAACGCCCTTGAGCTCCTCCTGGTGTTCCTTTACAGCACCACTTTGTTTTCCCTTAATTTCCTCTCTGTTCTTTGAGCTCAAACCACACAAATCATCAAATCGTCATTGTTGGCCGTGAAGGACCTCCTTTGATGCCAGCGCTTCAGTGGTTCTTTGCCCCTCTTTTCGCACCACCTTGCACCTCTTATCACCTCAAACTTTTCCCCTAACTCAATCTTGGATTGCCTTTACAGGAATCGTTTAATTTTGAGTTTGGTTGTTGCGGCCGAAGTTTACCCCCTTCGTCCCCAACTCCGGTAAGGACCTCTGTTCTTCAATTAAATGCTCATGGACCATCTATGAGGCCTATTGAAGCTATCCTTACCTCTCTATCACTTTCATTTTGCTCAGACCTTCGTCCCCGCGTTGTCTTCCTCAGCGCTGGCGCTGGTCGTCGTCGCCAGAACATCTCTAACCACCTTTGAACCTCCTCTGTGCTCAGGTAGCTTCCTCTTAGTTCCTAGATGCTTGGGCACCTGCTTCTTTGGACAATGCGGAGCTTTTTCACTTTTGCCATGTTGACCGTGCTTAGCACCACCGCCCCTTTTCGGCTCGCCGCCGTTTTAGGCCGACTCAGCCGTTAAAAGTACCCTCAGGGTGTGCGCAATGTTATTGCGAACTCATTCATGTCTTCTGTTTGCACCGCCATGACCAGAGTCGCCGGCGGTGAGTCCCGTTTAAGAGTTCAACTCCGTTGTCGTAAGCCACGATCACCCCCTTAGTTTTTGCAAAGACCACCTTCGGTGTCTTTTGCAAAGACCACCCTCCTGGACTTTTGCAAAGACCACCCTCTCGGCCTTTAGCCAGGACCTCTCTTAACCTTTTTGCAAAGACCACCTTGCGGTCCTTTTTGCAAAGACCACCCCTTAGCTACAACCACTGTCTTGTGGGCCCGCACACTTAAACCCTTGTGCATGCGTGCGTGCGTACACGTAGGAGATCGTGGACCATCCATTTTAGATCTGCGACTCAGATCTATTGGGACGTTCAGAATAGGTTTTAATTATGTGGACCATCCATTTTAGATCTGCGACTCAGATCTATTGCAAAGACCATCCATTCACTGTGGACCGTCCATCTTTAGATCTACACTCTAGATCTTATGGGATGTTTGGACCTTCCGAACGCGCCTTCGCTCTCAGCCGCCCATTTCCAGATCTGCGATCCAGATCGCAAGGAACGTTCGGGCCCTCCGAACCTCTCCATTCTTTTGAGCCGTCCGATTTAGATTTAACGGCTGGATCTCTAAGCCTTCCGCATGACCACGTGTTTACTTAGTTGCGCCGTCCGATTCAATCTCCACGGCCGAGAGTTTTCCACGTCAATGGTTAATAAGAAAACCCAGTTGTCTTTTATTTGTGAACTGTAAATTGCTTTAATTTTAAAAAATACGTAAGTAATTCATTTTAACTCCTTTTTAGATGATTCAAATTTTGTTAAATCCCTGTTTAACTGAACTTTAATCTAAACATTGCTTGAACCTTGTTCTGTACTAGAAAAACTGTGTAGTTTTATTATCTTGTTTAGCATTAATTGTTGCTCTAGAAATTCATTAAACTTGTAAAATGCATAAGTAATTCTCTGGAACTCTAAATTGAGTAAACTAAAATGTGTTAGATTCCTCTGTTAATATGCTTTAGTGTAGAATAGGTTTTAATTATGTCTTTGCCTCTGAAATTATTGTGCACTAGTTTCATAACTTAGAAAAATCATAAGAAATTCAATTTAACTCCAAATTAGGTGAAATAATTTTTCTTATTCTTAGAATGTCATGCTCTGCCTACCATAAAATTTTCAAGTTCATAACCCTCCTGGAAATTTGTGTAATGAATAGTAACAGAAAGATATTAAATTGGAATTTCGAGCCGATAAAAATTGTTTAGGCTATAACTTTTGCATGCTTAGTCCAAATCAATTGATTCTTATTGCTAAATTCATTTAAAATCATGTTCTACCTACTGTGTAAATTTCACGAATTTTGGTTGAATTTGGATTTTGAGTCTTTTTTCGGTGTTCGTCGTTCTTATTGGATTTTTCGTTCTTGCGATAGGTTCCGATGAATTTATTGAGTACGAGAGTGATCCTCTGCATCAAGATTGTGATCTCTAGCTAGGCAAGCATATATTGCAATTTATTTGATAATGTTGCTCCTATTATTTTCAAAACCTAATATCTTGTTTGCAAAGTCTATGTATGCATGCTCTATTTTGCTGTTAAACTATTGTTCGATTAGTTGATCCTCTAGATGCATAATCTGTAGGCAAATGTTCATCCTCTACTACTGAGCCTAGGATTATGTCCTCTGTTATTTAGGGTTCGTTGGATGAGCCCTTATCACTTAGCTTGTAGTCTACGAGCTGTTGTTGCTTACAAATGCTTAGAACGGTAGAATTGGGCGGTTATCGACTTAGTCGATAACCTTGATCACACAAAAACTTATTATGACTTTATGTCCAGCACCTTGTGCTTTGTTACTTTGAGAAAACTAAAACTGAAAATAAAATGTTTTAAACTCGGGCACAATGGTAAGATGGTGTGCTTTTGGGTGTGAATGGTTAGTGGCCGAGTCAACAAGGACCGAACATCTTGTGTCACACTATTCAAGCATATTTGCGTGCTAACCACACTAGAGGGATATGGAACATCTCTTGACTTAGTACTTTGGCGTGTATTGACTCCGGGTCGCAGGAGGATGTGTGTGTGTTGTGGTAAACCGAGGATGGTGTTTATGTGTTGGGTGCACGGGAGTGGAATCCTTTCCAGGTTCTCTACACCGAGGGGTATTGTAGTTGTCCAGGTTGCTTTACCCTCTATGGGTAGTTGACTCTCGACTTTACAATGACCCCGATGCAATGTATGGGTTTCTATCCATACGAGTGACTCGTGGTTAATACACAATATTGGAAAACGTCTTGTAGGACTTAACCGTGTCGGCATACCTTTGGAAGTGTGCTTAATCTTGTGGCAAAAAAGCGGTCTGAAGTGTGGGTACATTGGTACACCCCTACAGGGTTTGATCTATTCGAATAGCCTCATCCTAGGTTATGAACACGCTTGGTTAGGTTTTGCAAGAGTTAAACTATAACATTTTCACTAAAACTTGAACTCGGGTGGTACGAATGGGGAATTCATGCTATGTTGTGGTGGCTATTGGGTTAGTCACCTCTAGGTTGTATTTATGTTACTTATTGATGTCTCGTTGTTATTTCAACAATAAAAATAGATTTGACAAACTGTCTTCAATCTATTACATTATTGCAAATGAAAATTGCTTTATGCATCCAATGAACCATATGACCATCTCCTTTGTTTTAGCTTGCATGTAGCTATGTATAAGCTTGTTACTCGTAAGTCTTGCGAGTACATTTTTGTACTCAGTTGCATTGCTTTATTGTTGTAGGGAGGTTGCCCCCAAGGGGTTAGCTTTTGTGAGACAGACTTCGCGCTAGACTACTAGCTTGGCAACCCGGTCGGTTGCCTTGTGGGAAGTTGGCAAACCGGTTGGCTTTTGTTATCGCCATCTTATGGCACTTTTGCTTCTGCTGTTATTGATGTTGTTGGTCTCATTTGGTCAGTCGGCCCCTTTTGTAATAACTCTATATTATGTATGTCTTTTGCTAGACTTGGTACTGTGAGCTTGTATGGAAATGATACATGATTTTGTAAAGGCGTATGTGTACTGCATTTCTGGGAAGTACATGTCCACCGAGGCTTAGGATATTTGATTAGTAATACTAGAACCATTTGGAGGTTAAGTATTACGAGTTAAATACCCGGGTCCTCACAAAGTGATTACCTTGCACAGAGATGACACCCTTCGAACCAGGAATTTTGGTACTTTGGTAGGCGTGATGAGTAGTTGCCATAAATTTTGTTAGTGAAGATCTACCTAGAATGGCATTATATGCTGACTCAAAGTCAACAATTTCGAACGTAATTAACTATGTTCAAAAGTTATGAGAATATCCAAAAGTTATTGGTGTACTATTTGACCAATAAGAGTAATTGAAGGGCTAGGTACTATCCCGAAGAAAGGATTTGTAACCGATTTTATTCTAGAACTAGGTATTTGCATCTTGTGGATATCATGGGCATATGCTCATGATCTTAGGATGATGTGTCAATTGGCAATGACGTTGAAGGTTTGCGGAAACACGAGTTTTCGGCAAAGTTCGCCTCTGTCAGTCTCGGCGGTCGACCGCCTTGGTGGCGGTCGACCGTCCGTGCCTCGTGGTTTAGTCTTTGGCGATCGACCGCCAGTCGGCGGTCCGATCCGATTTGTAGTCCGACCGGCGCCGGTGAGCGGGTCGGACCGGCAGTTGAGTGGCATTGGAGTTTGAGGTGGGCCAAAAATAGAGGTGTAGGCAAGTGAGGTTTTCACCGCACTTGGTCCCATAATTTTGGAGCCTCCAATCAAAATTTCTATTCGCTTTAAATTTCCGAGAGAGGTTGCGGATTTGGTGTTGAAATTTTGGCTAAGTCCTTTGGTGGCGGTCCGACCGGCCTTGATTGGCGGTCGACCGGCAGATGTGATCGACAAGCCAAGGTGGCGGTCCGATCGGTTTTCACTTACGTCGCCACCGTGTGGTGGCGATGGTTGCCGATTAGGTCAAGTTCATGGGTTTCATGTCATATGTGTTGCATGATGCATGTTTTGACTAACGTGGTCAAGTTGTGAAAAACTTGTTCCCGATTTCGATTTTCTTGTCTATTGTTGTGCGGTTGCTTGGTGGTCAACGACGGTCAACCGCGAGGATGATCGGGACTAGGCTTGGAGAGCGAGGTTCAAAACGATCGACGATGCCGGTGAAGTCATTGGACTCAAGTATGGTGCAAGATGGACAAAGGTGACCGAACGCGGCGGTTCGGTCGATCGTTGAATTAAGCGGCGCGGGGTCGGTGCAAGTGTCATGGTGGTTTCGTGGGAGCGGATGGGAGAGACTTATCGACATGATGAGAGCCGTTGGATCAACCTACACGTGGCGAACAGCGAGTGCCAAGACAATATGAACACGACGCTTTAAAATGCGTGCGTGTGTCACCCGTTTGTTTTGGGCCTTAACGGGGGCCCATTAGGGAGACTCTATTAGAAACCCTAAGCCTCCACTATAAATAGAGGAGGGAGGTGGCTGCACCCCTGTCGATCCTTTCATTATTTTTGAAACCCTAATTTGCTTAGGGAGAGGAGGAGCGGAGGTTAGGGTTCTAGAGAGTTGGATTGGATTTCGTGCTCATGTATTGAGTCTTTGTCATCTATTGATGGAGTGGCTGTAAACCAATACTATATCAAATCAATCCAAAGAAAGTTTCTTCAAGATGAGGTCAATTGCTTTCTTTCTCTCTTTTTGATGATTTGAGTCTTTCTTTGATCCGCGAGTTTTTGCGTAGTTTCTGGACGTGATCTAGCTTGTTGTGACGTGTGGGAATACATCTAGGATCATCAAGATCATCAACCACTCACGAGCAAGTCTCAAGATCATATTTTCGTTTTGACTCGGTTTTTGACCTAACTTTACTCAAACGGAAAAGGTCGAATCTTGGCAAGGATTTTCACAATTGTTGCTTGAATAGGTTCTGACATCCTTAGGAAGGTGTGTGTCAAGTTTCACGAAGTTTGGACGCACGAATCAAAAGTTAGATCAATTTGCGTTTCGGTCTGTCGGGCTGTTTTTACTGTTCATCGAAAGAGAGGTCTGACCTCCCATGAAATCGGTCTGACCGCCCGAGGGATCGGTCTGACCGCTTGGATCGGTCTGACCGCTAGGCCGACCGGTCTGACCGCCCCTGTGAGAGGTCAAACCGCCCGAGCCTTCGTGTTTTGCTTTTGTGTTGATTTTACTTCGGGGTTTTGAGTTGATTCAATACAAGTCTTCCGCTGTGCATGATTGATTGATCTTCATAGCTTTCATAGCTATTGGAGTGAGATTCGTATTGAATTGAATTTGGGAGAAAAGAGATCGTGCTCTATTCACCCCCTCTAGTCGCCTTTTCGGTCCAACAAGTGGTATCGAGCCCGTTAGTTCAATCTTGATCTTAACCGGTCCACCGAACTGGCGATGGATAAATACTCTTCCAAACCGCATATCTTCGATGGGCACGACTATGCTTTTGGAAGAACTGCATGCGTGTCTTTCTTGAGAGTGAACCACGAGGTATTTGGGAGGTCGTTCGAGGTCCGCTTATCTTGCTCGAGGTTGCTACGCCACTCAAAGCTCTTTTGGCTAATGACCGTAAGGCAAAGAATTTTCTGTATGGTGGGCTTGGTAGACAGAATATGACAGATTTGCAATCTCGAGATCGCACATGAGATTTGGAAGACCCTCAAACCTATCATGAGGGTTCTTCCCAAATCAAACAAGTGCAGCGAGTCTATAAAAGAGAATATAACAAATTCGAGATGAGTCTGGTGAGAGCATCGATGACATTTTCGATCGCTTCAACACGTTGATAAATCGATGAAGTCTGTTGGTATTGAATTTACACACCAAAATGCCATCCATCTCCTGCCGCAATCAACACCGAGGAGTGGGAGATAAAGGCTACCGCCATTCGAAAAATGTCAACTTCTCTCGATCGACTTTGGGTGCTCTATAGCAAGCTCAAGACTCATGAGATCCAGAAAGCTGACCATTCTAAGAAGGGTAACATGGCTTTGGTAGCAGACCCGCTCAAGAGAGCCTCTGATGGGTCGTTTGAGTCCTCTTCAGGTTTTTCACTTGCTTCTTTATCTGCAATCCAAGAAGAGGATCTTGAGAGTATTCCTGAGCCTGAGATGACGCTTTTGATTAAGAAGTTCACAAGGGCCTACAACAATATGAGAAACAAAAAGAGAGGCGGCCCTGTGACTTGTTATGAATGTGGAGAGCTTAATCACATCCGGGCAAATTGCCCCAAGCTGAAAGGTAAGAGCAATCACAAGGATGAAAAGCCAGCTTGGAAGAAGCCTCGGGGCGCAAGTCCGTGTTTGATGATGCCAAGCTCGGAAGGTCGCTCACCGGGTTCTTGCCGCTCTTGGAGATCGATCCTTGAGTGATGTGGACTCGGAGCGAGGAGGACAAGGAGGAGGAGCTCCTCAAGACAAGAAGGGAAGGCCAAGGACTTCACCAAGCATGTGCTTCATGGTCGACTCAGACGACATCGATGACAACAATGAGGTATCTCCTTCTTATGATGTTCTCTTTGCTAGATGTGAAACGTCATGAGCAAATGCTAGGTCGATAAAGCTTTAAAGTTCATCATGACTAAGAATGAGGAGTTAGAGTCACAAGTAAAGAAACTCACATTAGAACTTGTGAATGCTAAGAGTCTTGAATCTGATGAATGTTCATCCTGCTATGTTTTACATTCTGAATTTGCTAAACTGCAATCTGCTCATGATATTACTTCGCAACAACTTGAAAATGCTAGAACTGAGCTAATTGAAGTTAAATCTGTTTCTTGTGAAAAATGCTTAAAGTCTAGCAAGTTGGTTGTTTCTGATGTGGTTGAATCTAGCTTTTGCTCTGTCTGCTTAGAACGTGAACGTGAATTACATGATGTTGTAGAAGCGACTAGAGCTAAATATGCCAAGCTTAAGGGCATGATAATTACGCTACTTGTGCTTCATGTGAAGCTCTTAAGCTTGAAGTTGCTCTTTATAAGAAGAGGTTTGATGCTAAAACTCTTGATTCATGTGTTAACCTTAGAAAAGAAATTGCTTACCTTAATGACATATTAGAAAGATTTTCTAAAGGTAAGAAACAGTTAAGCATGATTCTTGACAAGTCAAAAACTCCTTATAAGAAGCAAGAGTTAGGATACAACTTTGCCCAGGATAAATCTAATGATATTCAAATTTTGAGAAATGGCTTAATTGAATTTGATACCCAACCTGCAAAGATCACTTTCAAATCTGCAGGTTTTGCCCAACCATCTGTTCAGTCAAAAGGTGCTTCTCCCAATGGTACCAAGTACCATTGCACCTATTGCAAGAAGGATGGACATTTGGTTGAGTTCTCACGTGAGGTTGAAAAATGCTAAGAAAAATCTTGCTAGAATGTCATCTAATCAACCTAGAGCTTTTGTGAGACATGGTAATTTAGAAAGGAAGAAACCTGGTCTAGGATTTATTTCACATGCTAATCATGCTCATGCTCCTAGACAGGATAACTCTCATGTTAGAGTAACCATTGCTCACAATAGAATTTCAAATAGAATCAAGGATAGCACTTCTACTTTGCATACTACTGCAGACGTGTGTCTCGATCTTTGGGTTCCCAAGTCATGTTTAACTAACTTGATGTTGAGACACTTCGTTCTTCCGTGCCTTGATTTTCGGGATCGCGCGGAAGGAAGGACACGTGGTTCGTCGACTCAGGCTGTTCACGCCACATGACCGGAGACTCAAAATGGTTCACTTCCTTCACGCGGTCGATAGGTGATGTTCTCATCACCTTTGGAGACAATACACAAGGGCGGATTGAAGGAACGGGATCAATCAGGGTGAACGACAATTTCATCCTAAAGGACGTCGCCCTTGTGGACAAGCTTAGGTTTAACTTACTCTGTCTCACGACTTCTTGATGATTTTATGAGACTATATTTAAGAAAAATGCTTGTCGGGTGCTTGATTCTGTGGTGAGCTCGTTTTGCGATTTATAGAGTTGATAGGATCTTTGGGCCGATTTTTCGAATCTCTTCTCAGTTCTCTTAAATGTTTGTTTACACCTTCTTCGAGTTACGGCTTTGGCACCGACGTTTGTGGCACATTGGTTTTGATCATCTGACGCGAGTTAGCAACCTTGATCTCATGAGAGGTTTGCCCAAACTCAAAGCCGTCAAGGATCTTTGTATGTGCGCTCGTAGGCATGGCAAGCAAGTTGCCGCCTCACCCCTTGGTGACTTTGGTCATGGTCGCGGACGGGACGCTTACTTCATATGGATACTGTTGGTCCTGCTAGGGTTCGGTCAATTGGTGGCAAGTGGTACATTCTTGTCATAGTTGATGATTTTTCGAGATACACTTGGGTGTTCTTTCTTGCTTCGAAGGATGAAGCTTTTGGTCATTATCGTGATCTTGTTCTTCGTTTGGCTTCTGAATTTTCTGGTGCCTTGAGAGCGATCCGCAGTGACAATGGCACGGAGTTCAAGAATGCCTCGTTTGCCTCTTTTTGTGCTGAGCGCGGAATTGAGCATCAGTTCTCTTCTCCACACGTCCCTCAACAGAATGGCGTTGTGGAAAGGAAGAACAGAACCTTAGTCGAGATGGCTAGGACAATGCTAGATGAGTATAGCACACCGAGGAGGTTTTGGGCCGAAGCTATTTCTACAGCTTGCCATATTGCAAATCGTGTCTACTTGAGACCTTCTTTGGGCAAGACTTCATATGAGCTTCGTTTTGGTAGAAAACCCTCTGTTTCTCATTTTCGAGTTTTTGGAGCTAAGTGTTTCATTCTCAAGACAGGAAACCTAGATAAATTTGAATCAAGGACTTTTGATGGTTTATTTCTGGGTTATCCTGCACATTCGAGGGGTTTTCGGGTTTTTAATGTTGAAACTAACATTGTCCAGGAGACATGCAATGTCACTTTTGATGAGACTAGCCACGAGTTAGATCCAGGCATTTCGGGTGATACAGGTGTGAAAGCATTTTTGTGGAGGAAGATGATGGTGAAGTCGATATTTGTCCTCCACTGCTTCTGCTGAGGCTCTGTCCAAGTTCCAACACGCTCTGTCGCTTCACCTCCAATTGAGGCTCTGCCGCATCTTCTTCATCGCAGACTGCGGAGGTTGAGGAGATATTGTCTCCCGGGCGCTCCACTTCATATTCGTGAGGCATCATCCTCCGGATCAAATGATTGATAATCTTAATGAGCGAGTCACTCGCTCCAGGTATCACGATCCAAGTCTCTACTCTTATTCTCGCATTTGTTGCTTCTTTGAACCCGCGATATATCACATGCGTTATCGATTCTATTTGGGTTAATGCCATGCATGAGGAGTTAGAGAATTTTGAGAGGAATAAGGTGCAGAATTTAGTAGAACCTCCTAGTGGTCATAATGTGATAGGAACCCATTGGGTGTTAAAAATAAACAAAATGAGGATGGTTACGTGGTTAGAAATAAGGCTAGATTGGTAGCTCGTGGTTTTAGCCAAGTTGAGGGGTTAGATTTTGATGAGACATTTGCTCTGTTGCTAGATTGGAAGCCATTCGCATTCGCTTGCATTTGTTTGCTTCTAAGGGCTTTAGATTATATCGATGGATGTTAAGAGTGCCTTTTGAATGATTTTATAGTGGAGGAAGTGTATGTTAGACAACCCCGTGCTTTGAGAATCCCAAGCATCCACATCATGTTTTCAAGCTATCCAAAGCCTTGTATGGTCTTAAGCAAGCCCCTAGAGCACAGTATGATAGACTTAAGACCTTTACGCTTAAGAATGATTTTGAGATGGGTAAGGTAAACAAGACCCTGTTCATCCTTAGGCGTGGCAATGACTTCTTGCTTGCTCAGATTTATGTAGATGATATTATATTTGGTGGTTCTTCTCATGCTCTTGTTTCTAGTTTTTCCGAGACCATGTCCAGGAATTTGAGATGAGTATGATGGGAGAACTCAATTACTACAGGGCTTCAAATCAAGCAATGCAAGGAAGGGATCTTCATCCATCGACGAAGTACACCAGGATCCGCTCAAGCGCTTGAGATGGTGATCGCAAGCGATCGCCACTCCCATGGCGACTTCGATCGCTCGGATCCGATGAGGAAGGAGAAGTCGTGGATCAACGCGAGTACCGCAGCATGATCGGCTCCCTCCTGTACCTGAGGGCCTCAAGACCGGACATCCACTTCGCGGTTTGCCTCTATGCGAGGTTTCAGGCGTCTCTGAGGACTTCCCATCGCCAAGCCGTTAAGCGCATCTTCAGGTATTTACACTCTACCCTCCAATATGGCATTTGGTTTTCCTGCTCTTCGTCCTTGTCCATTCGGGGGTTTTCTGATTCTGATTTTGCGGGCTGTCGGCTAGATAGGAAGAGTACCTCGGGCACTTGTCACTTTTAGGCACTTCTCTTGTCTCTTGGTCTTCTAGGAAAGTCTTGTTGCATAATCCATCTTGGTGAATATGTAGTGCGCTAGTTGCTGTAGTCAGATTTTGTGGATGGTGTCCACTCTTAAGGATTTTGGGTTAACATTTGATAGTGTTCCTCTTTTCTGTGGTAACACTTCTGCTATAAACATTGCTAAAAACTCTGTGCAACACTCTAGGACCAAGCACATAGACATTCGCTATCACTTTCTTAGAGATCATGTCGAGAAGGGTGATATTGTCTTTGCATTTCGTGAGTCAGAGGCTCGATTGGTTGATATCCTCACCAAGCCTTTAGATCCAACTAGGTTTGCAACCTTGAGAAGTGAGTTAGGGTAATTTATCCCTACGGTTTGGTTTGAGGGGAGTTGGCTCTGTTTTGAACTTTTCTTGTTCATTTGAGCTTTTCTGTTTTTCTGATACCTTCTTCTAGTGGTATTTTCTTTTGATCTTTTGATCTTTTAGGCTCTTTAAGCTTTTGTGCATCTCATTGTTTCATCTGCATTCATATGAAAAACAAAAAGATGCATTGTTATATAAGCTTTTCTCCTTGTCTTTAAAATTGATGAAGCTTTGCTTATTACCCTTTGAGCTTTAGTATTTCAATTCGCTCAATGTCATGTCTAGTTCTTTGACTTGCTAGAATTATCATGCTTTCACATGTGTAGCTAAGTCTTTCTTTGAATGAGCGAACTTTAAGACAACTTGAACTAAAAAGCGCAATTTGTGGATGTTTTAGCTAGTTGCGCAATTAGTGCTCCTTTTGTGACATTGGCCTGTCAAAATTGCGGTGTTAGCTCTTGAATCTAGTATTGATCATTGCTTGAGCTTCTTGTTCTTTCAAGAATCTAAATCTGCTCTTGTGAAAAATGAAAAATCAAATTTAAAGATTGTCTTGTGCTTAAAATGTGCCAAACTATTCTCACGAGACTGCATGTCATAGACATGAACTTGGAGATAGTTTGATGATCCAGACGATCTCATGGGGACTGCTTGTCACAATTGACATGAACCTCAAGATTTGTCGCCTTGGTAGAAGCTTAGGAAGAGTTTGTGGATGGCTCCTAGTCCAGGATCTTCTTCACTAAGATATACCTTTAATCAACTTCAATATTCATTGCAAATGATAAACTGTTGAAAAATGGGCGTTTGAGAAAAATTGAGCAAAATGATTCAATTCAGGACCTGTTTGTCTCTTAATGTGGTCATTGTTAGCTTCTTGGTCTCACATTGACATTTTGACATGGCCAGTATCATCTTAGGATCTCTGTTGATGGACTTGCTAGATTTGAAGCTTTGCTTAAAATGCTAAAATTTATTGCTTTACATTGAGCCTTCTTGCTTTAGCTTTGTTATATATGTCTTATCATGATTTTGCTAGCGCATTCAGGCTGATATGGTGTTTATGCAAAATTTGAGATGCTAGCTTGTTCTTTTGGGTAATCTCCAAAGCTTCTTGTAATCCAAAATTGAAAAATACAAAAATATGAAGCCACTTCATTGCATTTCATGCATGCTCCTTCTTATGCTTTTTCCTCATTCTGCATTTATTATCTCTGGACGAGAGGAAGGCGTGATTCCTTGATGACTCCATTGTCAAAGGGGGAGAAGATATTTCAAAATGTGTAAAGGGGAGAGGATTTAAAAGTATTAAAAAGAGGGAGAAAATTGGAGATTTTGAAATTTTCTGAAATTTGAGGATCATAGTGAGGGGGAGTTTCTTATTTGCATTCTTTCTGAACTTGAATTGCAATTCTTGAGCCTCACCATGATCAAAGGTCATTTCGAACAATTGTTCTTTCATATGGACCTTAAGTGAGATTTTGACTCTTCTTTGGAAATTGAAGCTTTCTTGCTTTCTTTTGCCTTATCTCACTTGCCGATGCTATTCGAAGTCGACTTGGTCATTTCCATTGCTTTCTCTTGCATATGGACCAAGTTGTGCCTTTGCGCAAAACGTTGAGTTTTACTTTTCAAACCTCAAAACTTGCTTTTGTTGAGAATTGCCAATGTGATCATCAAGGGAGATTGTGGATATCATGGGGATATGCTCATGATCTTAGGATGATGTGTCAATTGGCAATGGCGTTGAAGGTTTGCGAAACACGAGTTTTCGCAAAGTTCGATTCTGTCAGTCTCGGCGGTCGATCGGCCTTGGTGGCGGTCGGACCGCCCGTGCCTCAGGTGGTTTGTCTTTGGCGGTCGGACCGCCGGTCGGGCGGTCCGACCGATTTGGTAGCGGCCCGACCGGCGTCGTGAGCGATTGGACCGGCGGGTTGAGTGGCATTGAGTTTGAGGTGGGCCAAAAATAGAGGTGTAGGCAAGTGAGAGTTTCATCGCACTTGGTCCCATAATTTTGGAGCCTCCATCAAAAGTTCTATTCGTTTTAAATTTCCGAGAGGTTGCGGATTTCGTGTTGAAATTTTGGCTAAGTCCTTTGGTGGCGATCCGATCGCCTTGATTAGCGCCGACCCGGCGATGCTGATCGAGCCGACCGCCATAGCGTGGCGGTCGACCGATTTTCACTTACGTCGTCGGCCGTGTGGTGGCGATGGTTGCCGATCAGGTCAAGTTTATGGGTTTCATGTCATATGTATTGCATGATGCATGTTTTGACTAACGGGTCAAGTTGTGAAGAACTTGTTCCCGATTTCGATTTTCTTGTCTATTGTTGTGCAAAGGTTGCTTGGTGGTCAACGACGGTCAACGGCGAAATGATCGGACTAGGCTTGGAGAGCGAGGTTCAAAACGATCGACGATGCGGGTGAAGTCATTGGACTCAAGTATGGTGCAAGATGGACAAAGGTGACCGAACAGCGGCCGGTGCGGCCGTTGAATCAAGCGGCGCGGGGTCGGTGCAAGTGTCATGGTGGTTTCGGTGGGGCCGGATGGGAGAGACTTGCCGACATGATGAGAGCCGTTGGATCAACCTACACGTGGCGAACAGCGAGTGCCGCACAATATGAACACGGCGCTTTAAAATGCGTGCGTGTGTCACCCGCTTGTTTTGGGCCTTAACGGGCCCATTAGGAGACTCTATTAGAAACCCTAAGCCTCCACTATAAATAGAGGAGGAGGTGGCTGCACCCTGTCGATCCTTTCATTGTTTTGAAACCCTAATTTGCTTAGGAGAGGAGGAGCGGAGGTTAGGTTCTAGAGAGTTGGATTGGATTTCGTGCTCATGTATTGAGTCTTTGTCATCTATTGATGGAGTGGTGTAAACCAATACTATATCAAATCAATCCAAAGAAAGTTTCTTCAAGATGAGGTCAATTGCTTTCTTTCTCTCTTTTGATGATTTGAGTCTGCTTTGATCCGCGAGTTTTTGCGTAGTTTCGGACGTGATCTAGCTTGCTGTGGCGTGTGGGAATACATCTAGGATCATCAAGATCATCAACCACTCACGAGCAAGTCTCAAGATCATATTTTCGCTTTGACTCGGTTTTACCTAACTTTACTCAAACGGGAAAAGGTCGAGAATCTTGGCAAGGATTTTCACAATTGTTGCTTGGAATAGGTTCCCGACATCCTTAGGAAGGTGTGTGTCAAGTTTCACGAAGTTTGGACGCACGAATCAAAAGTTAGATCAATTTGCGTTTGATGCAGCCGGCCGTTTTTATCTGTTCATCGAAAGAGAGGTCGACCTCCGTGAAATCGGTCCGACTTGAGGATCGGTCGACCGCTTGGATCGATCGATCGCTAGCTAGACGACCGATCGGCCGCCCCGTGAGAGGTCAAACCGCCGAGCCTTCGTGTTTTGCTTTGTGTTGATTTTACTTGATGTTTTGAGTTGATTCAATACAAGTCTTCCCGTGCATGATTGATTGATCTTCATAGCTTTCATAGCTATTGGAGTGAGATTCGTATTGAATTGAATTTGGGAGAAAAGAGATCGTGCTCCTATTCAACCCCCCTCTAGTCGCCTTTTCGGTCCAACACATCTCATCCAAAGCATTTATAAAAAGCAAATTCAAGGAACTACCCTCGTCGATCAGTAGTCTTCCTACTTTGCAATTACTTATTATAGGGGAAACGACTAGTGGAAACTTACAAGGTGTAGACATACCTTTTGGACAATCACTTTTATTAAGGTCAAAACCACATCCGACCACTTTGGGTAGCTTGGCTTCCCTAGTCGAGTGTCGACGCTATTGACCTCCCTCCATGTGGATTTGAACTCTCTTTTCGATGGATAGGCAACAAACCTACTGAAGATGACGTTGACATGGTTATTGGGCTTTTGATACGCCATAGGTTCATCTCTGTCAACATCTCTGGTGTTGTTGGGAACACCACCTTCAGGTATTATAGGCATTGGCCCTTTACCTGAGTAAAAAGTCATCCATACGGCAACTGTGCAAATCATGACCAGGCAGGCTCTAAAGCGGGCATCAGCAGTCGTTCTCACTAGTCGCGCCAAAGCCCTTGGGTAAAGATTGGTCGGTCAGTCGACCAGCCAACTTCCTCCATGGATCCTTGCCTTCATTGTAGGTTAAGCACTGTTCTATAGCAACAACCTCCCTTGGTGCAGACCTTATTTATTCTTTTTCATGGCCTTGCTTTTGTGGTTGTTGGTTCTAGTCGGTTTCCTGAATTTTTAGAACCTTCCATACCTAGATGTGGCAATGTATGGCCCTTGTCAACTATACAGTTCCACTCCACTGCTTTATGAGCATCATTGTAACGATTAGCCATGTCGAATAACTCTGACACGGTTCTTGGCGGGTTGGTGTTGAGATCTTCTGTGGACCTCTTGTATCGCACCGCCTGTTTGAACGCTCGAAGAACAGAATCGTTAGTAATATTTGGAATAGTGTTGCATACTTCTACTAATCTTTTAATAAACTGACGTAGATTTTCTTCAGAAGTTTGACAAAGACGATATATATCGTCCACTTTTTCAAGTTTTGTGTAACAACTTTTAAAGTTGCCGATAATGGCATGACACAAATTTTTCTAACTAAATATAGATTAGTTTGGTTGGTTAAACAACCATGTCCGAGTAGATCCTTTTAGTACAGTGGGTAAGTAATTTGTCATTACCTATTCATCGCCGCCCGCAGCCTGGATGGCGGTAGTGTAGATCTAGAGGAATTCTGAGGGATTTTGTGTCCCATCAAAGCTCTCCAAATGCCCTGGCTTGAACTTTTCAGACCAGTTAACAACTCTTAGCTTAGGTGAGAAAGCCTTGCACCCTGTGTATGGCCCCAATTGTAGTCGGACATTATATCCTTCATCATAATTATTAGGAGAGCGAGGTCTTCTGCGACCACAAGCCTAATCTACCAAACACGTTCTGCCGAGGTAGATTGTCTACTTGACGAAGGTTATTGCGATGATAGCGATGCCTAAGAGCAAAGTTGTGTGCTCTAGAGCTGCTTTGAGACCTTGATGATTGCGAAAGGCTCTATACTTCTGCAAAAACATCTTGCAGGTCGGCAACTAATGAACGAATGATCAAAAGGTCATGTTCATCACTTACACCTGTCTAATTGTTAGCAATGGCACTTGAAAGTATGTGCACCCTGTCGACGGGATTTTCTACCTATGAAGGTGACAGTATAACATTTAAATCTCTTACTATCGTCTTCGGGGTGACCTGGAGCATAGTTGGCCGACGTTGTTCGCCACTCGTGTTGATGGTAGGCCTCTGGATGTCCCCGGTGCACTGTCGTGGTACTGGTAATAGGCCTCCTCCATTGCCTTTTGTTTGGTGGCAAGAAGTTGATTGTGTTACTTCTGCGCCAAACGTTCGGCCTGCTCCTGGGCCTCATGCGGTTCGTGTGCCACCCATTGCTCATCGATCTCGCTAGCGCTGACAACTACACATTCACGAAACTCGAAGCAGATAGAGGGTGAGAACGCCCCATCCTCATCGGAGGAGGGATAGTAGTTGAGACATCGGAGTAGATGGAGTAAATATGATTCCTCTAGAACCTCAGCATAGTCTCCGCCATTGAGATCATCATGAACCACCACGGTATTGGCATCGTGACTTGTCTCTTCTGTTGAGATAGAAGTGGGAATATACCCACCCTCGGAGTTGCTTGGGGGTGGAAATGGCGTCTCTGCCACCTCACTCCAACAGGTTTGGTTGAAGGCGATGAAGATTCTCCCTCGGGAACGTACTCGAGGTAGAAGTTGCATTTGCATGCCTCCTCAAGGACATAGTCGGTAAGATCGAAGGAGTTCTTCTCGTCCATCGGTGAGGGCTCAAGAACATCACAACGATGATTGTCGAGTTGATGGTGCCCTCCTTCTAGCGCCAACTGTCGATGATCGGAACACGGGTTCCCTATTGAGCTTATCCGGAAAAATGATACGAGAGCATAATCTAAATGAAGACCCTTTATTGTTGTAGACACAATGAGTGTATGTATGAGAATACAATGGGAATGTTACAAGATTGATCGTATGATGTTGTTTGATGATGATGATGAACTTGAATCTGAATGATCACATGTTCTCCTTACAAAATATATGGGCTATCCCCTTTATAGCTATTAAAGGGGTGGCAGTTAATGTCGCTAAATGCGTCTCTAATCTTCATGCATGTTCCTCTATTGAGTCTTGAATCGCCACGTCTTTTAGCCAACTGTTGTAAGTTACCAAATGTGCTAATAACCACTCTCACGTTAGTCACGTGGAAAACTGTCATGTCTCTCGACCAGTTTGCTAGTCGATGATGATCCAAAACCATACAGCCAGTCATACGGTGTCCATAGCTGGTCGTCGCATGACTCAAACTGATCTACGACTAGTTTGACCGTAATAAAAGGGATTAGACTTCCTTTAGATACTGGTTGTATGTTCATAACTGCTATAGAATAAGCCTATGATATGTGGGTCTGCTTTTAAAAAGACTTTGACTTTGACTTTGACCGAAAAGGTTGACCTGGTCAAGAATCCTCGTCATATTGCACACAATCGACAAGTGAACTCTTGTTTAGATCTGCAAACCCGCTAGTATAAGTTATATAGCACCACATGGTGTGGCACCTTAGCTCTTTAGCTAATTTCCAGGTTTTGATTTCCACCATCTATAGATTGGATATGTTATTTATGTGTTTTTTACTGTAATTTGTTGTGGTTTAAACTCATGACTCGTAGGTTTTGAAGATTTAAGATGACTGCATTGCTTGTCCATCCTTTTATAAATCATCCAAAAAAAATTTATCTCTTGTGTGCCACAGAGGTATAGAGTGGTGGTCTCAACTCTCAGTTGCTGAGACAGTTCATTAAAATAAAATAAAATGCTGACAGTACAAAATGAGTAAATTCTGCATTGTCAACTCTTAGTTTTTTTAATCAAGTTTACAACCTATGGGCTTAATTTGGTGCCTATGGATTGGGCAAGACACAGGCTAATTAACGGCATATAAATTCCGTTAGATGATAGGACATGACGCATATGGCCCAATCAACTAAACTTGCACGAAATGGAAATCTACATGTACTTCATGGTTGGTGCCTAAGCCGTGGGCATCATGCTGCAACACATCGAATAGTAGTAGTAGTACTAGCAAAGTACTCTTCCACTAAAAGTTATTTTCCCTAGTTATTTTCCCTTTCTGCTTGAGAAAATACAAGCATCTCCTTTCTTGTTTGGTAGCTCGGCAAGTAGATCCATCTGGGATCAGGATCCAAATACAACTCATTGAATTTCAAAATTGGCGTATCTGTTGTCCCGTTGCCATCCCTACCTGCCACAGAGGTTTTCTCTTGTCCTACTAAAATGCAAATAGTACCCTAAAAACAATGCAAATACAAAATACCAAAACTTTCTTTACAATGGAGTGTTCTCCTTGAGAATAGAACTGTAGTTTCTGGCTAATATCTCTTAAAAATATATGAAGTCTAGTTAAATTATGTGTGGTGAGAAACGGGGGGCTTCGCGGAGAACTTCTCGTAAAGCAATAAGCAATCTTACTTGATAAGCAAATTGTCATAAAATGCAGTTTCGAAAGTTGACGTTTTAAGAAGTGTCACTCGATATATCACTGACATGTGGTGTGGCACATCCTAGGGATCGCTGTTACGGAGTTCAAGAGTATTTTTACTGACCCGAGAGACGGTAACTAAACATGGCACTAGTTATCAATGAACAGTTGAATTCCAGACTAGTAACTAGGAGCGTGACTATATGCTGTGATGAAATGGAACCACATGCATGCAGTAATATGGCGAGCAGGTGGGTTGAGAACTCGTCAGTGGACAGTTGGATTTCTTCCCACTGTGCGGGAGACAGACGGTTTCCCATATTTATTGTGCCCATCGGTGATGGAGGAGAGGACCACAAAAACTAGCTCTGGTGGTAGTGCAGCAGAGGGGAGAGAGGGATAGATCAGGAGGATTACAATTTGACTCCAATGTTTTCCTAACCCTTCTTCCTCTCTCTTCTAGAAGAAAATGAGAAAGGGAGCAATGTATGTGTTCACTGTGGTGAAGTATTTCACATCACACTCATGACAATGATGCATGAGGTGGTTCCTAGTCCACACACGCTAGATCCTGATCCGCACGTCATAAACACGGCGTCTTTCAGGGCGCCATGGCCTTACATTTTTCAGTGCCGCTCATCGAAGTGGCGAAGACTTACACACAACATTTCTGTCAACCAAGTACCACCCCTCCAAACCAAGCGCGTAAAAACTCCCGAAAGTCAGGGCAAACGATCCTCTGCAACCACCACCCTCATCAGGGTCAAGCATGTCAGCAGGGTCGGGCGGCCGCCCGAGCTCCCTTTCCGGCCAGAACCCACCCCTAGACCCCGCATCCACGGCACCGGCAAGGAGGAGGCTGTCGAGCCGAGATTGAAGACGAATAGGATGTCTTCGTCTCGTTTTCATGGGCTTTGTTGAGTTGGGCCCTTGGCCGGCCCATTAGAAGGACTAGGGCTAGTGGGGCCACTACCCACTAGGGACTAGAAGGAGGCGCCACAGACTCCCATTCCCCTCACGCAATCAGACCTCACCCACTAACCCTAGAGCAATCAACCAGCGATGGGCCGACGGCGGTGGCTGAGGCGAAGCGAGGGCTCGGGCGCGCGACGAGGCGAGGAAAGGCAAGGGCTCGGGCGCGCGGCGATGGCTCGGGCAGCGGGCAGGGGCCAAATCGATAACACAAGGGCTCGGGCGTGCGGCAGGCAAGGACCAGACTGGGCAGGGTTTGTCAAGATGAGCAAGCAAGGCAGCAATATAACGAGAAAAACTCAAATAGTAAGTGTCTAGGTGATTGCAATATAATTTATATATAAATTCTTATTAGTGTCATATACTCTTATTAGTGCGATTGTAATATAATTTATATATAAATTCTTCACCTTGCTACTTTTAAGTCGTCTGAAAAAAATTTATGTTTAAGTCACTTGTTGTGATCATTGAATTTGTGTAGAGATTGATATGTCATATGATTTGATATCGATCTAATGGATAAAAAAGATGATTTGTGCTTAAAAATTTTTCAATCACCTTATGAATAAACAGTCCTTAAATTCTTTTGTTTTTGAGTAATCCTCTTTTAGTCCACACTTATGACTCCGTCTTGTCAAAAAATTAGTCCTAAGTCCGCACAAGCATGTCAGTGACTCACAAATTTTATTCCATACGCGTTCGGTTGTTCCGATGGTTCGCTCGCACACGCGCGGCAGCCCCCCCTCTCGCCTTGCTCTTAGTCCTTACCGGTGCTGGTGATCAAATTGACCACTAGTTATGTCGTAGCATCTCACTTAGCGATCTCGGCGTCGCCGTCTTTCACATTGGTGTAGCAAATGCAACGCAATACCGAAACAGTTGCGGGGAGAGCGACGGCTGGCTCGGCTCGGTCGCTCTCGGGGCACATGCACGCTTGGAAATTGCGTGGGGCGGCCAAAACGACGGGATTCAATGAGGTTTTGAGGGGTTAGGAGAGGGGGATTTATGTTTATCACCAACTGGTGGTTGCTCTTTAATTCGAGGGGCGTCTGCTTGCTGGACTGCTGCCATGGTCATGGATTCTTTCTTCTTCTTCTTCTTCTTCTTTTTTTTGTTGGGGGTTTGAGAGAAAAATGAAGGCAGCCTGGGTGATGGATGTTAAATGCAGGTGTCTGTCGGAAGCAATTTGTATGGCCGAGGGCCTAATCGCCAACCGCATTGAGAACCCCCTTGAAACGTGGCTGTTTTTGCATTACTCATCCGGTAGAGAAGCTATCTTTAACGAGATCTGTAGAAAATAGGATGTTGCAAGGATTGTGTGGCTCAAATTTAGTAAGCATTATTCATTTTGGATGTGCTATGATTTTTTTTTCCTTGCTTTTGCTATTTGTTTTTTTTTTTTCCTCTTAGAGGAAGGAGTTTCTAGCTCTGTATTTCCTGTAGCATTGTTTTAGGTCCCCATTGTGCGCCAGAGATTGCAAGTTGAGTGCCTGTAGCAAATGAACAGACGCAAAAGGACAAACAACGGTGAGTAACCTTCCCTGCCGACATCAACTCTCCATGGCTGTTAATACTTCGGAATGCACTCTTCCCTGACATGGAGTTTGTTCACAGCAATATTACGCGACTTTGTGCCTTTCGTAATTTACACTTTTACGGTGGTTGTTTCTTCACTATGGAATTCCTGTGTTCCAAACGCAACTTAACCATCTTTACGTTTGGATTACTTGCAATTGCTTCTTTCATTTGGTCAAAAACTAGAGGCCAATCGCAGTCACTGAACAGCGAAAACAGTTTACTTTACTGCGTGACGAAGTGTACATGGTTACTTTACATGTCATTAGACAAGGAAATCCAGGAGAATACACGGTTCGCTCCAATTGCGCCCAATGCTGGTAAATCAGAAGAGGCAAATTGGACGGGGCTATCAGTCAACCAAATCAACTAGGTGTATCACTTATCCATGTCCAAGGTTTCCTCTGTTGTCTGATCAGGAGCAAATGCACGTTTTAATCGAGCTACGAACGTTGCATCAGCAGCAATGTATGAATCTCCTCACAGATGAACGCACCAACCAACACTGCAAAGACTTTACAAGGCAACTCTTCTTGAAAAGAAATACCCGCCTTTTTCATCAGGCTTGCTTGGCATTGCGTATTGCACAAGTGTCAACCTACATATGATCTTTTCAGGCATGGACCGAAGACAACCACCCCTCCAGCAACTGCGGCGCAATTTAGAGTTTTGGACACAACAAAAAAACTGCTGAACCCTAGCAGAACTTCTACAGAAAACCGTGACCACAATCTGCAAACAGCAAACAGTGAACTAAAGTCAGGAACAGTTAGTTGTTCTATTGCACTTGAAAAAAATGTGCAGGCCCATCTAGTACCCAATATCACATTGATTGCAGAGAACATTGAATTGCATGTGCAAAAGTTACTGTAACATTTCTGTTATTGGAAAGCGTCAACCACAATGCCTTATGTAAACACAGGAGAGATCATCTGTTAATGGCATCAAACAAATCTAGTTTTGAACACAATTTCGTGACTTTCAGCAATAACACATAATTTTCGATTCTTGGATATACAACTCAAAAGCTTTCAATTATACTGTATTAAGTTTAATTAGATTCATACCATAAAGCATCTGGCCAGACTGCACATCTGTTCACTGTTCTACAATGCTGTCAGGTTGTTCATCCTTATTAGAATCTACACGCTGCAAGAGAAAAGACAAACAAACATATGAGATAACCATTCAAATACATAATCCGAATGCAAAGAATAAAGAGAGGTAAATAAGTATAGCATAAGTATCATCTAAGCCATACTTTCACATCCCTTTAGTGTCCATCTTGATTTCTCCACTAAGACTGCTACCTGTTTCATCAATTATTGAAACAGCTATCTCTCTGTCACGGCCAGAATTACTGTTCACGTGCATGAATAGTACCCATACTACTGTAGCACCCGCGCACTGTTCATGCCAGGACCGCGGGTGTGTTAGTAGTTAGAAAATAGAGATAAGAATAGCTAGTTTCCTTATTAGTTGAGTTTACTTTCTTAGAAATATATTCTATCTAGTAGAGATGGGTTTCCTTATAAATAGAGATTGTTTCTTAGAGATCAAGTCAGGTAGTTAGTTTCTTTATTAGTTGAGTTTACTTTCTTAGAGATATATTCCATCTAGTACAGATGGTTTCCTTGGAAATACATATTGTTTCTTAGAGGTCAAGTCAGATCGTCTTTATAAAAAGGATAGCATGTATCCACTATCAATAAAGAAAAGGTGAATAAACAAGTTTTTAGTCTCTAAAGTCCAGTTGTAGTCGTTCCCTTGATCGGCTATTCTAGATCTATTCCTCCCCAATCGGTGCTCTCCTTCACCTAGCACCGTTCTACGTCAAGTCGTCGCCATTCGACCTCCCTCCGACGGATGTTTACCCCCTTGTTAGTAGCGTTCATTACATTTGGTATCAGAGCAGTTGATCCCTTCCCACGACTTCTACTATCATGGTGATGGCGACAGATCAGATCAAGTCAGCATAACCTCTTGTCGAAGTGGGGCTTCCAAGGGTTGCAACCGTGGCCACCACCATAGCTCGAGGACGAGCTGTTACGAAGGGAGGTAGAAGTTGCCACGGCCAGAAATTACTGTTCACATACATGAATAGTACCCATACTACTGTAGCATCAGCGCCCTATTCACACCGGGACCGCATGTGCGTTAGTAGTTGAGAAATAGAGATAAAAATAGTTAATTTCCGTATTAGTTGAGTTTACTTTTTTAGAGATATATTCCATCTAGTAGAGATAGGTTTTCTTAGAAATAGAGATTGTTTCTTAGAGGTTAAGTCAGGTCGTCCCTATAAAAGGGACAGCATGTATCCACTATCAATAAAGAAAAGATAAATAAACAAATTCTTAGTCCCTAAAGTCCAACTGTAGTCGTTCCCTTAACCATCTATTCTAGATATATTCCTCCCCAATCGGTGCTCTCCTTCACCTAGCGTCGTTCTATGTCAAGTCGTCGTCGTCCGACCTCCCTCCGATAGATATTTACCCCCTTGTTGGTAACGTTCATTACACTCTCTGTGCACTCCATATTTCCTTCTAGCTAACAACCACATAATGCAACCTTGCTTCAAATTGCCTTACGACTTCACCAAGGTGGAATCATTGATCTTACCTAATGTCGTTGTCATGAGCCTCAATAAAGACAATAAGTGACATGGATGAACTTATGCAGTTATGGCACACGTGTTGCTTCTACCAGGAATCAGGAGAAATCAAACAAGTAACGAGGCAACTAGAGCAGCCTAGGTCGATCTAGACTATGTAAACTAATATCAAAGAGTTCCCTATTTCCAGCTGTCTTAATGATGTAAGAAGACAATAGACTGAAGAATAACACAAAAGGTCAGAAATTATTTGCTAAAAACACACTAAAATCCCAAATACCAAAGTTAATATACAAAAAAGGCTGAGGTGATTTAGTCAGAACATGGAAGAGTGAGAAATCACATTTACCATCCGTTTGCTGATATATGGTTTTATCTCAGGGGATAACTCATAATTGTTCTTCTTGTCATGAAGCTTATGGTTTTTTGCAAAGTCTTTCCTCGATTCCTTTCTCGTACCAGATTGCCAGACACCACCAAAATTAGGGAGCCAACTAGAATCAGATGTTTCTGGAACAAGTTCACCTCGCTTTTCCATTTCCATTTCAGCTCTTCTTCTCTCTGCCCATGCAGCTCCAACACGCTTTGGGTTAAGTTTTCTCGATTTTCCTTTCCGAGAAGATGGAAGAGCATAGCTGCTGAGTGACACATTCTTTGGATCATGCTCGCTAGCTTCTAACCAAGGAGGAGGAGCGCCAGTATGCACATTTGCTTTCAGGCCTTCATAAAGCAAAGATATTAGGTTAGATTTCACGCATGGATCAATAAGGAATTCAAAAGAAATCTCTTTCATTTGCTAAAGCTGAGACTTTTTTTTTACATTCAGACTAGTGAAAAGTTTTGGAAAAAAAAACAGTGCAAGACAAATATATACTAGAGAAATTGTAAATGCGGCCAATACCCTGATTGAAATTCCCTCCAATGTGGCTCTGTTGAACCTGCAAAGGCAATGTTTGGGTATTTCATGAAGAAAGGAAACAGAAGCCAAGCATGCATTCATCATGCATACACATCAATGATGTATACACGAACACCAACAAATCATTAGACATTATGAATGTTTGTATCAAAAGTTTTGGGCATAATTGTGCTTCTTTTAGAAAAAAGGAACTTGTCAAACTAACAACAAATGCCTTTTGTCACAGAAAAAAAAAAGATAATGTTATCATTCTTTTTTAAACTAAAAAAACGCAATATTGTGCTCGTTTTCCTAACATATGACAGCATTCCCAATGGACGGTTCATCCAGACTGGTATATATCATTATATTGGACCAACAACGTCATAGAGCTCATTCATATCAACCAATTGAGATGGTAATTCTGTTAATTAGGAAGGTAAAAACATGTTTTGAGATACGGAGGATCAGTGGAAGGAAAAGGGTAGAGGCAACAGGTCAGAACATAAATTGAATGGCCCATGTCTGCTGTACTCCAATAGCATAGTATGAAGATAAATTACTCATTATACACCACAAGAGTAACTAATTAACCAAAAGTAAACCAGAAACTGAACATAATTTAGCTTAGCCCAATGAGTTATAACTGCAAACCAGAACCTACAAGCACGGGAAACTCGTATTAGTTACTAAATGACAGCATGGTTAACTGCTTGAGTTTGCATGACAACTTCCCCTCATTTAACCTTCCTGCCATTGAGATTAAAGATACCCAAATGCTGCAAGCTCCTGCTTTGAACAACATTGACTAAGCCCACTATTTCTTTGTGTAAACAGAAAACACTCTCTTTTTTGTAATCAGTACTTCAAATTTCTTAACAAAGAACCTCAATAATGAAGAACAGACAAAATATTGTTTGCAATCTCAATAATGAACAGACAAAATACTGTTTGCAATCCTTCTTTAAAGAATTAATGCGTGCTTGTCACATGCACATGTGTGTCTGCACATGTTACATACTTACATGTACAGAACAAGAAACTGATGGGTTTGGTCCGTTTCCAAGGATAGTAGATTGAGCACCTGTAAAGGAAAGACAATTAGCCAAGAACCAAGCAGCACAGTAATACAATTAGGAAAGTCTAGAGCAAAAAAGGAGCGAAAGATCTTGTGAGAATTTTAACATTCATGCTCACCTTTCATTTTTGCATCAGTGCTATGAAACATGTTTGTACCCAACATACCCGGATGTTTATGTGTTACAACCAATCCCCAGGGTGTGGTGGGCAGCCCGAAAGTTCCAACCGGAGCAGAATAAGGAACACTTCCAGAAGCGGTAGATCCATAACACACTGTACTAATGGGGTGATACACCCCATTGGTAGGACTTTGTAAAGGCATAACAACATAAGATGCAGTATTATTAAAAGATGGGATATCAGTTTCTGCAAAATTATCCAAATTGTTAGAGGTAGATTCATTTCGGATATCTTTCAGCGGCCCCAGAGATGGTCCAATCAGCCCTTCAGTCAATGTCTCTCCTTCTGTACCCGAGGACTCACAGCCCTTCTCCCACTGAAATTGCAAAAAAAATAACAGATCAACATATGCAGGAACCGTAACGGCATATTATTTCCAGGCAAAAATAATCTACTTCACTGCCAACATCGTACCTAATACTAAATAGACCTTATGATATGACCAGTGCAATGAAACAAGTACTTCATGTAATTCCTAGAACAGAAAATGCAAAGCATGAAACAGACTGCAGCGCACCTTAGCAAGCTCGTCCTCTGAAATCCTAAACGAATCCACCTGATCCATCCCACCCCCATGCTTCCGCAAGAAATCCTTCACGCCCTTCAGGTGCTCCTCACTTGCGAGATGGCAAACTGCATTGCTACTGCAAAGGAACAAAATTGGGCTTATTTCCCCCTCAGGAATTCACTGTCTACAGTATTTCGAAAAGCTTACTACGATTCCAACAACACCCTAATCTTAACGTACTAAGATCCAACCCACTAGTGTTCGATTTCATGTTCTATTGGGCGATCCAAAGTGTAATCAGAACCAGCATATATCTAAATCAGAAACCCTAGGTGTACGGGGACGAGTAGTAAGTACCAAGCGAAGCGGCTGTCGTGGTCGACGAGGTCGGCGGAGCAGAAGAGGCACCAGAGGCGGGAGCGGTGGGGCGGGGGGGAGCGGTGGAGGAGGGCGTGGCGGATGTCGGAGAGCTTGGAACGGAAGCGGGAGAGCGCGGCGGCGAGGGCGGCGCGGTGGGCGGGGAAGTAGCGGTGGCGCCGGCCCTGGTCGTTGTTGCGGCGGCACACCTCGCAGTACTCGAAGCCGGCGGCGGGCGGGCTCACCGGCTTCGGCGGCATCGCGCGGGTCGGGGCCGTTCGGTTGCCGCGGCGGCCCCCGCGTTTGCGTGCGTGTTTGGGCATTGCTCAACACTTCCGAATTTGTGTTTTATTTTGGCAAAAACGAATGTGTTTTTGTTTAAAATTTTCGAATTTGTGTTCAAAAGAAAACTCGGGCTTTTGTTTTTTCTCTGAGAAAATAACGGAATTGTACGAGTATGCAGTGGTGTACGCTCAGTGACGAAACCACCATAGGGCAAGCCGAGGCAGACACCCTAGATCTCCCAGGCCAAACCTCTCGCCACTCCGCTAGCCACCGGCGCCAAACCACTATGGAAGCTCGCTTGGAGCAAACGCAGCCATGGGAAAGGACCGAGGAGGAGAAGATGTCGTGTTCGCATGGGGCGTGGGATGAGTGGCAGCCGGTAGGGGGGCAACATAAGTGAATGAAATGATGACTAACCATAACCAGGTCATTCCCTATTCGATTTCTGCCATTCCCCAACCAGGCACTCCACTGCGCAGCGCCCGCTGCCGTCCACACCAAGTCACGCCACCAAGGTACCGAGCTGGAACCACCAACAACAACAGGCGACGCGGGTGGGAGTTGAGGGCTGAGGCGAGGTGAGCCGACGAGGTGACGCGCGGGACAGCGGGAGCTCGGCGCGATACGGGGGGGTTGAGGGTTGAGGCGCAGCGAGCAGACGAGGCGACACTCGAGACGGCGGGAGCTCGGCACGATGCTGGGACGGCCGACGGGGGAGGCCGCGACCACGGTCCGCGAGGGGGCAGAGCCGCGGAGTTAGGGAACACCAAGGCGCAAACTGAGCTTTAGCTAGGAGCCGCTGAGACAGCAGTCATGTTTGCCCAATTATCCTTCAAATCATATTATATCTCGTTATTTTTATGCACTACAAGTTTGCTCCAAGCTCCCAAATTCTTGGTTCCACCTCTAGGAACGTTGCGGTATCGTATCCGTAACAGACCAACACGATTAGAAGAACAACCTCGTCTCGTTTCCCAAACTTGCAGAGTAACTCCATTTGGTAAAGAAAGCACAACCAAATGCAAAGCCATCTAATCTAGGGTCGGTTTAGAACGGCTTCGGCTTCCGCTTTTCACTCAAAAAGCCGGTAGCCGTTTCAAACGCATAGCTTTTCTCCCGAGGGTGGAGGTAAATTACCCGTCGTTTGGCACTAAATAAAGCCCCATTGAAACCCTAACCCTGCCCCTCCCCTCGCTCCTCCTCCCATGCTGGCACCGTCCCATCTCCTCCCTCCTCCCATGCCTGCATCGTCGCCCATCTCCCTCCCCCGGCACCCTCCTCCTTCCTCCTTCTCAGGCCTCCGGTTCCCTCCTCATCTGCCAACTCGTGCCGCCGCGGTCCTCTCTCATCCTCCTCCCTTTTCTGGTGTTGGCCCCCCCCTTCCCGCGTCAGCACCCCACCTCCTCCCTCCTCCCCAGCTCAGTCCTCCTCCCCCCGATCTAGCGCCTTTGCCCGCCTGCGACGCCGCCCACCTCTGGTCCCGACTGGATCTGGCACCTCCATCCGACTATGGATCCGGCGACTCCGCCCGTCCCCGCCGCCGACCTCCTCCCTCGACCCCCCCCACCCGCCCTGCCTCTATTTCCCTTTTTTCTTCTTTTATGTTTTGTAATATTATTTATTTTTTAATTATAATTTTATTATTATTTTGTATTTTATTAATTATTAATTTTAATAATTATTTGGTGTACCAATTATTTATGTAATAATGGTTTATCGTAATAATTGTCTTTAATTACGTCAATTGCATTGATTGTCATTAATTGCGGTATATTATCGTTAATCGTCGTTAAATGTGATCAATTGCGGTAGCCATCGTTCATTGCAGTCAATTGTATTAATCGTTGTTAATTATCGCTAGTTGCGGTAGTTGTCGTTAATTGCAGTAATTCTCATTAATTGCAATAGTTGTCGTCAATCGCATTAATTGTCGTACGTTGGTCGTCGCTAATTATCGTTAGTTGTCGTTAAATGTTGCTAATTGCGTTAAACGACATGAAACAAGCTATTACTATCATCAAGAGCATTTAAGATATTTCTCATCTCGAAAGTTGCAGTCAATCGTTCAGCCCTACCACTCAATCGAAAACCACTTTTCATAAACACTACGGTCGTACCAAACAAGCTCCACTACTACAAAAAGGCTAATAATGGACGCCTCATCACAGACGGTTGGCCAAAACTGTCTGTATTACATGCAATCACAGACGATTTTGGTTTATAGACCGTTTGTGTAAATGGATGCGCTAAAAACCGTCTGTGAAGAGGAAATATCACAGACGGTTCGTGTTTAAAACCGTCTGTGAAGTATCACAGACGATTCGTAAAAATAATCGTTTGTAAAGTATACCATTATCAAAGACGGTTTGTAATAAACAACCATCTGTGAAACTTCCAAGACGGTTCTTTTAACTAACCGTCTGTGATAATGGTATACTTCAAGACGATTTTTTAACTCAGAACCGTCTGTGATAATTAAACATTTACTTTCTGAACACAGTGACATCAAATTATCTGACGATGACATCTAGGTAATTGAATGTCCTGACGCTGTCTCGGCAGCCATGCTTCTTGAACTTGCAGGGGCTCGATGAAGTTGCACGTGGCTGCTGTCTCATCCTACTCATGCTGCGTGGACGACCCCCCGAAAATGACTGAGAGACTACGAACAATATATATAATAGATATATGATGCCGGTTTTAAAGGCACAAGCAACCACTACTTGGAGACTTTATAGAGAAAAATCATCACATACGATTTTAGCTACAAACCGTCTATAGAGAAAAATCATCACAGACGATTTCAACTACAAAATGTCTATAGAGAAAAGTCATCACAGACGGTTTCAACTATAAACCGTCTGTGATAGTTCCCTATCACACACGGTTTTATCTACAAACTGTATGTGATAGTTACCTATCATTCTACAAATAACCGTGCCGCGTATGAATGATGATGACTTATGTCATCATTGACCCATGACTCGAGCGGCTTTATACGTAATGATGTTTTTGAACACCTATCACAGACGGTTCTAAATTAATAACCGTCTGTGACAGTATGAATTGTCTGTGATGACTTATGTCATCATTGACCCATAAACTCAGACGGCTCACGAAATTATCTGTAATGATGTTTTTGAACCGTCTGTAAATATCTTTTCTATAGCCGTGCCCTCTTGCTCCGTACCAAATCTACCAGACGGTTTTGTGAGTGTAACGACCGGCGCCCCGTGATTTCAGGAGGCGTGACCACCGCGACAACAGCTGGTATACCGACAAGGAGCGAACTGTGCAACGATTCAACGCGGTCACATAATGCGAGTTGTTAGCACAGGTGTACCATAAGCGCAGCGGAGAAATGAAGGCTCGACCACGCCGCGATCCAGGGGAACTGTATCCGCCATCAATGCCATCAGGGCTGACCAGAGGAAACCCTGAAGCACGGGTCCCCTCGGAAAACTTCCGTCACACGTCACCACGCATTGGCAACGATCGCTTGCCTTTGTGTACAGAACTAGTATACAGATTACAGAACAGTAGTTACAGCAACAGCACCGGGAGAAAATAAAAGGCTCCTCTCCTCACCGTTCAGTAGAGAATTCTTAAAAAAAAAAAAAACTGTTCGGTAGAGAGCTGCCTGTGGGGAGAGCTCAGCTGCAGTGTGGAAGTTAAAGAGATCCAACAAACGATAGGGTGAACCAACTAGCAAAGATCGAACAAACCGACGTATGATACTGTCGCATTTCAACAGTAAGGCATGCTATCAGTACAAATCTCATCTGAAACAAGTTCTCAAAAAAAGAAATCTCATCTGAAACAACAGCATAGAGTCACAGACTGATAGACGATCTCAAGGGACTACTCTCTCTCTCTCTCTCTTACGTTTTACGTGCGAAGCATAGGGGCAAGAATCTACATCTGCCGTGGGCGCTCTCTATCTGCACAAGTTTAAGCACCTGAACTGAACTAGGATATGTACCTCTCCACCTCAACTGGACGAGGTTAGCAGTTGCTAACTCCTGACACCTGCACCACACCTCACTGAGCTTGAGCTTTCTGGCGCTTGACGTACTGGAGGATCGGATCCTTCACCTGCAGCATTTGATGGAAACTACAGCTTATTATTATCCATGTGGTACCAAACTATTACCGATGTAAGCGATGGGGTGATGAACATGTCATGCATCCAGTAAGTGATTTTAGTTGAGTGAAGAAACTTGAAGCTTTTACCATGCTAGCCTTCCTGGATCGCTTGTCCTGGGTGGACTGCGTCTCGTCAGTAGCAGCCAAGGACTTTCTGATCCTCTGCCCAAGCACTCCACTCTCCAGGGAACAAACTGGCGCGGCTGGCTGCAACAAGGCATCGCAGTCCATCATGTTCAACCCTACGTTTGTGACTGCCTACTGCCTAGATTCTCAAGTGTTATACCTCGCGCACGCTGGTGGGAGTCCTGCTTGGATCCTTGTCCATCGCGGAAGCTCCCTGCCCGCTCTGCATGGACACATTCTGCTGCAGCTCTGGTAGCTCCCGAGTGCGGGTAAGATCAGACCCGATGGAGTGGAGGCAACCGATTGTCGAGCCGTCTCTCATTTCATGGCCTGAGGAAAGAAAGAGTTGGATAATGTCGCGGTGTTGATACAGCAAAGATTGCTGCCAAATCCATTGTAGAAGGGACATGGAGGTGCGCACTACCGTTACCACTTACCACTAAGAGGGAGGTCTTTGCGCTCGAACTCAGCAGGCTCTGCATTGGTACCAATGGTCTGCATTGCATGACGTAGCAGAGTTTGAGATTGATCGGGATACACAACTGAGTGGTAGAATTACGCCACAAGTAATAGATAAAGCTTGGTGCTGAACTGCTGATAGTCAGAGGACAGCATTACAGAAATTATACTGTACCATTTGTTCGCCTACATTGACTTCCAGTATCTTTTTTATCTCAAGGAGCTTTCTGTTAGTGGCTTCAGAATGAATGACAGCTTTGCCTGTAATACAGAGTGGCATATATTTAATAAAAATCAAGCATTTTCACATGCTATAAGCGGGTTAATTGCATAAGATGGTGCATGGTAGCATGATCATTGATCATCTAATCGATTTTAAAGGATTAGTGTTAAGTCTTATCACAATATACTGGGGACAACAATATGACAGGATCAGGTATATCCTAACTATCATTAATATTCAACGAATCCAGACATCCAGCTGATGCCTACTTTTCAAGAAAGATCCACACACAAGCATTACTGCTAAACAACATTTTTCATGATGCAATGGTTAACCCTTCTTCAAGGGAAGCTGTTCAACAATTCTTCAGATAATGTAAGTGACCAACATGCATAAAGGGATCACTTGAGTCTCAGTAATAAATCTTTCTATAAAATGAGATCAGTGGGCTGGTTTATTCAGTTGTTCTCCTTCTCACTAATGCAACAGTACTGATCAATAATCTAAGTCATTTCCAACTCCACTGGCTGGCCAGCTTCACCCAAAAAAACATATTACAGATGAACCATCTAGAGAAAGAGAGGCTAGAATCTTAAAAAGCATTTCAGACTTCTACAGATAAGTTCAAGTAGTTACCTAACCTTCGGTTGGCTGAATTCTTAACGTATCCGTCTTGCACCATTTTGTCAATTAACTTTCGGACTGTGTTCTGGCTGGCTTCCCCATCTAGCTTGCCCTGAAGCTTGACTATTGTCACATAATCCATGGGAAGTGCGTGGTATAATGCCTGTAACAACAATATTATATCAGGGGGAATGACATGCATAATAAACAAGTCAAGGGTAAAAGAGAGGTCACCTTCATATACATCAGATCACCATTATTGTTTTTGGTTCCTTCAGTAGGTGAGACAATTTGCATGATGACCTCTTTCTTTATGTGTGGCGTTCTGGGATCAATAATCTGAAATCATTCTATGATCATGTTAGTGAAGAACAATACAGCTCGTGGTAAACAATAATGTTGCTTAGGTTGACCATGTTAACAGCATAACAATCCTTGCTTGCCCCGGAAAGTAAGCCATCTTTAAGTAGCCTTTCCATAATATCTGAAAAGTGAGTCATTAGTCTAATAATTCAAGACTCAAAATGAGAACGAAGAAAGAATGCTTGCATTTAATCTGATGAGCACAGAGAAGTTTTGTTCCTGCATTACCTTTAACCATTTCCTGCAAAACATTCAACAAGCGATTGTTAACAGCAGGCTATACAACTCATAGTGTATCAAGGCACGGTTGTTTTACATACACTGGTGCACTAAAACTTGTAAAAGTTTGTCACTTGCTTACAAGTCTAGCGACTAGTGCAGAACATTAATAAATCCTAAATAGCAATAATCATTATAAAAAGGAAATGACATCAAGAATTACCATTGATATGTCAGGGAAGTTAGAAAGGACATCTGAAACATTAACAGTTCCAATGTCTCTTGAGCATATCCACTCTCTTACTTGAGCTGTTAGCTCTTCCTCATGAGCAGCATCTTGAGTATCCTCTGCAAACATATAAATTCAAAGAACAAATATGTATGAACACTTGAGGAAAAATAAAACATATGCGATGCATATGGTGCATCATTTCCCAACACATCTGAATAAATTAATAATTCGATATAGTCTGCTTCTGTGTGGAAAGAATAAATATATGCATGGGAAAAATGAAGCTCTCCTGAAACAAATAAACTGACCTTCTGAGATTGTACCACTTTGACCTTCGCAGTTCCCATATGTTTTAATAAATATATTAGCACAAAAACAGTGAATACAACAAGGACATCATTGAAGAAATGTTACCATTAGGAGCAACAATGTAACGATCCGCTTCAGATGGCCGAACCTAATAGAATTAGGGATTATGCCAGGCAACACTTTAGATAAAAAGAAAATGAAATAAACATTTGCATCCAAAAAGGAGGTAGGGTAACACATGAGAAAGCAAATTAAGACCATGTTACTGATACTGATTCTCAATTATATGATATGTTTGGTCTTTACCTCAGTGTCAGAAGAGTCATCATCCTGGCCAGACTCATTATCCAAGCTCATGTTGTCATCTTCACTGTTAACATTGTTATCATCACATGGATCAAGGACACTCTTGACCTGCATAAAAGAACAAAACATGAGAAGCAGCAGTTTTAATTGAAAAACATGGCAAAGTTCTGGCCAAAATGCCTGCAATCCCCACTACCTTCAAAGCTAACACAAGATGCTTGCTATTGACATTTCCCACCTCCATCTTCAAGGGGTTCTTGTTCCATATATTTATGGCCTCATTATCAGCACAACACTTGAAAAAGGGAGGTTCGTAATCCTCAGGCTGCCAACATGAAAAAAAGTGTCAGTTTCCACCAGCAAAGTTATATAGAACAAGAAAACTTAAATCCTTAATTCCTTATTTGTTGAAAGCAAAAGAATTAGGTTACCTACAATGGCAGCTCCATGTTTCAGTACAATTAAATAAATAAATAGGACAAAATGATGAACTCACTGTGACATCATCATAGTATAGCAGCTTCATTAGAATGGTTCGCTGAACACAAATAAACAATAGCATCAGCTCAGCACAATCCACTGTAACCAAATTACAGAATGTCAAAAATTACCTCCTCTGGCATTTGGTCCAAGGTCCTCATAAGTGAAACCAGCGTTCTGATCATCTTACAAGCAGAGCTCCTGAAAGGAAACCATTGCCATGTCAGGATATTACCACTGATTGGTTACAACTTGCAATGGTTACTTTGTCATTAACATGCACAACAAACAGCAATTCATGAAATGACCTGCAGGACATATGGCAGAATTACACTGAAAGCGTAACAACTTCATCCCTTTAGTACTGGAATTTCGCAAGTTGTGAAAGAAAACTAAGAAAAACTTATGACCCTTTTTGTAAATTGTTAACCTTTATTAATATATTATTGCAGTAGGGCAGCTCTCCCCTACTGTTTTTCCTCCCAAAAAAAAAAAAGTTTTGACAGAAAACTGAACTCATTAGTATAGGCCCATACATTTTTTTCTTAAAGACTTGTGTACTTTTATAATAGCCCACAGGTCAACTGTTACTAAAATCTATGTACCTAAAATTTTTCACCACATTCCTTATTTAGAGCAAAACAGAATACTGAACTCCTTGCAGTCCTCAGTTTGAGCTGCAACTTCTATGAAATTGTAACAGTCTGCAGGGCAACATTACTTTTGTATGAAGAATACAACTTCATGGAAGAATACCCTCCACAACTTGTAATCCTAAGGAGCACAGAAAACTAACTAGAAAAAAAAATCATAGCATCCAAAAGGGATTTGTAAGAGAGCACCTCATCTGATCGGGAGTGACTTCTGCTGCATTTGACTTGAATGTAGCACTATTTTTCTTGCTCCCTGTGCGGCTCAAGTTCATTGCAACTTCCTCACCACTCGTGTTAGGGTAGCTAAATGAGACTGCAGGGGAATTTTGACAGAGAATAAGCAAATGTATGACAGATAATACACGATCACCCATGTCAATACAACTTAATATGCTACAGGTTAGCCAGATTCCACACAGTGATACTCACAGGCATACTCCTCAATCATCGGGCCTTCCTCCTTCTCACAGATACAGAAGAGAAGGGTCTTGAGATATTTCTTTTGTAATGCATCATAGACACCTAAATTTGATCACAAAATTAATCAAATGAAAAAAAAGGCACATTTAACACATAATTATAAATCAGTAAATTCATTGAATGAGCTCAAGTTGTCTAGGGCATATTTCACCTTTCTCCATCCAGTCAATCAACCTCCTGGACTCAGCATCCATGGGCATCAGCTTCTTAATCTTCATCTCTGCAACAGATAAAAGGGTGTTTGAGGGTAAATTTCATATTGACTGCAGATTTTGGATATAGAAACTGGGTTTGGGATCATGTCCAATCCTGACCTAGTGCCGGAACTGACTTATCATTGAAGTACTTCTCAGGGAATAGGCCTCTGATGTAGCTGATGTTGTATATAGCAATCCGGAGCAAATTCCTTGTCTGTTTGGTCAACGTATCACCAAGACACCAATGTTATCCAAAAATCTATATGAATAACTCCAAACAGCAGACTATGCTACAACTTTCACCAGGCCACATAGATATTTAAAGAGAAAGCTCGATACATGAGAAATTGAAGACCCATCAAATCATAGCAAATTGGGTTACCGACAAACAAGATCAGAGTGAAGCACAAAGTTCACCAAAACAACACATGAGTTATGTTTTTCAATACTGAAACACAGAATGCATGAAATACAATAGGGACCTTCCAACTGTAAATAGTGAACTAATGGATCATGATATATTGTACCAATTAAACACCAGAGCATTATGCACTTGCAATTATAGGATCATGTATTAATATAGCACATCATATCTGCCAAGTGAAATACAAATCAAACCATTCTAGGAAAAATGCAACTGATCACGTGAGCAAACAGTTATAAGAGAAGCAAACAAGGATTACCCTGCAAATTATTTGTCAAATCCACTTTCCAATTACTAAAAAGTATGAACTATCTAACAAAAGGAGGCTAAAATTAGTGGGTTGGTTCAAAAAACGTGCCAAGAGAGGTTAACTAAGCTCAAATAATTCCTAAAGGCAGAACATGGAATTCAAAATTTCACAGGATAGCATATGAAAATAACCAAAGAAGCTTCTACCAAAACGGTTTGAAATTGATGTAGAAGAAAATTGTGGCAAAAAACTGTGGAGCGAGGAGAAAAAACTAGTTAGCAAACCAATTTGATCTACTTAGAACGTATGCATCCACGTTTCCAGCCCGATCACATCTAAGCGCAAACCATCATGCCCATACTTCCGCCGTTTGCAACGAAACCGCCAAATCGAAATGGGATTACCAAACAAGCTAACGCCTCCTCGATTCGCCACCAAATCGACCAGACGAGTAGCAAAACAAAGCAACGAGATCGGTCCAACAGCTCCCAATGTGGGGAATCGCAGAAATCAACCACAAACCAGTAGAATTTCCGCGCAATTTTTTTTGCGAAATCGAGCAAACCGACGAGAGGATTCTCCCAAGAGCAGATTCGATGCTTCAAATCAGCAAAGCAAGTCGGACAAGCAAGCAGAGCAGCAGGAACAAAAAAACCATCATATCCATGTGTAATAGCGAAGCATCCCATTTGAACCGGCCAAAAGCTACGCATTCGAGAGACGAACACTTCGCGGAGAAAACTAGGAACGAACTCCATTTGAGCGATCCCGAAGCTACTGATGCTTCGAACCGACTCAACTAGCACCATTTGTGCAGAAAACCCATAAAACCCCACCGCTAATCCTCCGAACACGATCAAATCCGCACGCGAAATTGGTGAAAATCCTCAAAGCAGCAGCGAAATCCACCCAAAAAACTCGCAAAAGGGAACCAACCCGACACCCGAGGCAACCGACATTCGAATCAACCCAAATCGAACCAGCAGCCGCGAGCGCTATAACCTAGCGATCAAATCCTCGGGAAAACGCTTCTCAAAAACCTCAGGAGAACGTCTCGATCGAGCGAAACCGATTCGATCAGCACGGAACCACGGGAATCAAACTCAAATCGCACGGAATCCAACCAGAGATGGGCGAGGAGACTTACTAGAAGCAGCGAATCCTGCTCCGTGATCTCCGCCTCCTTCGTCTTCTGCGCCATCACCTGCATCGATCGGAACAACAGGCTCTGCTTAGCACACATGCACGACCACCCTCAAGCGCAACGCGAAATAGATAAAGAGAAGTCACCATTTTGCCTCTGCGGCGCGCGCGTTCGATAGAGAGGCGGGGAGTGAGGAGGGCCGAGGGGGTGGTAATGCGCGGGATTTGGGGGTACTTATAGAAGAGGGAGTGCTAGTGGCAGGAGCCCGGAGGCGTAGGCAAGAAGACACGAAAGGGGAATTTCTTCTCTTTTTTTTTTAGAAAAGAAAATGTTTTCTTTAATTTTATTTGAATTCGGAAGACGTTCGTTTGTTTCAGTCTAAAATTTGCGATGCTGAAAGGAACTTCCAATTTGTTTGGACTCCGCGGCAGCAGCACCATGCAAGAGCTTTGGTAATTCCATACTTACCTTGCCCCGATGGTAATTCCACAAAGTCTCGGATCAAAAACTAAGTGGCTATAATTAACGTTGAATACTATCCACACTGATGCATAACAAAAGTACAACACAAATACGCAATTGAAATGAAATTTGAATCCCATGTTTAACGATACGATAAAATGGATAAAATATGGCCGACACCATCTTTGGTACATTGCTAACAAGTAAGAACTAATGGTAACCTTGATAAGTAGAGGTTAATGAACAGCTAACATATTTGCAATTGATCAGGATATTAGAATGAAAATGATACGAGCATAAGCATCAGTATACTTTTGTCAAGTAGAATTGCATTACCTAAGAAAGGTGGAGATGGTTCGCTTGGTCTTGACTTGAATTCAGGATGGAATTGTGCGCAAATGAAAAACTTATGATAAGGTAGTTCAATAATCTGCATCCAGTAGAGCATCATCCGTTAGGCAATGGAGAATGTTTTATTACAAGTTCTTAGTGAAAATTGAAGCAACTATTTTCAAAGTCTACCTCCACGCGCCTTCCACTTTCATCCTTTCCAACAAATGAAAGCCCAGCCTTCTCAAATTCCGGGACTATTTCAGGTTCACCTGAAAAAACAATAAAATCTTCAACATTATACAAAGGGAGAATGGCAGGATAGAATGATATGTGCCATTAGATAAAAAAATTATATACCTAACCTCGTATATGTGGCGATGTTTTTCATCTACCGAGCTAACATTGTCATACCTAAGATAATTCATGACAACTATATTCCACACAAAAATGGTAATACACTTCAAACGCACAATTATACATACGATTATAAGATTTAGGGGAAGATGAGGGAGGGTCACAAGCCACTAGGGGTGACACCAACGTGGTCGAGGGAGGGGGCTGGGGGCGGCGTCGACGCGGTCTAGGGAGGGGCGATGGGGGGGCATGGTGCAGGCCCGAGGAAGGGGGCACCGCTAATGCGGTTGAGGGAAGGACATTGGGGGCGGGGGTCGACGCTGGAGCAACCGAGGGCCGACGGAGGGGCGCAGGGCGACTTCCACGCGGTCCAGCCCGACGACGGAGGGCACTAGGCTCGTAAGGAGGGAGGCAGGCGCTGGGGTAGCAGCTGGGGCGGCAGGGCGCTGGGGTAGTGGCTCAGGTGAGGATTGGAGGCAGGGGCGCTGGGGTAGTGCGGTTTGCTTGGCCTCGGGCAGGGCTGGAAGAGTCGGGGCGGGCCACTATGGGTTGAAAATTTCTAAATATGCGTAGTGGGAGTACCACTAGTATTATCTCCACGTCTCGAGTCGTTGCCCCACCGGTCCGAGACCCATCTCTGCCCCTGCGTTGCCCGTTAATTCTTCATGGGAAATAATGAATTCCATGTGATCGAGTGCTCAAAGATACGCGCACCAGATCATAGGTTGGTGAAGTGGCAAAATCAGGGTAAAAATGAAGGATAGGCTCAAAAGACTAAGCTAAATTGGCACAAACATAGTATTGTACTATTGTGCAATCCAAATTTATACATGAATAGAAGAGAAGCAAAGCAAAAAGAAAAGAGAGAGAGAGAGAGAGAGAGAGAGAGAGAGAGAGATACAATCAAGGTACCTCGCAAATGAAAAATGCATCCCCAAAATATAATATGCTTCCAATGAGTAGTGATGTGTCATCTATACATCAAAAGTAGCAAAATTAGTAATACAATAGTAAACTATAAATGAACATGAACATTCAAAAATAAATGAAACATATCACGAACAAATTGTAAATTTCATTAGGATTAAATTATAGTCAAAGTCTCTTTGGTAGAGTTGTGCTCTCATCGATTGGGGGAGTACTACTTGACTTGCTTGTGAAATAATTACGCAAAGTTCGTTTCTCCATTATTGCAAATCTATGAACAAATTGTAAATTTCATCACTTCATTGGAAACTTCAGCACAAGAGTATATGCAGAGCAGAGTAAAGAATATATACCATTATTGGCCCACAACAGCCTAAATCACATTCGTAGGGGCAGGGCGTAGCCCCAGCCCATAGCGGCGGTGCGCCAAGCCACCCCCTTCTCGGCTCCTCCGCCTGGTCCTCCCCCTCCTGACTTCTCTGTCGCCCCACGCGGATGCGCCTAATGCCTCCTTGGATCCTCCCTTCCTCATCGCGCCACGCATCTATTGGCTCGCCACTGCCTAGTTGCTAGGGTTTCTCCTCGCCCCCTAGTCCCCCGAGTCTTCGACTTCAGGTGCGTCATGCCCACAGTTCCTCTTGTGTTTTGCTTCATCTTCGATTGGTTCGCCCTACCGGGTGGGGACATGGAGTGGGCCGACAGTGGGGAGGATGTGAGACAACACTTGGGCCTTCACACCTTGTGGGCTTCAGCAAAAGCCCAAAAGACTGGTTTTTTCTTCCTCTATTCTTCCTCAGTTCCTCTTCCTCTCTCTTGTTCACTTCGAATCGAGTGCAGGCAGAACACATGGCCTCCATGGCCGCCCGGTGGGGAGGGGCTACCGACGCCGCGTCGAAGAGTAGGCTCGAGCCTAATGAAGCCCCCCTAGTGGATTCACCCCTAGGTTGGTGTAAACATTGTTGTTTATAGGAAAAACTTATGGATCCATGACGTTTCAAAATGACTAAAGGAGCATCCAAATTTGCTTTAAATCAGTAATTTTGAGTAGTATAAACTTTACCTACCAAAAGAAAATACATGCAAATAATCATTTACAAATGGACACGTCGAATGAGAGGATGACAGGTGGGCCATAGGGCCACACTATCAGTGACACACCGATGTTATTTTCCAACTCGTGAGATTTTTGTAGTGTTGTTGAGAAAATTGCCCCTTTTGAGGATCTTTTAAGTGCACAATTACCATTTTCTCATAATTGTGACACTTAATCCAAAGAGTAAATTGCATTGCAGCTCCGTAAATTTGTAGGGTTATGCCACCTAACTTCCTAAACCTACATTTTAATTTATGAGCTCCCTAAACATGCTCCAGTTTGCACCGCGGGTCCAATCCACTGTTTCCTAACAGATAGTGATGAGGTAGCCCGTGGCAGGTTGACATCATTGATAACATGTCTTCCTTTGATTTTGGTGTGGACGATGACATGATTTGGATGTAATTTTAATTTATTTAAGGTCATTCTTGTAACTAGCTAAATTGCCCGCGCAATTGCGCGACTAGATACTACTCCCTAGTCACAAAAGAATGTCATTTTAGGGTATGTGCAATCAAACTTTCTAAACTTTTGTTATCGATGTGAGACTTTGAAATCGAATCTGTTTCAAGTCAGGAGGTTACACCAGAAGTATAACTCTTAGCCAGAAATGAGTACGATTTTAAGTTCCCGGATATGTGTCTCGCATTAGCTCCTAAGATTAATGGCTAATACGCACATATCCTAGATAACATTGTACACAAGTCATGTATTATTAAAAGGTAACTTACATGATTAGGATTTACATCCATAATTTACATAAGTGACTAAAAGGTCAACTAAAACATTAACAAAAGTACGCAGCGGAAAAAGAACTATAAAACACCAAAAGGTTCATCCAAGTGTGCCCATCTCCTAGAGGTAACTGAGTGGAGGCAGAATTAACATTATTCGTTAGCGTCGCCATAGTCGGCGCTATCGAATTGATCACTAGCGTAGTCTTCCTCACCTAAAACAAGTGGTCAATCCGGTTGAGTACAGAAAGTACTCGCAAGTCTTACACAAACTAATAAAAGAAAGTGTATGAAAGCAGCTATTCAAAGGAACTGAGAAGATACATGTTAATGGTTGTCCAAAGGATGGCTATAGTATTATAAGTTTTGCATAAAGCTACCAATTTATTCCTACACATGCTAGTTTACAAAGGTGATTTAGTAAATCCAATTTTGGACCAAAAGAATTTAATGATATTGAGATAGACATCTATCAAACAATACCAAAGTGGCAAACCCACTTTTGATAAACTAAAATGCATGACAAACCGGTCATACCGATACCAAGTTGTTCCTATGTCAAGTTTTAGTTTGAATTCTAACAAATGTTGTCTCGAACCGAAGTGATCGTCCGTAACCGTGGACACAGCTATTCAAATAGTTTTATCCCTACAGGGGTGTACATCTTTACCCACATGACTTGATCAGCCCGTAAGCTTTCGGATAATAGCACACTACCTTTGGTATGTCGGCCGGAGAAATCTAGACTCAGTATTATTCAGCAAGAACATCTTATTGAGTTGGAAACACCCATGCGAGACGAAATCCCGCTTAATACAAGCTACTGATAGAACCTGCTAAGCGGGGCACACACGTTGTGTTGGAAATGCCAACCCAATCAACAAAAATTAAAACTGCGCTCACTTGCACAGAGATATCTCTTTGCCCTTCGATGTGGTTGGATAAATAAAATGCATGGCTATGCCAGTAGTGGTTGAAGAGTCGTTCACATGAAGTTATCCGTCACTTGATTGAGAAAGTATTGAACAGTCCATGGATGACAAAATATCTCATCTGGAGTTCAACCAGATATCGTGAGGCAAAGAGAGAATACACAAATAGGTCGTTCAATTCAACCAGATACGGACTGGTCATATGGAGATACAAGCTGGTCATAGATTGGTCGAATATAATCACTAACTGGTCGTAAGGAGTTACGAACTAGTCATGACTAAATATGAACTAGTCATATAGAGATATGAGCTAGTCGTAAGTGATAAGGACCTAGTAGTAGATCATATTGCATTAAGGTTCGTCTAATATAATTTATGTGTATTCGAAAATCGTTATGTCCTGCTAGAAACCGCTAACAACTCGTGGTCGAAAAAGAGTTTTCGAGTCACGACTGATTACGCATGAACCTACAGAGTCACACACTTAATGGGTTGGAATAAACAAGTCCGGATAGGATCCATCACAGGCTCTTTTATAAGAAGATGCATGAGGCTATTGGGATAAGGACACCGAGAGGCAAGAACGATGTGAGTTGCTCCACCGAAACCCTAGCCGTCATCTTCTCGAGAGCCCTACCGTGCGAGCTAGTGCTAGCACACAGGCATACGGTGTTCCATCACTAGATGTGTGCATACTATAGAGACGCTGCTGCGATTGCTGCTGTACTGAACGAGGACGATCTACAATCTTCACAAGGAATACAATTGGTTGCTAGAAGAGAGGATCGACATCAAGGACGCTGGATATCGACTACGACCACTACATTGACGCGCTCGACGTTGGATCAGACTGCTCCAACTCTTCTTCTGCTGCACTACGTGTCTAGTGGTAATGATCTATGATCTCTTGCTTGCATGGCTTCCTGGTTTACTGTAAGGTCCCGGGATTATTATCCCAAACCCTATGTGCATTTCTGAACTAGTCCCATGATCAGTAGCTAGTTCACACAGTAAACAAATATGGTAACAAAATCATATCACAACTTTATTAATAAATACCAACATAGTTGATTACAAATGAGGCTTACAGGCCAACAATAAAATAAATACAGTGGAAGACGAAGAAGTAGTAGGGTCCAGTTAATCTGCCACAGGCAATCGACTGGGGAAGTGGCCTAGTCGTCGAGGTCCACATCGGTAGCAAAGTCCTCTTCTCTAAAATTTATTTGCATGAAGCAAGGATGAGCACAACTTCCGTGCTCGCAAGTTACACCCGTCAAATAACAGAATGACATGCATACATGGATGTAACAAAGGATGACTTATTGGTTGATTTGCATAAAACAACATTTTCTTTAAATACTTGTACTAAGTTCCAATGCAGTTATTCTATAACTACAAATCGTGAATGGTGAAGGATACCCTCCTATCACATGGCTTCCTGCCCAATTCCCATTTGGATAAATCAGTTTTGAAGAAGTCTTAAACAAAATCAAAGACTAACTTTGAGGGGCTTTGCTAGCATGTCCTTGACCGTGGATACGGCTATTCGAATAGTTTTACACTCTGCAGAGGTTGTACAGCTTTACCCACATGACAAGACTTCTCTAGTTTGTCTGACATATATCTATGCCACCGCTCACTACCTTTGGTAAACGGTCTAGAGCACGTGTCAAGGCCTTTACAAAGCACCATTCCACCGTAGTCACCCCTCGCTAAGGTTTCACCACCCCCTTTGGAATAAAGACATCTGGGTTCGGGCCCCCCTCTTGCGCTAAGTGAGACTAACATAAGTCGTAATATGACTACCCATTGCATCTGTAGGGAACGACCACAGTGGAACATTGTAAATTAATTAGCCAGGTCCTACTCCTCACACTGAGGACATGTGGTGGTACGGTGGTGGCATAGCAAGATGCGGCTCGAAGATCGGTCCTTAACTGACTTGGGCAACTTTCCAAAATAACCCTAGGCCTTAATCCTAACCAGATTAAGCCCGTGCATACACCTGCACCCACCTTTCATCCATTTCGTTCAAGTCCAAATCATCATTTTATTTCATTTTTCAAAGTCCTTTATAAACTTCCATAACATACCAATGTCATGTATACAATTTAAACCACAGTTGATTTCTGACTAAAATTCCCCCAAAATAAACATGTTTGGTCTATAAGCATGGCTAAGTCTGATTTTTCTAAAAAATATTCTAGTTCATACTATTGTATCAACCAGGTTTTACCTATGGTGACAATAGGTTTGCTTTAATTATCAAAATTAGCCATACAAAGGAGTTTAGGCATAACTATATATTTAAAGCAGGAATTTAAATTACTGATATAAATAAGCATGCAGTAACAATTTAAAATGGAATATAAATAATTTAAAATAATAGGATCGATATGATCAAGGGTATAACTTGCCATAATTTAAAATTTTAGATTTTTTGTCACCTAGTACTCACAAGTACTTTCTCCAGGTAGTCCAAGTGTACAATCACGATGATCATACAGTCAAAATCAATCCTCTTATGAGCTCTTCAAATGGCGTCGAAATCTGACTCTCTGAAGTCGTCGAAATCTATACGCGAAATAGGCCAAATTCAAATAAAATTCAAATAACAACTCAAATGAACTCCAAATTAAATATTTTTGGTTTAGTTAGCTAGATCTTGAATTTAGACAAATTTAGAAATTTGAATGGGCTCAAACGGAGTTCGGATGCAAAAGATATGGGCTTTGGAAGATTGAAAATACATGAAATAATAGAATTAGGGCTTTTAAAGGGATTATTGGGATTAATTTTGGTTTGGATGGCTAGATCTTGATTTTATAGGAATTTAGGAATTTGAATCAACGAAATCGGAGTTCGTATGAAGAAATACAAGCTCCTGGAAGTCCTAAATATATGAAACCCTAATTTTTAGATTTTTATGAATTTTTTGAATTATTTTCCTAAAGGAAATTCTAATTATTGCGCTAGATGACGTCAACGGCTGGGAAATCTGAATTTCGGCCGATTTATTTTCCAACGGAAAAAGAAAATAGGTCACTGACATGTGGCCCCTAGTCAATGGACTAGGTCCACGGTGCCGTCAACGTCCATGGTGGACGCGGTCTACGACACAGTGCACGGGGGTTGATGCGCTGGCGCTGATGCTGAGGTGGCCGCCGCATTGGCAGCCACGCGGGCTTGAGCACCGAGGTGGCGTCTGGGTGGCACTAACGTGGACTAGCCACGTAAGCCCGACACCGGCGGTGATGCTGCGACGAGCCCGCCAGCGTTCTACGCCACGGCGAGGAGCGTGAGTGGTATCAAACGAAAGAGGGCGTTGCACTGAACATGTTGCTCACCTCAGTTTCCCGGCGGCGAGATTGGTTGGCCGGCGGCGAAGGTTTTAGCGGCGGCGGTGTTCGGGTCGGGGGCGGCACGGCGATTCGGTGGGTTCCCGACGAAGTGGGTGGGCGCACGAAGGAGGTCGTGGGACGGCGATGAAGATGCCGTGGTCGGGGTGGCCGGGGAGTCGACGATGGTGGCGCAATCGCCAAAAGAAAAGCTCGCGGCCGGCGATGAAAGAACTCAAATTCCGGCTAGCCGAGGGAGAGAGAGGTTATGGGAGTGGTGGCGCTGAGGTGAGGAGGCCAAGGCGGTCCTGATGCCCCCTTTTATAGGGCGCGGGCGAGGCTGGATCAACGTAGGGCACAAGTTGGCCGCGCGGTGATGTTGGCGGGGATGGAGGGGGTAACAGGCGTCATGGGAGTGGCCAACTTAAACGTGCGCGACCGGGTGGGGAAGGGAGGTGGATTGGCGGTGATTGTGGAGCTCTACGCGGACCGGTAATGGCAGAGGCAGTCGTGGCTGGAGGAGGAAGATGTGGGGGAGGAAGAAGGGGTCGCAAGCGTCGGATTTTCATCCGATGGTGTAAAGGAGGAGGGTGACGTGGGCGTGGATGCCATTGGATTTTTGATCCAACGGTCAGGATCGTTGGGTCCGGGCGAGCGCGAAAAGGCAAGTGAATCTGGGCCGTTTGATTTAGATCGAACGGTCCCTATCAACAGGGACATTCGGGCCTCCAGAGATGTCACCAAGATCGGGCCATTGGTCCTTGATACAACGGTCCATAAGATCTAAAGTGGGGCCCGCGGAAGGAAACGTGGGGCTAACACGCGGGCCCCGCGTGTCAGTGAGAGCGTGAGAGAGAGGCGCGGGTGGAGCAGGCCAAAGTGGGCCGGGACGGGGAGAGAAAATGGGCCGAGGCTAGGGTTTCGGCCCAAGACCTGATTTGAAAATTTTAAATGCTTTATCGATTAAAACAATTCTGGTAATTCATTTTAGCTTTAGAAAATATCAAATAAAACCCAAAAATTATGAGAAAATTCACAGAAATTCCCCGAGACATTTTGGATTTAATTAAAATATTTCCAACTTATAATTGGCTATTAATTTTGCAAAATAAATTGTTTTGACTTTAAAATACTTAGGAAAAAGCTTTAAAAATATCAGAAAAACTAGAAATTAATTAAAATTTTATTTTCCAGATCAAACCAAATAAAACTTCAAGAACTTCAAATAAATTTTAAATTTTGACTTTTAAAACTTCCAAAAAATTCAATAAAGAAATGAAACTCTATCAAATTTTAGAAAAACCAATAAAATAATAACTTTTATTTATTTTATTTTGGTAACAATACTTTGGGATGTTACATTTACGTAGTAGATTTTTTGAATTACCAACTAGTGTAGCCTACCCGTATCCTTGCAAGTAGAGTAGAAGGAACAAATGTTGTAGCAGACTAAGGCTAATCTGCAACAATCTCAGGCTTGAATAAAGTATTTTGTCGACAAGAAGATATCAGAGAGAAGCGTTAAGGTGGGGTACATGGTGTACCTAAAGATGCAGCCCTACTGGCAGAAAGCATTTGGTTTGTGAGGATCTCTGAAATTGAGAACTAAATACTATGGACCATTCAGAGTTCTAGAGAAGATTGGGATGATGGATATAAAACTCATATACACCCAGTTTTTCATGTGAGTCAACTCAAGAAGCACATTGGTAGCAATGCAATTCCAATCCCAGGATTACCTCTAGTTGGACCTGACGGTAAGGTGAAGACAGCTCCTGTAGCAATACTCCAGAGGAGGGTGGTACCTAGAGGAAATGAACACATGGTTCAATGGTTGATTCATTGGGATAATCTCAGTCCGGAGGATGCTACTTGGGAGGATGCATCATTCATTCAAAAGACATTTCCAGATTTTAATCCTTGAGGACAAGGATTGGGTTTAGAAGGTGATATTGTGAGGCTTCGGCAATTTAAAAGGAAATAAGTTCAAAAGTTCAGGGAAACTCACATCTTCAGAGTTAGGCGAAATCGGTTGATAGGGTAACACTTTGCTGACTTTTACTTGAAGTGGTGAGGGAGAATTAATGTTGGCCCTTGGATCTGTCTGAGGCTCATCGAGCGGCTAGGAAGCTACCAGTAATTACTATTGAGTCCTGTAGACGTCATCATTTGTCATTTTCCTGTTATTACTATCAAGCAGTAACTAAATTGAACTATGGATTCCACTGTAACTTTGAGGGTATATTAGGCCCGATGCAAGTAATGGAAGGCAGATTGATGAAGCATATTCTTAGTCATTATCATAGAATAAAGTAGTTCTCGGGTTTTCTTCGTCATTCTTCTTAAAGAAAACACAAAAATCATGAATACTCTTTGTCAGATCCTCTCGGATCCTGACACGACGCCACACACCTCACGCTGCTGGTCCACCCCTCATTACGTCCCATTGCATCGCCCCCATCACGCCGCGTGACCCCAACATCACGCCGCTCTACAACACTCGCCGCCGCGACGCGCCGCCCTATCCTCAATCCCATTCCTATCTCTTGGAATAAGAAACCCTAACCCTACCAACCTAACAAACCGGGGTGTGGATAGAAATCAAATGGGCCAACTGGGTGCAGATAAACATCGAATGGGCTAGGCCATTTCTGGGCTGACGGGCAGCTCAATCCGAGCTTGAAATGAACTTTAAGCCCACTAGAATTGTGAAAATTACTCTTGTGGCATGCATTCTTTTACAATTTTGCCCCTCTCTAGATTATACTACACGTACTACCAGGGAAGTATAACTAAATCCTAACTAATACGATCTATTGGATTAAGAAGAATGGATGCCTATATTGATTTTAGTGTACCGTAAAAGGGCTCAAATAAAGGGTGTGGAAGTCCAAAGGGATACACAATTATTCCCAAATTCCACGAGGCTGAAGTTGGTGATGTTGCCATCGAAGAGGAGGTTGGCTCGGGAAAGCCTTCAAAAGCTGCAACAGAAGTATAGGGTGGACATTGTGTTCTATGGCTATATATGTTCACAACTACAAGAGGCCCTGTTCTATCTAGGAGTTAGGACCAAGGGTGTAAGTGGACATGGGCCATCCGCGAGCCCACTTAATCCGCCCCGCAAAAAATAGTAAGTGCACACCCGTGGACAAACATCTAAACTTAAGTGGACTTATGTGACCGCACGAATAACCCACATAGCCCGCAACAACCCATCTAAGCCCTCCCCCTCCCCCTCCCAATCCCCATCTGGTTCTGTTTCAACTGATGGGAAGGCGGATCCAGTGATGGCGTTGCTACCGGAGGTTAGGCGAGGGCAGCGAAGTGGTGCGGTGGAGGCCATTGGACACAGTCCGCAACGCGTTTGACGATGAGCTTCATGACGTCCGCCTGCGACGTGTCCGTGAGCTCCGGACCTCATCGCGCTGCTCGTGTTTTAGGCCACGGTCGGCCTGCGGCTCCCCTGGGACGAGTCAGCGGGGCGGTGTCCCCGTGCGGGTGGTGTGGTAGCCGCATTGTCATGCTGCAGCTCCCCACTGTGGGCCTCAGCGTCTGGGCATCAGCAACTGCTGTCGCGCTCCTCGTAGACGATGGCCAGCGACGCCGACAAGCTGGTGTTCTTGATTCATTTGAATCATGTAGAAGGATCAGCTCTCTATTTCTCTTGACTGTAACAAGAACAGAATTGTTTTTTGTTCTGCTCACTTCATTCTTGGATTGCTATTGAACATTTAAACTCATGTGTTATTCAATATGTTGTTGCAAGGACTGGTCAGCTAAGGTGAAGGTGAGGCACAAGTACCGGGCGCAAATACCTGAGGTCAGGCTCTGCAGCTAATTAGGTACGTGAAGTTCAATATGAATGTTTCACTTTCATATACATGAAGCTGAGAAATACTGGTACAACAATAGACAATTGATTTATGGCATCCGTGAGCAAAGCAGTTGTCCGTGAAGTCGCAGACTTCGTGGGCACCGTGTTGCCCGCATAAGAGCTTTGTGGGCTGCCGCATTGACCTGTATAAAAGCTTGCGGCCAAATACGCAAACAGTCTTGCTATTTTTAAGTCGCCTAAAATTTTCTTAATTTTAAGTCACTTGTTGCGACCATTGGATTTGTGTAGAGATTAATGTGTTATATGATTGGATATTGATATAATGGCTAAAAATGTGACTTATGATTAAGAAAATTTCAGACATCTTATAAATAGACACTCCCATAGGCAAAATGGTTTTACTAGTTTTAAGTTGCCTGAAATTTTCTTAAGTTTAAGTCACTTGTTGTGATCATTGAATTTGTGTAAAGATTGGTGTATCATATGATTGTCATATGATTGGATATTGATTCAATGGATGTCATATGATTGGATATTGATTTAATGATCACAACAAGTAATTTAAACTTAAAAAAAAATTAGACAATTTATGAATAGACATTCCCTAGGCAAAATACGGCTAGTTGATAATCCGTCCACTTTCATCTGAAGTTAGGTAGCTAGATGGTCTGCTCACTCTCCAGTAAAACGTTCGGTTGCGTGTCCTGCTGTGACCTACTAATGTAAGTTGTTGTGCAGAAACATTGCGTGAGTTCAGAGAAGTCTCACTACTGGGGCAACACATGAACGGCACCATCCACTCAGCAACTTCACTGCCGAGGCCCCGGGAGTATCGGGTCGTGCTGGCGTGCGTCAAGGATAGCTGCCCTCCGACGACATTTGCGACATGATGCAGACAAGTCGCCTGTGAATGGGTGATTTAGTTTTGTGTGTAACTGTGAGTCTGACTCATCAATCATTTGCAAAATGAATGAGAAAGAATTGCACAAAATTGCTTCATCAACTGATCATGAATATCGTGCAAACAGAAATTTGTCTGCCTAAAAATATTTGCGCGACAGCGTCACGCAGGACAGCTTAACCACCTCTCAGAACTCCTCTAAGTTAGATACCAAGATAAACATATATAAACTCCCTATGATGTCTCCTATCGATCACATGATGGATGATACCTAGCTAATTTCCTACTGATTATTAGTTGGCCAAGGTGTGGGGCGCGCAGCTGTCGACCGTGCAGGCCAGGACGTCCCTGTAGTCCCTGCTGATGGTGAAGGCGTCGTGCGCGGCGCCGTCGTCGCTGTGGATGAACTCGAACCGCAGCGTCGAGTGGTCCTGCGCCGTGAGCTTCACGTACCCGAAGCTCTCGTTCCGTGCAACGCTCCACTGCGGCCACGCGCCGCCGGCGTAGCTCCTCAGCTTCGCGCCGCCGGTGCCGGCCACGACGTGGATTGTCCCGCCCACCGTGCTGGAGTAGTAGCTCTGGTCCTTGGCCTTGTCGGTGCACGTGTTCTCGTAGACAGGGCAGGTGCGCTCGTAGTTGTGGACGTGGCCGTAGATGGCTACGTCGACGCGGTGCTTCTGCCACAGGCCCTGGAGGCTCCGCCCCATGGGCTCCGAGAAGGAGCCCTCCTGCGCGTAGTAGTCGTTGGATGAGTAGCCGAGCGGGCGGTGCGCCACGAACACCAGCCACGGCTGATGCTTCCGGTCCGCCGCCGCGAAGCACCGCTCCAGGAACGCGTACTGCTCCGAACCCGGCCTCCAGTCGTGCTCCGTGTCGCCGACGCAGAACCGGAACATGCCGTAGTCCGCCGCGTACCAGAACTTGCCCCGGTTCTCCGCGGGCACGTAGAAGTAGGTCTCCGCCGGCACGCCGCACTCGCCGTGGGAGTCGTTGCCGTTGTAGAAGCCCCCCGTGTCCTGGAACGTTCTCTCGTGGTTGCCACTGCATGCATTGGAGGTACGGAATAAATAGCTGAGAATGTCAAGCGATTTCACGCGAGCTTCAAAGATGCAGGAACCGATCCAACGAACGAACCTTGCGACCATGTACGGCACCTTGGAGGCGATGGGCTCGATCTGCGCGGTGAACTGATCCCACTGCGCCAGGAAGCCATTGGCGTAGGAGAGGTCTCCTATGTGGAACACGGCGTCGTAGTTCGGCAGGTCCTTGATCAGCCGGTCAGTGGTCACCTGTGCCCCGGGCTGGAATCCAGCGAGCTCATTGCTCCCGTCACTTTGCCCCTGCATGCCCAGCAATCATACTGTGATCATGTGCCTAGCTTATTGCCATTCTACACGAGTCTTTATTAAATTCTTACAAGTCCCATGTCGCCGAAGACGACAACTCGCTGGAGTGAAGCTTGCCCCGGGAAAGGTGATGCACGGAAGGTGGAGGACTTGCCCCACACTATGGTTCCGTCCTGTAGCTCGTGCCCAATCTGATAAGCATATCTAAACAACAACATGACAAATAAAAATAGGCCCTGACAAGTGAAATATATGTTCTGCAGTCAGTGTTCATACTCTCTGTTTGGCCACAAGTCCTTCAGGAACGCTGTGTGGATGAAACCTGGATCTCTGTAACCTTCTTCACGAGCTGGTTTACCTGCAATTATTTGCAGTAAAACAGCGTCAAATTACTGCCTTGCAATTCAAGATTAAATGTAAGATGTGTTTTTACAATGCGCATAAGTTGTTTCACACAAATGAATAATTTTTAATCAGTTGTTCTGAACCGAGTCTTTTTAAAAAAAGTTGTTCTGAACTGTACCGCACATATGCCCTTGCGTAAAGGTCAGGGTGCCGGCCGGCGTCCGTTTGGGGTTCTCCTCGCCCTTCATTCTCCACTCTACAAATGGATACGCTTCATCCATGTTGTACCCGCTTGTCCAAGTCACAGCCATCTGCATGCAGTAAACACATCAAAAAGAGATTGTATATGCACAAAACAGTATCCACACAATATACTCGGTTAAGTACACAGTACTTAGCTCACCTCATTCCATTCTTTTCCCTGAGATAGACGTGGGAAAACGGGAGCTTTCGGGTTCGCGAAAGAGATCTTGTTTGAAACAGCGATAAGTTTGGGCTGCAAAAACGTAACGCAGCATCAAATTAGCCTTGATTTTTCCTACATTATTATTAACATTGTAGATCGACCACCGTGCATTGGAAAATTAATTGGACTTACATTGTCCTTGCCACCAGAGAACAACCCGAACGCGTAGTCGTACCGCTGGTTGATCACGAGAAAGCTGGTGTTGCTGCTGCCGGTGCTCAGGAAATTCGGCGAGTAGTTGGCAAATTTATACTGAAACCGATACCAACACAATCGAGGTGAGTGGGATGTATATTTACACATAAACTGCATTGGTATATACGAGACATCTCTTCTTGCCTCTTATTACTGACCTTAATGGGAGCCCTGGATAACCCTGCAGGTGCATCTTGCCCAGCTGCATCGGTGGTACTCGGGCTGCCCCCAACGCTCAAACTGCAGCATCGATCACACATGGATCAGATTGCATCGACAAGTCAATAAACAAGACCCGTCAAAAAATATGTCAGTAAACGAGTATGAGTAATTAGGGAAGAACTAGGAGTAGAGTAACTAATTCAACTTAACATCGGAACTGATGATCGATCTTGAGATCGATGTTGAGCATATATATATACTTACTTGAAATCGGCAGGAGAGAAGAGACCGATCCAGTGATCCGAGGAGGGCGCCGTCGTGGTGAAGTTGACAGTCACCCAGGCAGAATCCTCTCCCTGCCATGCATCGAGTAAAACAACACGGTTCAGGCGTCAAAATACGTACGTATACATGGATTAACCATGTATGTACGTAACGCGTCGTGTACTCGTGTAGGCTCGTAGACTCACGTTCTTGCCGAGCACCTCGGGCGAGGCGTGGATGGCCGACGCGGAGTCCATCGCGACCCGCGCGGCGTCCATGTTGAGCGTCGACAGCGGCTGGATGTTGTCCAGCGTCGAGTCCTCCACCGTGATGGCCGCCGCGGTGGTCATCAGCATGGCGGCCGCCACGAGCAGCGACGGGAGCACGCTTGCTCCCATCTTCTCTACCAACGACAACGCTCAACCAAACGAGAGACCGCACGGCCAAGGGAATTAAGGAAGGAGGTTGAGAGTTTATAGGGAGTGTTCGGTTGACTCGTGACGGCCATAGACACGTTTAGAAAAAATAAAAAGGAATTATTCTATCATGAGAGTTGATTTGGATGTATTCATGTCGTAGCCTCGTAGGAAATCTGTTAAGTTTAAAGAGAAATTTGTTGCTTTGGATATGTGCTTAGTTCGTTTTGAATGCAAGGGAAGCAGATAAATCTCGAAAAGCTGTTACGATTCAAAACAGAAACTTCGCTGCAATTTTTTTAGAACTATTTGCGCTGCAGTTTTTTTTTCTCACTTAGCCTCTCTCTAAAACGAAATAGCAAAAATAGTCTCCCAAAACAAAATGGCAAAAATGGTATCCCAATCACGCGAAAATGACATGGCGGAGGGCCTGCCGCGCATTCAGTCCGCGACAAGTTGCCTGCGCACGACACCTGTCGTAGACTGGGTTAGCGGCAGGTGGCCTGCCGTAGTCTAGGTGCGTGGCAGACTGTCTGCCGTTGTCTAGGAGGACGCCATGTGTCCTGCCACCGCACTCTGGGTGCGGCAGGTAGGGATGAAAACGGGTCAGATACAGGGGGATATTGTTCTTCTCATATCATAACCCTTTTTTTTACCTCGAATTCGGAGTCGGGTACGGATACTAATACATTTTTGGGGATATGAGGACGGATGCGGATCAGGTTCAAATCGGTCACAGATGCTTGACGGATAGTGTACACATAAGAAAATATATAACTTCACCGACGAAAGTGACAAATTATACAACCTATTAGAGAATTATTTATCTTACTTAACAACATAAATACAATCATATGTAAATTCATATTATATATTAGTTAATGACCAGAAAACCATAGATGATATTAAATGATATTGATGTTTGTCAGATATCTATTTTGTTGATTTATCGGATATCCTATAAAATCCGAGTGTTGATCGGATATTACTCTTTTCATATCATAACCTATATTCCATGAGAGTTTGTGGATACAAATAGAGATAATATCGTATACGGATCGGGACTAAAAATGGTGCTCCGAATGGATTTTTCCCGAATGCAGCATCAGATCAGGTGGGAATTTTCACCCCTAGCGGTAGGCTCTGTCGTGGTGTTTTCGCATGACAAGGTTGTTGTTTTTTTCCATTTCATTTTTTAAGGACTATTTTTACTATTTTGCTTAAAAAACACCGTGGAAGACCGACATTTTTGACATTTTGTTTTTAGAAAACTATTTTTACTATTTTATTTAAAAACATGCTAAATGAGAAAAAAAATCATTTACAAAGCCATCCCACCATCCTCGATCGGGACCGCACAAGTTAGGCCCTGTTTGGTAGAGCTCCAGATTCTTATTTTCTAGATTCCGCTCCTGATTCTATGAGAATCCACTTCTCTGAGAATCTGGAGCTGTCTGTTGAAAGCGTTTGGTTGGTAGGTTGGCTCCAAAAACTATTTGATGGAGGATTAGATGCAAATAGACCATGTTACCCCTGGTTGTAATACTTCAATTGTATTTGTGTGTTTGTCATATGTATTTGTACACAAATTATAGAATTTTTCCCAAATTTTTTTAGACCATATGAATGTATATATGTTGTATTTGTACACAATGACAGGTTACATTGCATTTTCACTTCATGACGAAGTACGACTATCGGCAAATAACGAATTAACGCACAACCATTGATTGTGTATATGCAATTTTTGTACTGTTGACACTGCGATAGATGAAGTCACTACTCTGAAAAGCCTCATCACGAGGCGGTTGGGCGTCATCACGAGCGGTTTCCAACGTATGTGTAAAAATCGTCTGTGATAACGAGCGGTTATCCTGAGCGGTTTACGAGCGTGCGTGATAACTATCCTGACGGTTCGAACAAGAACCGTCGTGATAATTGATTATCCTGACGGTTCTTGTTCGAACCGTGCGTGATAGTGTTTTCCTGACGGCTCTTGTTCGAACCGTCTGTGATAGGTTTTTATTGCAAAAAAAATTTGTCATTTCATGGATACACTCATACACATACTGCTGCCATTTCGAAACCTCCCAAACATGGATTCATTGATACACATACATGGATTCCCAACTCCTAAACCTCCCAATAAATTTCTCAAGCTATGGATTCATGGATACATGCATACACTCGGTCATATACAAGTACCAGAGTAGAATCGAAGGAGAATCTAACAAATCTGAATATGAATCTAACACAAGTACCACAAGCTCATACATACAAATCTGGATCTGAATCTAATAGAACCTCATATACAAAAGTACCAACGAGAACCTCATATGCTAGAGACATCGGCGTCGGAGGAGGCGGAGGAACTTCGGCGTCGCGTCGAGGAGGACTAGAGGAGGTCGGTGTTGGTGTCGCGTCGACTCTCGGTGTTGGGGAGGAAGACCACGTCGAAGGTTGGGGCTGCAGGGAGCAAGGGAGGCCGGAGCACGGAGGTGTAGCGGGGCGAGGAGCTACGGGAGGATCTGAGGAGCAGCTGGCCGGAGCTCGGAGGAGGGCTGCGGAGCAAGGAGGACCGAGCCCAGAGGAGGATCGGGGCTGCGAGTGCGAGGCGGCGTCCATAGGAGGTTGGCCATAATATATAAGGACATATTTTGCCTCCCGCGCGCGTTCAAAATTTTCAAATTCCCATTTGCGAATCACGAGCGGTTTCATACAAAAACCGTGCGTGATGACAAATCACGAGCGGTTCGTATCACGAACGTGCGCGATAATAACTCATCACGAGCGGTTCTTATCTGAACAAATCGTGATAAATCCACATCATCGAGCGGTTGGTATTAAGAGCCGTCTGTGATTTGGATTTTACTATGGCTTAGAATTTTCCTTACTCTCTAATTTTACTATGGCTTAGAATTTTTCTTACTCTCTAATTTTACTACCATGGCTTAGAATTTTCCTTACTCTCTGATTTTACCATGGCTTTCAATTTTTCTTACTCTCTGATTTTACCATGGCTTTCAAATTTTACCATGGCTTAGACTGATTTTACCACCATGGCTCTCAAATTTTACCATGGCTTAGACTGATTTTACCATGGCTTAGAATTCTCTGATTTTACCATGGCTTTCAAATTTTACCATGGCTTAGACTGATTTTACCATGGCTTTCAAATTTTACCATGGCTTAGACTGATTTTACCATGGCTTAGAATTAGAGAGTAAGGAAAATTGAAAGCCATAGTAAAATTACCTTGGCTTAGAATTAGAGAGTAAGGAAAATTGAAAGCCATAGTAAAATTAGAGAGTAAGGAAAATTCTAAACTATGGTAAATCGAGAGTAAGGAAAATTTAAAGCCATGGTAAAATCAAAATCACAGACGGTTGTTAATCCCAACCGTCTTTGATGAGATACACACTGCGGCGGTTGGTATCACGAACCGTGCGTGAAGTATCATAGGCGGTTCGTTATACTAGCAAATGCGTGATGAGGTGTCCTCATCACGAGACGGCTCCTTCTTCCAACCGTCGTAATACTTCACGAGCGGTTGGTATAAGGAACCGTCGTGATGAGGCACTATCACAGACGGTTCTTATTATGAACCGTCTGTGAAGTATCACAGATGGTTGGTAATAAGAACCGTATGTGATGAGGCACTATCACAGACGGTTCCAAAGGGAACCGTCTGTATAAGTTCAACACAGACGGCTCCTTTGGAACCGTCTGTGATGAGGTGTCTGGTATGGCCTGTTTTGTAGTAGTGAGTTGTAGATATTACATTCATATCGTATAAGTGTTGAAATGATTATTAAATGATATTATGTACAAGTATAAATATGATAAATGAGTCATAACAAAAAACCACAAAAATTCGCAAGTAGTGTGTCCATCATCCTGAATGAGCAATTGCACTTGCAAGGTTATCACGGAAACTATTCATAGATGTAGCACTCGTTTGCGACGTTGACGCATCCGATGCATCCTGAGAAATGACATATTTGGCATATCTTGATGGTATTGTGGGCACATAATTAGGATCCCGATTGAACCTACAAAAATGAATGTCCGGCGAAGCATGTTCACGTATAAAGTTGTGGATTCCCATGGTTGCTGCAACAATCATCTTTTGCTTAGACATAGGAAAGCTTGGCATCTTAAGAAGAATTCTCTATTTCATCTTCCATACACCAAATGACCTCTCAATTATGTTGCGAACACTTGAGTGCAAATGGTTGAATTTCTCTTTCTCACCACTAGGAGCAACACCTCTCCAAAATTCTGGAACATGATACCTTTGGCCCTTGTATGGCGCTAAGTACCCAGGCCTGTTCGGATAACCGGCATCGACAATATAATATTTACCTGCAACATAAGACGAAAAATTCATGTATATCAACATCCAATGCATGAACATTACAAGTAAATATTTTTGTAAATGATACGAAGCAAAGAAAATTACCTGTGGAGGATGTGGAAAGACTTCCCGGTCTACATCCAATGCATGATAAAGCACACTAGTATAGTGCATAGCTCCTGGTTGTCCAATAGATGCGTATGTGAAGCGCATGTCAAAATCACATACCGCCATGACATTATGTGTTGCACTTCCTGATCTACCAATATATCTAATTAGATCTTTTGGAGCAACAGTTGCAAGAATGTGTGTACCATCGATAGCTCCAATACAGTCTTTGAAATGTGGCCACATCCTTCGATCATTTCTAATTCTACTGTGAACCGTAGAGAAGTTTGGATCCTTTAGCCTCACAAAATCTTTAGACATTCTGACGATACATTGCAAAACCTCATCAAACTTCCTGCTAATTGTCTCACCAGAATGCTTGAACCAAATCTGCGCTCTTCGGTTAGATTCACAGCCACCACATATGTATAGGAAAAGAGTTAATGCTTCAATTGAACTTGTATGTGTAGTTGATTTCAAATCATATGTACTCACCAAAAGGTCATGTAGACTGTGAAAGATCGTAGCATTCATACAAAATATGTGGTAGCTTTCTCCCGGAGTGGTCAAAGTTTCTTTCACCCAACCCATTCCACTAAGCCGAGAAGTCCTAGGCTCATTCTTGTCCAAGTAAGTTGAGTGATAATTCTCCATGATAATTGCAGTAGCAACGAGGTGACTTGACATGTCTTGCCACAGACGCATCATCTGTACGTCACACTCATGTTCCTCATCTGATAAATTACTCCCTTCACTATGGCTTTCAGAAGACGACATCTGTATATGAACATACAAAAACACAACTACATAAATGGCAATTTAAAAATACATGAGCACGCGTTGTGTCCAAATAACAGTTTATAACTATTGAAAAATGTCTTATAATCCAAAAAAGGTCTTACAACTAATAGAGAAATAAAGAATAATAAAGTGCTCTACAAGATAAACTACTTGTAGTAATGTCTCCAGAATCATCCTAACGTTACAATAAATTTTCTATTTGCCATACTTGGCATCGTACTTCCTTTTGAGCCATGCAAATCGTTCTTCACTATTGCACAAGGTCATAAACATTTCCCTTTGCTCCTTCTTTACGAAAATTTCAGATGCAATGAAGTGCTCATTGCTCCCATTAATAGCACCACACTCTTTAACCGATTCCATTACATCCTTGATGCTACACACCGAGTTTTCCTCTCTCCTTTTTGCAAATGCTTCAAAAGATGAATGCGATTTCTCATTCAACTCAAGAATTCTTCTCAGTTGATCTTGCATGACCACAGAACCACTCTTTGGTTTCTTCCCCTTATCATTGCTTGGGCCGCAAGCTCTCTTTCCTTTTCTACCAATTGGTGATTCATCTTCACAATCACTGTTATATTTGTCATCACACTCATCTTCAAGCTCTTCAATATCAATAGCTGTCGGTGCACACACAGGGCTTTGAGGCAATGTTCCCATTGCAGGAGACCAATGGTCTTCACCGGTGTTACGAATGTCGTCAAACATCTTGGAGAACAACTCCTCATTTTGAAGTCCAGCCTTCTCAAACTTGGAACATCCTTTATATTCCTGTCAATGCCAAGTGTTACACGTTAAACCTTCACTAATAGTAGAGCTAGGTGTGTACATTAGTGCATTTAAAAATAGGTAATGAGTAATAACATACTTTTTTTTAATTTATTCCACCGTTCAGCGGTGGCCTTTATTGTATTCTTTTCATGGTCCCAACATAAGCTGTCTCCTTTGTCCTCAATTTTCTCGAAATGTTGTGATCGTTCTTTAATTTATCCCATTTGTTCTTTAATTGCAACTTTTTGTATTGCAGTCCAGTCTTCTCTGCAAATTTTTGTATCACAAGAGTATACCCTGGATTGTTCAAATGGGTACTCGGGCGATTGCCTGCCTCTACTTGTTCAATGAATAATTCATACACTATCCTAGTATTCTCGTCGTTCCACTCAGCGTTATCAGCCATCTGCATATTTGGCCCATTAATTTTGTTTATCAAATTGAGATCAACAAGAAGATATGGCATACAAGTAGACAGAGATGTGATCGAGAAGCTAATCCGAATGGCATACGTTAGGCCTTGAGCTCAATATTACAACTTGCTATTCAAATCCAGAGACTTACAGACTTCACAGATAACAGAAAGAATGCACTGAAGTTATAGGAATTTAGCACTGAAGTCACACAGAAGTCACACAGAAAGAATGCACTGAAGTCACACAGAAAGAATGCACTGAAGTTTCTTTGTCAATTCATCACCGAGCAGATCAAAATTCACAACATACAAGCACAAATTTTGCCATCACACAATTCACTGACAGGCACATGCATTCATGCAAACAGTAAGGTTGCACTCAGCACTGCATATTTCAAACGACGCTTCAAATTCTTGATGCTGGCCTTGATCAAAGATATTCAATTGACAAGAGAACCGCAAAGCTCCAGCAGTAATAGGATGAACAATATTTCATGCTTTCTATTTCATGCTTTCTTCAATTGTATATAGGCACCATGATGTTGGATCCATGTTCTAACTAGCAATGACAAAACAATGCATCTTCAATTGTATAGCAATGACAAAACAATGCATCTTCAATAGGAAAAGCATGCATGATGCACATCATTTTTCAGAATTAAAAGGCAACAAGCACCAGGGGAGCATCAGAGGGGTCCATATCAAGATTTGAACATCAGGGGAGCATCAGAGGGGTCCATATCAGAGTATCAGCAGATCAAGCAGCTCATGATCTAACATTACCTCAGCATCAGCAGATGAAGAACATTTGTAATTCTGAAACTTCAGACCATGCACATCATTTTTCAGAATATATGCACACCTGACAACTCTCCATTACATAAAAACTAATCCAAACTTTGCATCATCCATTAAACTTGTTCATACCTCGAAAGCATACAAACAGATTAGCTGCAAATATTAATCCTAAAACAAGGTCATTCCAGTGCTTTGTATCAGAATCAATTTTATCTTGAGAAAACTGAGTATACAAATTGTCAGATGTAGTTGAAAAATTGTCAAATTGTCATTCCATTGCTTTGTCAACAAAAACATGTATTGGCATACTGTCAGGTGAATGTTGTGGCACTAGAACAGCTCATGCAGTGATCTCAACAAATTGAAAAAATCATCCCTTGAAACATTTTGCATCAATTAATCTCCATCTTTGACAGTGAAGAACACACAATTTGCATACCATAAACTCCCAGATCAAGCACCCGAAATAGACATAAACAACAATCAATGTTTAGGACAGATATACACATTCACATATTCATATATATACACAAATAAGAGTTGGATGCAACACAGATTCACATATATGATTCGAACACATCCACAAATTCACAAATACACATTATGTGTACTACATTCAAAGATTCAAAGAAATATACAAGCTATCAAACGGAAAAAACAAATCGATCCACCCTAGGGCGGCCGGCGAAGACGAAGGAGACAAAGGGAGTAGGGAGGACAAGGGGGATGATCGGATGAAGACCTTACCTTCACAGGAGCCGGCTGGTGGTGCTCGGGAAACGGCGACGGCGAAGAAGCGTGGAACGACAGCCTAGGGTTTTCGGGGTGGGAGGCTCTCGTGTGCTCGCGGCGGCGCACTCCGGTGCCTGCGGTGGTGCAGACGATGACCAGAGGCGGCGTAGTACAGGATTGAAGGCGGCGAAGAAGAGGACCGGGGGCGGCGATGTCCAGGACCGGAGGCGATTTTTTGCCTGTCGCGGGAGCTTCGGATGAGACGAGGGGAAGAGAAGGGAAAGGCGAAGCGGTACGGGCCGATCCGGGTCGCGCGGTGGAAATTCCAGAGAGTAGTTGGATGGCATTTTGCGGGTAAAATCATCAAACTTTAAGGGGTATTTTTGTTTTGTAGGGTTGGATTCTCACGAGAAGCTGCGGGAAGGCTGCTCCTCGTTGCTAGTTCATTTTTGAGACAACTCCTCGTGAGAATCAGGATCTGGTTGTTTTGAGAAGTTGGGTGTTTGGCACAACTCCACGAGATTTGATTGAGAAGTTGGGAGTAGGAGCTCTACCAAACAGGGCCTTAGATGGGACGTTACCGCGAGCCCTGGTTTCATGGTAATATATGACACTCTGAGGGTTCCTTCTGCAAAACTCCTGAATCCACCTCCCTCGCCTTTATCTGTACCGCGCAAGATCAATTAGAGAGTTCTCGTATCGTATGTCTGTGGTTTTGCCTGACGGAGCGGTTCTCCCTCCCCCGGCGCCCCACGGCCGCCGGCGTTGTCGCCGGATTTCATCGCTTTTCGACCGTCTGCGTCCCTCGACGAGGTCCAGCGCGATGGCAAGCTTGGAGAATCGCCTTAATTGTTGGCTTGTACGCATGGCAGTGAGATATGAAGAGACGAGGGTATTGGAGAACAACTAGGGCTTACTTGGATAGGGATGGATTAGAACCAATCTCTTCGGATTGGTAGGAATTTTAGTTTAAATTTTGAGTTAATTCGAATGGATTGAGTCGGATCACAATGTATCCAAACGAGCAAATTTTGGTGCTCAATATCTCACAGTAAATCTTGAATGGAATTTTGCTAGTATATATGTACGTATGTACAGTGGCCTCTCTGCTCTTCTGCACGCGCGATTCGCTCTTCACCTTTTGATACTTGAACAAGAATTCGTACTGCTTGCTTCGACGTTCGATCGAGCGCACGCTCTTTTCTAGCTTAGTAGCTAGTTTGAATACATTGTGATCCGACTCAATCCCTTTGGATTGACTCGGGATTTGAACTAAAATCCTTACCGATCCGAAGGGATTAGTTCTAATCCATCCCTATCCAAATAAGCCCAAACATGATTCTATCTTATGAAGCCTGGACAATATAAGCGACGACAACGTGCTGAATATAACCCCGCAAAATTCCAAAGAACGGCTCTGGTTATCATTATCTCTACTATTTAAAAATTGGAGTTGGTAGTCGGCCGTCCTTCGTACCATTTTCGGTGTCCATTCGATTGGCGAATAGAACACCGACTGCTTAGATCGCATCGCTGAGCACAATGATAGTTGATAATCCAACATGATAAAACTATAACATTTTTAATTCATAGCAAAACAAGAGCATTGAACTAGTCTACTAGGAACCAAACATGCACGTCCAGCAAAATAGGTAATGTGACGGCAGTTATTTACGCAGCACTGAGTACATCAGCATGCAGATCATACTCTCTTGCAAAGTTGAATGTTGCAACAGACTGAGGCAGCGCAGCCTATCAACAAGAATGAAATGAATTGTCACGTTGTTTATAGCAATCTTAGCTTGCTCCATTAATTACACTAGGCTAATTTGCAGCAAAAAAATAAACGTGCTTTAATTAAATTTGCCTTGTACTTGTTGTTATCTGTACAATAGCTATGCGCAGAAGGTCACCACGGAGTCCTAAAACGCCGGCTCCGGCTGCGGTGGCTGCCGGACCTGCGACGAACCTCAGAACCATGCTGAGCACCGTCAAGCCCGGTCCGCACATGACGAACTTGTCCCGCTGTCCTATGAACAAGCCTACAACCGCGCGAAGAATTTCATTCATGAGTCATGCATGCAATGTCCTTAATTTGTTTCAGATGCACGCATTATTATGCAACCATTGAACATTTATGCATTAATTCTGGTATATGTCATATGTGGAGCTAGCGATGTACTATGTATGTATGTGTCTTAGGAGCAGCTCATCGTAGTCACCCGTAACTCAAACGTTTTTCTCCATCATTACCTTGAAACTCCGTGTCAGATTCATTTCGAGGATTCCCGAGGGAAAAGAGGTGCTTTATTTCCAGTGTCCATCATTTATTTTTGGTGTTTGGTGGTTTTGGCCAACTCCCTAGAGTTTTGGAGTGGAGCCATGCCAAACACGCCCTATGTATGTATGGTCTTAGGAGCGGAAACACTCGGGAAGGTCATAAGTGTTTCATAAGACACCCGGGACGGGACTTTAGCATTCAGTAGAAATAATTTTCCCGAGTGTTTTTTATAACACTCAGGAGATCAAGGCAGGAGGCAGCAGTCGTACGCATAAAAACGCGGTCTAGATGGGATGAAGTATAATCCCGAGTGTTTTAGAACGGAAATACTCAGGAGAGAAAGAGGAGCGTGCGCGCTCTTTTTTTTTCCCACTGCGCTCTTTTTCCCCATCGCTAACCCTACATCCTCACTCGATCCCCAATCCTCCTCCGCGCTCGCGCCTTTTTCCCTCCTCCTTCTGCGCCGCGCCGCCCTCCTCCTTCTCCTCCTCGGCGCATCCGGTTCCCTCCTCCGCCGCTGCGGCGCCTCCTCCCCTTGAGCGCCGCCCGCCTCCTCCCTAATTCGGCACCGCCGTCCTCCTCCTCCCTCCTCCCTGGCTCCCTACTCCGCCCGCTTGCCTCCTCCCGGCGACCTCCAGCCTCTGGTTCGGCCCGCTGTGGCCCGTCGCCTCCCTGGCTCCCTCACCCAATGCCACCGGTCCGTGCTCCTCCTCCCACACGCCCGCCCTGGCTCGCCGTCCCCTAACTGCTCAGCCCAAGCCTCACTCCTGTTAGAGAAAATGCATTGGAACTCTCAAAGGAATTTGTAACACGAGGTTAGACTTTATGTTAGATTTCCTCAAAAATATGTAGAAAAGTTTCCTATCCTACGAAATTGCTTTGAAGCAATGGTACAATCCAAACACCCCTCATTAGATTTTTTTGTTTGAATCAGATTCTTTTTATTTTATTTTAAAATTTCATTGTTTCAAAGTGGCCCAAGTATATTTGTAACCACAATGGCACAAACTAACTACAATAGTTGTGTCCCGAGAAAACGAAGCAACAAAAGAAAAGGACTCAGACTTGCCAACGTTAGCTCCTACAACCGCAGGAGTTAGCAAGCCTAGCAGAGTGGCATAGGGGCGAAAACGGATCGGATAGTTTCCGTTCGATTCGGCCGAAAACGAATTCGGATGGTCTCGGATCAGATTTTTTCGGATCGGAAACGAATTCAAATCCCCCCTCCCCGCCGAAACGGAAACGGGTGCGGCATGCATGATATCCGACGAATACGGATTCGGATTATTCGGATAAGAACACATCCGGATATCTGGGATTTTTCTTAACAACCTGAGCCCAGCCCACTCACTAGCCGGCCCACCACGGTCTAATCAAGGCCGAGCCGGCAGAGGCGACGACGGGCAAAGCGCGATGAGCGCGATAGAGGCACTGAGTGGACCGAGCCATGGAGGGCGGCCTGCCGGGGCACAGCGCCACCGAGGGGCTCACGCGCGAGCGAACGAGGGAGGCGCCGTCGCGTGTAGCCGGCGGCATCAAGGGGCGGCGGGGCGGGGAGGAGGCGCGGTGTCGAACCGGGATTAATATCCCAGATCCTCTGTGTATTTCTGAACTAGTCCCATGATCAGTAGCTAGCTCACACAGTAAACAAATATGGTAACAAAATCATATCACAATTTTATTAATAAACAACATAGTTGATTACAAAGGAGGCTTACAGACCCACAATAAAATAAACACAGCGGAAGACGAAGATGTAGTAGGGTCGATTAATGCGCACGGGCAATCGACTAGGAAGCGGCCTAGTCATCGAGGTCCACATCGGTAGCAAAGTCCTTCTTCTCTGAAATTGTGTTTGCATAAAGCAAGTATGAGCACAACTTCCGTGCTCGCAAGTTACACCCGTCAAGTAACAGAATGACATGCATATATAGATGTAACAATAGAAAGGCTTATAGGGTTGTTTGCATAAAGCAGCATTTTCTTTAAATACTTGTACTAGGTTCTAAAGCAGTTATTAAGTAACTAAAATTTATAAATTCTCAATTTTATAGTCGGATAACATTCACACATGAATGGTGAAGGATACCCTCCTATCACATGGCTTCCTGCCCAATTCCCATCTGGATAAACCGGTTTGAAGAAGTTTCTTTTCAAACAAAACCAAAGTCTAATTTTGAGTAGTTACGCTAGCATGTCCATAACAGTGGACACGGCTATTCGAATAGTTTTACACTCTGCAGAGGTTGTGCGACTTTACCCACATGACAAGACTTCTCTAGTTTGTCAGGCATATATCTATGCCACCGCTCACTACCTTGGGTGAGCGGTCTAGAGCACGTGTCAAGGCCTTTACAAGCGCCATTCCACCGTAGTTACCCCTCGCTAAGGTTTCCACCACCCTTTGGAATAAAGACCTCCGGTTGGGGCCCTCTTGCGCTAGGTGGGACTAACATAAGTCGTAACATGACTACCCATTTCATCTGTGAGGAGCGACCACGGTGGAACATTGCAGATTAATTAGCCAGTCCTACTCCCCATACGAGGACATGTGGTGGTGCGGTAGTGGCATAGCATCATGCGCTCGAAGCCGGTCCTTAAGCGGCTTGGACAACTTTCCAACAAAACCCATGGGCCTCGACCATACCGATTGAGCCGTGCATAAACTTGCACCCACCGAACATCCATTATGCCCAAGTCCAAACCATTTTTATTTATTTAATTTTTTCAAAGTCATAAACTCCCATAACATACCGATGTCATGGATACAATTTGAACAACAATTGATTTAATTTGAAGTTTCCCAAAATAAACATGTTTGGTCTATAAGCATGGCTAAGCTGATTTTTCTCAAAACGTTCTAGTTTATACTATCGTATCAACGGGTTTTACCTATGGTGACAATATGTTTGCTTCAATTATCAAAATTTGCTATACAAAGGAGTTTAGGCATAACTATACATTTAAAGCAGGACTTTAAATTCTTGATATAAATAAGCATGCATTAATAATTTAAAGCAGAATATAAATAATTTGAAATAATGGGATCAACATGATCAAGGGTATAACTTGCCTTGCTTGTTTACTCGTTGCTCTTAAATGGCGACGAAATCCGGTCGTCCGAAGTCGTCGAAATCTATACGTGAAAACGAGCTAAATTCAAATAACACTCAAATAAAATCCAAAATAAATACTGGGAGGAAGGTATTGATTTTAGATGAATTTACAAAGTTGAATCGATGGAATCGGAGTTCGTATGAGGGAGAACAAAATTGTAGAAAATGAGATACATGCATAGAACACTACGTTGCATGTCACTGTAGCTCGCTGCATGGCACTGTAGCTCGCAATGCAAAACTCATGAAGAAATGGCGATGCCGGGCGAGAGGAAAGGATAGACGGCTGGTGAACCACAAAAATGGAATCCCGAGAGCAAGACGGACCCACTGGTGGTGGTCGCGTCATCGGCGAAGGTCCGGTGTGGCGGCGGCGACGTGCAAAACAGTGTCGGATGAATAGTAGCACCGATGAGCGGGGTATTTTGGAGAGCGAAGGAGCATCGCGTGAACGTTGCGAGGCGAAGCCAGCGGTGTGGGCGATATCGCGGGAATCAAAAAGCGACCGGAAATGACGATAGAAGGTGGTTCGGTCGCTCGCATAAAACTTTTACTTGCGGCGAGATAGAGGCGAATTCTAGGGATATGAAGAGGAAGCCGAGGCACGCGCGACACGGTCAGCTCGGGAAATGAGTGACCGAGGAGAGAGAACGGAGGAGAGATAATTAATAGATCAAATAAATGACAGGAAATAAATAAAATCTAAAAATTACGAAATAAATACTAAAAATAGTAGAGGAATTTAGGTGAATTTAGGAAGAAGAATCAACGGATTTGGAGTTTGTATGTGAGAGAAATGATTTTTGGAAGATTAAACATGTGTATGTACAAACTTGCCATGACTAGATAAATATGCACTATTCATCATCTTCTTCAACGAAACAGCCACTATGGAAAGAAAAGAAAAGATGACAGTGCTGGCCAAAGGAAAGGAAAGAGTGATCGGCGAACGACAAAAATGGATTGCTCACCTTGCAACGAGGCCGTAGGAGGTGGCGGCATGGCGGACGGTGGCCGGTGACGGCGGCGGCGAGCGCACAGTAGTGCACGGTGGTGCACAGGGCGGCGGCGCTCCGGCGATGCTCCGGCGACGAGAGGGTGAGCACGGTGTAGAACGTCGCGAGGCGAAGCCAGGGGTGTGGTCGATGGTGGTGGGGGAGTAGGCGACGCAATAGCCGATGAAACACGTTCGGCCAACGGAAAAACTAGATTGCGTCGTGGAGAGAGGAGAGAAGCTAAGATTTTCGGGGATGGATGAGGAGAGGAGGCACAGGTGCTCTCTTATATAGGGGTGGAGATGGACCGTAGAGGGAGATCAATGCGCGTGTCACGGCCGGACATGGCGCGATTCCGTTGATTGGGTGCATTGATGAGGGGAGGAATGGCCGGGAATGGGGGTGGAGTGATGAGGGGGATTAATTGCCACAAATTTCGTGAAGAATGGTGGAGGAAAACTCGGGTTTTGAAAGCTTCATTTGGGGCATCAATGGAGGTTGCGTTCTCTGTTCTTTCTGGAAGGGAAAAATATGGTTGAGGAAGAAAGGGAAGAGAAAGAAGGGATAAAGAATAAAGGGCAAGATACATGTAGTTGAAACAAAGAAGGAAAGGTTGGTAGTGTATGGAAAGTTAAGTGAGCATGTTACGGGAGCAGTCTTGGATGGGTGACCGAATGGGAATTTGATTTTTTTTTCATTTTTTTATTTTTTTTTCGAAATTAATTCAGATTAAACAACAAATCAAAAGGATTTTTAGAATATAGAAAATAGAATAAAAAAATTCTAGAAAAATTCACAGAAATTCCTAGAGGCATTTTGGACTTAATTAAAATAGTTCCAACTTAAAGTTGGCTATAGTTTTTGCAAATAAATTATTTTATCTTTGGAATAATTAGGAAAAAGCTTTTAAAACTCAGAAAATTCGAAATTAATTACATTTTTATTTTAATTCAAGCCCAATGAAACTTCAAGAACTTCAAATAAATTTTACTTTTGACTTTTAAAACTACTTCAAATAAAGCAATTAGACTCGCAAATTCTCGGAAAGACAAGTAAAATAATAATTTTATTTATTTTTATTTTGGTAACAACACTTTGGGATGTTACAAACTACCCCTTGGAATCTCATCCAGAGATTGGAGTGGCTAGAGTCCTAGGGATACAAGGTTTTCAAGCTGGACGTTGTTGTCGTTCACATCATCATCGTGAATCGAGTTGAGTTCATTCGCCTTCTTCATTATGTACCCATTTTCTTGCATAGTTTTGCATTTTGGAACTTGAGTTCTTTGCGTGTTGCTACGTGGACATTTATTGGCATAATGTCCTTTCTCTTGCAGGCAACACGTGATGCATTTATATGGTGGGTGTTTACGTGATTGGCCTCTGCAGAGCGAGAGCAACAACACGCATCTTTCCATGATCACTTCTTGAGGCATTGGTGGCCTAAACTTATATGTATGTTGACATGTATCTTATTGTTTTACCTCCATAGCTGTTATTGTTGCGATCAGCGTAGCTTACGTTTGCGATGAACGAGGTGAGTGCTAAGCGTCTTTTTGGGCATCGATTGGCATAATGTCCCATATCGACAAGCGAAGCATTGAATTCCGCCCTTGGCGTCTTGTTCTGCGATCTTGGCCACCATTGATGTTGCGGATTGTATGCATCGGTGGGCGTGGTGCCGATCCCAGAGTCTTGAGTGCGATCGTCATTGGTGCTTGGTTGGGTTGGGTTGATTCACACGAGCCTTGGGGTTTCTCGCATCATGTTGCCCTTGATCCACCATCTTCCTCTTGGAACACTTAGTGCGATGTGTTGTTCTTGTGTTGTAGGAAATATGAAAAATTGTTGTTGCTCATTTGTTGCATTAAACAAACTAATTATATATTTTCGTTAATTTCTGGCATGCAATTTAAGGGGTTTCATGTTCCGAATAAATATTCGTGACCGTATTCGTTTCGATTCGTATTCGATATTATTCGCATCCGTATTCATATCCGGGGTATCCGTATTCGTATCTGCACCCGGGGAAAAAAATGTGAAAAAAATATATGGCAGTGCCATTATCCGTCCGTATCCGATCCGTTTTCACCCCTAGAGTGGCACCGAGGCAGAGATGTTTGAAAGGAGAAGAGGAAGTAGGAGGTGATGGCTAGCGGTGCCTGTCCCGGACGAGGAGCACGCGGCGTTGCTGTCGCTGGCGGCGGAGGCAGAGCAGCCGTCGGAGGACCAGCACGGGTCGGGTACCTGGTGTTCTTCACGCTAGGTGCGGGGATCCTCCTCCCCTGGAACGTATTCATCGCGAAGCTACCCCTGTGCTTGGGTGCTGGAGCACCTGCTCCTCCTGCTGCACCAAGGGTACCCTCATTACCACCTCTACTGTATTGAAGGAAACTTTGTTTGGATTGCTTGGTAAACATGGTTTGACTATTTCTAGGCTACCCGGATAGGGTTATGATGGAACTTTAAATATGAGAGGTGAATTTAATAGTTTGCAGAGATTGATTCGAAATGAGAATCCATATGCTTTCTATGTCCATTGCTTTGCCCACCAACTACAGTTAGTGGTTGTCACTGTCGCAAGTTATAGCAGATTTATTGCTGATTTCTTTAACTATGTTCTTTTGATTTTTTTTAGATAATGAAAGTACAATTCCCGGCCTCTGCACTAACTAGGGATGCACACAGTCATTACACTACCATCAACTAAAAGCTTAAAACAAAAAAAAAGCAAAAAGCCAACAATGACAAACAAATTGTCATACAAAGGTTAGCCTAAAAAAAAAGACCACCTAGCCCCACCTTCAGACCAACCAAGAGATCGTCCACACGTGAACAACAGCTGTAGTGACCATTGTGAGTGCATCTTGCAAAGAAAGGATGCATTGCTTGCAAAGCGTCAAGATGTCTTGTTGGAGAAATAGGAGAATGAGGTTCTTTTGACTGGGACAGGGCAACATCAGCAAACTAGCCTAGCTAGACTCGGAGATACTAGACGGGTCTCACATCTTAAAACCTTGCTTCATTTGTACCAAATGTAGGAGGCATTGTTGGAGGCGCTAGAGATTGTAGGTGAAGATGCATCATTCCCGTCAGGTCATGGTGGAGCATTAGGTTTGCTACAAAAGATGGGAATCTTTGAATTTGTATTCATTATGCATTTCTTGATAGACCTGTTGGGCATAATAAATAAGCTATTACTTTCTTTCCAAAAGAAGGATCAAGACATTGTTGAAGTTATGAGTTTGATTGTGGATACAAAAGAGCGCTTGCAAGACTTGAGGGACAATGGGTGGAAGCTATTGTTAAACCAAGTCAGAAGCTTTTGTGAGGCAAGTGAGATTGATGTGTCAGATATGGATGATCACATTGGTGTTAGGGGTAAATCTACACGTCAGAAGCAGAAGGTGACCCACCTTCATTATTACAAAATTGATATTTTCAATGCTGCTCTTGATGCCATTATGACATATAGATGGATCATCATTTTAATGAAGTTTTTTCAGAGTTATTGGTATATATGTCTTGTCTTGATTTTAGAGACTCATTCTCTATGGTTGATATGGATAAGCTTGTTCGACTAGCTGAGATTTATGTTATGATTTCACCATAGCTGATCATTTGTTGTTAAAATATCAGCTTCAAACGTTTATTCTTAATATTAGAAGAAGTGTATAATTTCAGGGATGTCGTGATCTTGTAAAGGTCGCTCAAAATATGATCGAAACTGAAAAAGATAAAGCTTTCACATTGGTCTATTGCATCATAGAGCTGACATTGATCATTCCCGTGGCAACAACTTCAGTTGAGGGGATCAGTCCGATTAGAAGAGGGGCAAAAGAGGAACTTCACTAGGGAATAGATAGAAAAATAAGAGAAAAGAAAATAAAATAGGAGAAAAATAGAGAAAATGATAAATTTCAAAGGAGCAAAAAATTCGAATGGTATATATCCAATTTCATTAAACTGGATGATATTTTTCAAAGTGACATGTTTCATATATCAAAATTTGACCCTGGGATTGGTACCCCATCGTCGTGATCGCGACGGCGTACAACGTGTTCGATTTCGCCGGCAGGTCGCTGCCGGCTCTCTACCTCCAGGACGCCAGCGTCGCTGTCGCCGGAGCGTTCGCGAGGCTCCTGTTCTACCCTCTCTTCTACGGCTGCCTGCACGGCCCGGGCTTCCTCCGCACCGAGGTCCCGGTCGCCGTGCTGACGTCCTTTCTTGGGCTCAGCAACGGGTACCTGACCGCCGTGTTCATGATCCTCGCGCCCAAGGCCGTGCCGATACATCATTCCGAGGGTGCCGGGGTAGTCGTCGTCATCTTCGCCTTGGTCGGATTGGTGATTGATTCGCTGGTTGCTTGGTTCTGGGTCATCTGATATATGGCGTCGTGTGTGTTCATGTCACGTTGTTAGTGCCATGTTTATTGTTCAAGCTTCCTTAAATTCACAGCTTGTGCTCCATTTGCTAACCGAAAGTCAAGTAATCTATGCAGTTACACACTCAGGCTGGGATTGGTGCAAAGGCCCTGTACAAAAATACAATGTACATTCTAATATAAAATCCTCTTCTACCAAATTTCCGTGTTCCAAACACGGTAAAGGATATTAATGGTTCATACTAATTCTGTTTATATATTGTTTCCATTGTGGTGTGTCTGTGTGATGCTGTCAGATGAAAGTTTAGGATCTGTGCCCGGGGATTCAACTCCAGAATAATGGGCTGATTGTTTTTTTTAAAAGAAAAGTCGAAAAAAAAGAAAGAGAAATCTGCATATGTTTTGGATTGGACCCGTATCCAGATCCAATACGAAAGTCTTACGAAGAAATCCAATCCACCTCGGCCCATGGCCCACAAAGCCTTATATCGAGCTCGAAAGGGGGAAGAAACGAAGCGTAACGAGGCATCCACTGCTCCACTTCGCCTTCCAAACTCCAACTCCGGCGACTCCACCCCCCCGAGCAGCCCACCCACTCCGACCACCGCCATGTCGAGGCGCGGCGACTGGGTCTACGAGAACAACGGCGGGTAGGCGCTGCGCTCTCTCCCCATCCTTCGCCACCGTCTTCTGACATATCTAACGAGGTCCGGTTCGGTGGTGCAGGACCTGCGTGGCCATCGCCGGCGCCGACTACTGCGTCGTCGCCGCTGACACCCGCCTCTCCGTCGGATACAACATCCTCACGCGCGATCACTCCAAGATCTGCGAGCTGTAAGTCCCCACCGAATCGTGCGCGCGCCTCGATCTGTCCTCTTGGGGTTTAGGGTTCGTTGATTGAGAGGCCGTGCGGGTTTGTGGTGTACCAGGGAATCGAATTTGTTGGTGGAGAGGTGGGATTTTAGTGCGGCCTTTGGTTGATTTAGCTAGGTTTTGGTGTTCGGAGGCCTGGGATTGAATTGGGGAAAATGCCTTACCTTTTATAAGATCTGCTTTATTTTGGTAGTTTTTGCGGCAATTACTGGCTAACTCGGTGTGCTTCCTGTAAACGATATAGTTTGATGGGATTGCTATTGTGATACTGGCAGTAGAGGTTGTTCAGGCAGTTCACTAACATATCAATAGAAACAGACGAGATGTAAGGATGACATTTAGGTTTGCTCCTATACTCGTCAGGTTGTTCCCTTTCTGTACTTTGATTCTTAAAGTTTACAATGAGCTTTATCTTTAACTTATTTTAGATTTTGCTGAATCATTGTGCATCTTGTGGGGATTTTTTAAGTTGGTTCCTGGTAACATCTGTTTTCACCGCGCTAGTCAATTTGGTCTTTTTTTCCCTATGGGTTTGAAAATATTTGGTATGGATAGGTCCATAATTGTGTTTTTTTGTTTGATATGGCACAAAAATGTTGTCAAGAGTGGAGGATAGTGGTACCTATTGTTGCTTTATCTAGAGCTTGCTCCATATTGTTATTGAAATAGAAAGTGAGCTTTTGTGAAAGGGTAGTGTATAAAGCATTACAATAGTACATATAACTCAACATTGATGACTTCATTTGGTTGAGATGTTTCTATGTGCTCAATTCTACTGTGAATCTGACTCCGCTGCTGTGATATTACTTGCACATGGTTATTGTTTTTCCCCTCTAGTTTCAAATTTGTTTCAAAAGAGCATTTTCTGCAAAGTTATTTTGTTGCTTGCTAATCTTTCCAATCTAAATACTTAATTAAGTCTCGTCGGTGATATAGACTGCAGTAATATTTTGTTTTGCATGGTTAGTGTATGATTGTAAGCAGACATATTGAGGTATTGTAAGCACGCATTATGAGGTCCAAGTTATTGTCACGCGATTAAATTTCTTTCTTCTTGCATGGAAGTTACTCAATGTTCTTTGATCACGTTCCGTGACAAAGACAAATATTTCTTAGCTGACATTTTTTTATTGTTGTGCATTTCAATATGTGGCTCATTATTAGGTCAAAATTAAAACATTATTTCATTCTTTGTTTAGGGCGGAGAAATGCGTACTAGCATCTTCCGGCTTCCAAGGTGATATTAAAGCTCTGCACAAGAACTTAGCCGCCAAAGAATTGGTAAAAGTTCACAACTTATAACTTCACTTATCTAAGTGTTCCCTATATGCTTTCATTCAGTCCTTTTGTGATGATATCCAATTTTTTTCTTAACTTTGATTTGGAATTTTTCTTGGGGTATTAAGTATTTGCAGTGATCTATATTATTTGATGTTTTCAAAATTTCATGACCTGTACGGTTATACACTTATCATGATACAACAAAGAAAATTTGCTTCTTGTTTGCATACTATCGCTAGATCGGTTTTGGGAAAAAAGGTTCATCTGTGGGTCTAATCTCACCATATAGCACATGCGGTACTTCAACTTATTTCCTTGTGTTCCTATCTATTGCTGCCCCAAACGAGCTTCCCTTTTATTTCTTTGTTTGCTTGGTTTGTAGTAACAACTCTGCCTGGCATTGCAACAACTGTTTTGGCATTATTTATTGGAATGCACTGCAATATTGCATATATTCAGTGTTGAAGGTGCTGTAAATTTGTTCTTCATCTGTTCATGATGTACCAAAATATTGCTATCTAAATTATGGATATCCTTTTGTTTGATTTGTTTCTGTAGCTATACCAGCACCAGCACAATAAAAGGATGAGCTGCCCTGCAATGGCACAACTGCTCTCCAATACCCTGTACTACAAGCGATTCTTCCCATATTATGCTTTCAATGTGCTTGGTGGGCTTGACAGTGAAGGTGCGACTTCTATATGGTTTCTTCATTTTGATTTCCTGTTTTACATGTTCTTTGAAGTTTGAAACCCACTCTGTTGGAGTTAAGCGCCTGTTTGGTTTGTGACCTCAGGTGGCCATACCAAAATTTTGGTATTGCCAAAACCTAGGCAATGCCAAAATCTGGGCAAAAAAAGTAGTGTTTGGATCGTAACCATACCAATTCACGAGCAATATCGAAATTGATGTGTTTGGATTGCAGCCATACTAAAATTTGTTAAAATTGTGAGTATGACGCGTGAGTCCCGCATGATATCTATTTTTTTTGCCCCAAAATATATCAACATGGGTCTTGTTTTGTTGATAAAATAACAAGAAACACAACGGTTCAATTGGATCACAAATCGGATACTCGGTTTTGGAAATATGGTCATAAGAAATTGATTAAACGAACTAACTATGCATTTAGTGCCCCTATTCATGTCCAATGAAATGGCACCACGTCGCAAACTCATGGGCTAGTTGCCCTGCCAATTTTGGCCAAGCAGTTGAGAAGAAAAAAATTGGCAATGCCAAATTTTTGAGGGCACATCAAAATTTTGGTATCAATCCAAACGCTAGCCAAATTACTTAGACACTACCAAAATTTGGCTTGGCAGGTTAGGGCAATGAACCAAACAGCCCCTAAATCACTCAACTCCTATGTCATGGAAATCAATCACTGATTTCTCTCTCTCAGTTCTTGTGTTTTTCGCAAACACATATATTACGCACACAAAGGAACAAAGGAAGGAAGAACAGACACACAAGAACACACGCACACAGCCATGGACTACATTTTCCTTCTCCCTGTTTTTTCCATTCAAAGCAACCCAACTACTTAAATACAAGAGATAATGCAAACCTTAATCACACGACCAAGTAACTAACTCGGACCTCTTCCTACGCCACTAACTCGCTAACAAACTAACTAACACACGTGCATGCAGCAACTAACTCATCCAGGTGTGCAGGTCCACGTCTCATGAGCAGGCTCCTCACCATGCGCTACATGCCTACATCACATGCAACTAAACAAATATGCAAAACTAACAACTAGATATATTGTCAAGTTTAATTTCTAACACTGTATTCTCTAATAAGCATGTATCATACTTTGTGCAGGGAAAGGATGTGTTTTCACCTATGATGCTGTTGGGTCCTATGAGAGGACCGGTTACAGTGCTCAGGGAACAGGATCTACTTTGATCATGCCTGTGTTGGACAACCAACTAAAATCACCTAGTCCACTATTACTCCCTGCAAGAGTAAGCCCTCCAAAATGTTCTATTTTTATTGTGTTGCTGACATATTTATTGATCTTTTCCAACGAGCATCTGTTTGACTAAACAAGCAAGTTTGTGTTACAACATAACTTCATTGCGATTTGGATAGCTCCATAGCATCTAAATATCTTGTTCATATGTGCAGGATGCTGTGACGCCTTTGTCGGAGTCGGAGGCTGTCGACCTAGTTAAGGATGTGTTTGCATCCGCAACTGAGAGGGACATCTACACTGTATGTTACACTCGCTCGCTGTATAATTTCTCTGTTATATTTCATATTTGTCAGTGCTACTGTACTGATCCACTAAACATGCAAACAATTCAGGGCGATAAGTTGGAGATCGTAGTCATCAACAAAGCTGGTACAAAGCGCGAGTACATCGACCTGAGGAAGGACTAAGTCGAGGCTTTAGTTGTGCTGCGGTTGCCATTTGCTTCAAAATGTTCCCTAGATAGGGAATTATGCCTAAAGCTGTTACTTCATAGAAACACTTGTCTTGCTTTGCTTCTGTGCTGTACCCGGATTCACCCAGCTTGCTTTGTTAAACTAATCATACTTTCATGCACACGAGATTGTGAGTTATTTATCGGCAGGCTCTTGATCTAAAACATTAAGCTTGTTTGAGTCGCACTTACTAGTTAGGGAATGCCTAACTAGGTCACTGCATTACGACATTCTTTCATCATTCTATAATTAATACACAGCGTATTGGAGTAGATTGAACATCCCGTTTCAGGGAACAAAACCGGATTTCCCGGTGGGGTTCGGGATTTTGAATCCCGGTTGGAAATCCTGAGTATTCAAATTCAAAATTCCAGCGAAAATATCTCAAATTCAAATTTATTTAGACGAAATTTATCCGGTTTTCCATCGGGATCTCCGGTAACCGGCAGTAACCGTTACCGTTCCCAGGCCCTCACTGGGATTTGGTCCGGTTCCGAGTTTTTGAACCATGTCCCGTTTGGAATGCCGGAATTTCACCAGAATCTTGTAGGAATTTTACACAGTAAAAGGTTCAATTCTTGCAGAAAAAAATCCTGTGTTAAATAAGAAAATAGTACAATTCTCGCAGAAAACAAAAAAATATCCTGTGTTTCAGATGGTCCTAAACGAGTTTTAAGTTCAAGTAGGAAGCAGTTTTCTAAGTACAAGTAGGTTTGATTCGTGTGGCGTGTTCTCATTCGTGTGAAAAGGGCGAGTTGAGAAAAACTTACTTACCATTCCACCTCTGTTTCAGTCACTGACAAGTGGGCCATTAGCATAACAAAGCTCATCTGCCTGCAGCCGAAACGCAAGCATGAAACGGAGCCGCCGACGTCACTTCCCAGTTCAACTACCACAAACCAACAACCACCACCAATCGGAAGCACCAAGCCGCCACGCGGAGCAGGAGCCATGGCGGCGGTGGCGAAGATAGCACCGTCAATGCTCTCGTCGGACTTCGCCAACCTCGCCGCGGAGGCCGAGCGCATGCTCCGCCTCGGCGCCGACTGGCTCCACATGGACATCATGGTACGATTCCCTCCCCTCCCCTCCCGTCCTGCCACATCCGTCTCGTTACCATGCTTAATCCTCGCGGAAGCAGTATCGCTAGCACGAGCCCAGCTTTTGATTCGTCCAATCGTTTGTTTGGCGCGTAGGATTGAACCGCTCAGCCATGCGTTGCGGCGAGGCTGTGAGGGTAGGAGTGAACTGTAGTTGCAGTAGTTCATTGTTGGATCAGAGGTTTGCTATGCGCTTTTGTTTCTGCACAGAACAATGACATGCAGAACGCCAGCGATTTAGTATAATCTGTTCAGAATTGACTTTTTATTTGGAGTACTTTTTGTTGTGTCAGGCCTATCCTATATCTTACTGAAAGATGTTAGTCTGAACATTGAACAAACATCGATGTTCAGAGCATGAGCATTATGTTTGCGTTAGTTTCTGTTTCTGTGACACGCTAATGCGCTGTTCTGCAAGTGTACTAGTATTTACCACAACATCCTGTGTCGATGGTAACCTGCTTGTTATGTGATTGTGATACCAAATTCAGTAAATTCTGTTGCTTTCAGCGATTGTGTTCCATTTCTGATACCAAATTCAGTAAATTATGTTGCTTTCGGCAATTGTGTTTCATTTCCTTTCTCCATTCGACAGGGATTGCATGTATTAATCATGAAATATTCAAAATTGAAAGTGCTGATCTTTTTCCTTTTCCGCCTTGCAGGATGGGTGAGTTGGTCTCTACTTTCCACTGTGGACACGATAGATTAATTTTGGTATTGGACTATTGGTATGGTACTGAAGTGTCTGACGCCTGATGGTGCTAAAGAACTATTCTCAGATATTTCCCCCCATTTTAAACTGTTAGCATGGCAGACTGGCAGTGAGTTGTTTACTCAAGTTTTGAGGCACTTGATTAGAATGTATACATGCCTATACAGGCTACATCTCCTACCCAGATGACCATTGTTTTTCATCCATGGACAACCAGCCTGTTCAATTTTCATCTGCTTTGTGATTATTTTAGTCACCTTGCTTATTACAACATCCCACTCAGACAAGCAAAATTTTAGTGAAATCTAACAAAGGAGCTCCTGCTCTTAAATGAGAACAAAGAAGCATGTTTCTAAGCTTCCAAAAAATATATAAAAAAGAAAACAATAAGTCTGATAGCCATGTATACCATCCTGAAAAGGAAACAGCTCAAACTTTTGCAATAATACATAACAAGGACAATCACTTCTGCATTTGGCCAGCTTTTAGGAATGCAATCCTTTTGTTTTGAAAAATGCAATAGGGAAATTTGCAAGTTGCAAATGATGAAAAAGAGAGGTATCTGTAAACATCAAGTGCCAAACTGCCCAGAATTATGGTGTTCCATCTATTTGCTTGTATTGGGATCAACATTCCTTGAGTATGAAATAAAAAAAAGGGGCATTTTTTTTCCAAAATAGTGAAATGCTTGCTAACAGACTCTGTTTTATTTACTGGCCTCGAAATCTGCGATGCTTGCGGAGATGACAAGGGGGTCCTGATGGGGTAGTACATGCCTCTGGCATCTTCAGGTCCGAAGGTGATCGGTATCTCGGCGTAGTGAGGTGGGCTTGCGGCGGGGTACGTCGCGACGTGGTGTATTTGTTGGGCGTACGCGCGCCGCTGTCTCTTCGACGTTATGCCGAGCGAAGATCCTCCGGTGATCATGTTTATGACCCTTTAGGGGTGCTCCCCGCGGCCCTCCTCTATGCGGGGCCTTTGCGGCGAAGTGGACAGCTGGTTGCCCGGCCTCCGCCCGTCTTCGCGTTCGGCTAGCTGTTGGCTGCGGTTCATGTAGTCCTACGTGGCCGCGATGGTGCGGTAGTCTTTGGTTACGTGTGATCCCTCACCGTGGAGATTGCAAAATAGCGGGGGGCCTTCGGCGCCAGTCGTGGTGTCCGATTGGCGGCTCCCGTTGCGCCCGCAGCCTCGGCCCCGGCCGCGGCCCCCTCGGCCTCCTCGCCTTCCCCCTTCGGGGGGTTGTCTGCCATCCACGTGGTACACACCCCACCTTTTCCGGCGGTAGTTGTTGGCCCGTGGTTTGGTAGCCACCTCTGTGGTGATGGCTATAGGGCCCTTCCCGTGCGGACCGCTTGGTGGCGGTGCCGGGGTGATCGGCACTTGGACTTTGGCCCTTCGGGTGTTGTCTTCCTCCGTCCGAGCGTATTCTTCCATCTTGTCGAAGAGCTCCGCCACAGTGCGGATGGGTTTGCGGGCCAATCTCTCAAACAGGGGGCCCTTTTGAAGTCCGCATGTGGCCGCATTTATAATGGTGGTTTCATGGACCCCTTTTACCTGTCACTTGACCTCCACAAACTTTTTAAAGAAGCTGCACAAGGACTCGACGGGGGCTAGTTTTATTGCGAACAGGTGTCCTGCGTCCTTGGGTTCGGCGTAGTTTCCTTGGAAGTTGTTGCGCATGAGGTCCCGCAGCTATTCCCATGCGTATATGGACGGGGGGGTGGTGAAGAACCAAGTCAGCGCCACCCCTTCGAGTGTGAGGGTGATGCTTTTTGCCTTCGTGGTGTTGTCTCCCCCGGCCGCCTCGATGGCAGTCTCATATACTTGGAGGAATTCCGAGGGGTCCGTGTTTCCCTCTTATGGCTTAATGTCCGGCATTTTGAAGCCCGCCGGCCAACAAGCCACCTCTAGTCCTACACTTAACGGGGAATTCGCCCCCTCCCCCCCGGAACAGTGGTCTTAGTGGTGCCGCCGAGGGGGCCCCGCCTCCGGTGGCATGTCCTTGTGCGATCATCGCAAGCTGGGGCGGGGCCGCAGGGGCCGCCACTGCCGGCTGCCAGAGGCTTAGCATTTCCTGGCGGAGGTCCGCCAACTCCTTTTGAAGGGTCTCATATGCTTCTTGGGCCACACTCATGGCCACGAGCGGAGTTGGGCCAGCCTGGTGATTTTCGGGAAGGGACGCCTCGGTGGGCTTGGTGTCACTCCCGATGATGTCTCTGTGCGTAGAGTTATTGGCCCCCTCCTCCGCAGCTTCAGCAGTGGCTGCTGCTGCTGCGGAGGTCCTACAAGGGGCCATACCGACGCTCCGGGACTATGCTTTGTGACTCTCTTGCCGCTTCCCACGGACGGCGCCAACTGTCGCAGCAACAGGACCAGACAATAAAGAAAAGGGGACCCCGGTCACCACGAGGGGGACCAGGTGACCTTCGAGAGAGGGGACTGGTGCCAAGAGAAGTTAGTGTGTATTAATTGCTTTGAAAAAAGTCCTCCTTGGTTGCATGAGAGATGCGGCTATTTATAACTTTTCGATCGAAGTACATGAGATTACAGATCTACCCCTAAAAAGACCCTATGCATATAGGGGTCGTAGGGATTTTTCCTTCCCCTACACGTAGCCTCCGGTCTATGGTGGACCTTCTTGGTTCTGGTCCATCCGGTCGATGCGCGCGGTCCACTGGTACCCCTCTCCCTTCGCACTGGTGGGGTGCTCTCAGGCCGAGGGGCCCCAGACACCCCTCGGTGCCCTCGAGGTGGCCTCAGGCAGGGGTCCGAGGGTCCTCCTCGCTCCTAGGTGTGGCGCTCGGCTGTCTCCCCGTGCCCTCCGGCTCATCCGAAGGTACACGTGGTACCCTTCGGGGGAGAGGTGGCGACGTGTGCCTTCTGCCTGTGGCCCTCGGGGGCCTCCCGGTGGCCTTCGCCCCCCCCCGAAGGTGTACTTGGTACCCCCGGGGGGGCCTCACCGCGCCTCCGGCTCTCGGCCCTCATGGGTCTCTTGGTGGCCTTCGCGCGCTCTTCAGGACCCTTTCGAAGGTGTACTTAGTACCCTCAAGGGGCCCTTGCCGCGCCTCCAGCTCTCGGCCCTCGTGGACCTCTTGGTGGCCTTCGTGCGCCCTTCGGGCCCTCTAGCAGGTGTACTAGGTACCCTTGGGGGCCTCTTCGCTGTGCCTCCGGCCCGTGGCCCTCGGGTCCCTAGGGCCGTGGGCCACCCCTACGACATTTGTCAAAAAGGATGAACTTCCTCTTGATAATTTTGATGAAGTGAAGGACAACACATTCATTTTGTTGAAAAAATTGATGATATTTCATTTTTTGCGGTTAGCAAAATAAGCTATCTTGTCGGAATTTTTGTATAACTTTGCTGGCTGATTGCATTCGCAGGCACTTCGTTCCTAATCTGACTATTGGCACTCCAGTGATTCAGAGCCTGAGAAAGCACACCAAGTATGGTGGCCGTCATTGCTTTATGTTTATATTGATGGCTTCTGTTCCTATATGCACCTAATAACACTAAACATTTTCTATTTTATAGGGCATATCTGGACTGCCATCTCATGGTCACAAATCCTTCCGATTATGTAGAACCATTAGGAAAGGCTGGTGCCTCAGGATTCACATTCCATATAGAAGTAACCAGAGGTAAATACACATCTGTTGGCTAATAGTTCATGGTTTTTGTTGTCTTATGGAAAAACTTGGTGCAGACAAATGGCAAGAGCTCATCCAAAGCATTAAAGCAAAGGGTATGCGGCCTGGTGTATCATTGAGGCCAGGCACTCCTGTGGAGGAAGTTTTTCCCTTGGTAACTTCATGCACTCAACACAATTTCTCTAGTTATCATGTTGTACTTAAAACAAACGTCCGTACATGGTTCATGACTATGAAATAAATGTTTTTTTTTTCACATATCCTTATTGATAACTGCTAACATGAGAAGTAAGCTTATATAAATTACTTCCAACTTGTCCAGTTAGTTTTATTTCTAGTTGTCATCTGAGTTTCATAACATCCAGGGTGTATTTCCTCTGGAGTTCAGAATGTAAACCCCATTGAAAGTTGATTTGTGTACTAATGTTCGTTGTTGTATGTACTGTACCATTCAGGCAGTAATGTTCATTATTACCTTTTAATATGTTTGTCGATCAAATGATCGTTAAACAAGCACATCCTGTTTCCCTTGTTTGGGTGCAGTTCACTTCTCGTTTGTTATGATCAGCACTGAATGTGTTGTGCTGTGCAGTTCATCCTTCATTGCAGACCAATGGGTTTTGCTATGAATAAGCGATGAGCTGCTCAAACCTGTTCTTGTTGAATTTCTTTTATCATTGTTGTTGTTGACTAGTAATTACAGTTCATTCTTCAGTTATCTGAGCTTTTTCTGTCTGATCATGTAACTTATGGACATTTCTCGTGGTGGGATTTTCTGAAGCAATCAACAGTTCTATTAATAACCGATTTTACAGGTGGAAGCAGAGAACCCTGTAGAATTGGTTCTTGTGATGACAGTTGAGCCTGGCTTTGGTGGTCAGAAGTTCATGCCAGAAATGATGGACAAGGTATTATTGTCTCAGTGCCATCTAATCTCCCCGAATCTATATTTGACTTAGGACAGTTCTGACCACTTACTGAAATCTGGACATGCTAGGTGCGTACGTTGAGAAAGAAGTATCCTTCCCTTGACATAGAGGTACAATGTGATCCATCTCTAAGTACTCTTCTTTTTATGTGCAGACGCCCCTGGGAAATTTTCTCACCATGTTTCGTTTCCTGAAAAATACTTTCTGATTTGATCTTTTAGGTTGATGGTGGCCTGGGTCCTTCCACCATTGATGCGGCTGCATCTGCTGGGGCCAACTGCATTGTCGCTGGGAGCTCTATATTTGGAGCCGCTGACCCGGGAGAGGTCATATCGGTGCTACGAAAGAGCGTTGAAGAGTCTCAGAACAAAACCTGATTTGAACTCTCGGCTGCCTCTGCTGTGTAAACCAGAACCACTCTGCACGTCATTCACACAGAGCCCCTGGTTGCACTGAATACCGTTGAGCGAGAATAAAAGGCGCTCTTGGCACTTATGCTAGTGCTGTGTAACTTGCGCATGTCGTTTTTAAAAGAACACGTAAAGCTGAATATATCATTCGTTTCCCCCTCTAAGAATGCTTGCTTTGCTGTCAAGAAACGACAAAAGTTCTTGCACTTGAAACAGATAAGATGGAGGGCTTGTGCTTTCAGATCATTGTCACTGTGTATTCCAATTTGGATCTGATTCCTCCGCACTAACAACTATGTGGTGGACACGATGTAGCACATGTTGTGCATAGGGAATCAAAATTGTCGTCTTTTTTAACACGTCCATCTATCATCATCTGATCATTTATGGATGTATGGTAATTGGTACTGATACATACAACAAGTCTACTACAAGGCACACATGATCACCTTGCTAGTTGTGTGCAGTGGTGTAGCTGGCCAGGGACCACACCTTTTTTCTTCTTCTGATTTTTTAAAAAAATTAACATGACATTTTGATGTTGGACCTCTGTCCACTGCTCCGGCGACCCCAGCCCAACTTCGCCCCTTCTTGTGTTTGCTCTAGTTTGCAGACTAGTCAATGGAGTGCTGCAAACAGATCAACAAGGGCCTCGAAACGGGCGTTCCAGGCGAGCGAAGCATCTATGCGGATCATGTTCCACGTCCACCGAAACGTACAGTTACCCGCCTCAAACTCCCTGCACCCAGCCTTCCGGCACCGTCACCTCCAGCCTCACAATCAGGCCACCAGCCCAACCTGTCACCCTCCCAGTCGACAAACACCGGGTTCACTCGACCACATCACCCTTCCACCCCACCCCAACCTCGTCCGAATTTTTTGCAATTTAGCCTTTTTTTCGTAAAAATCTCACATTTATACCCTCGCTATTTATTTCCGGCTTTGGACGAGAGTTGCGCCGTGAGTCACGGCGCTGGTAACACTGACTTCGGCGTCATGACTCATGGCGCCGAGGTACCAAACCCTAGCCCGAGGCACCGGCGTGGCGGTACCTCGGCGCCATGACTCATGGCGCCGAGTCAGTTACCTCGGCCAGCCGTGACTCATGGCGCCGACCTGTACGCCACAGATCTCGCCACCGAGCATTCAAAAATAACCGCTCGGCCTTTCCTCCTCCTTCCTCTCTCTCTCTCTCTCTCTCTCTCTCTCTCTCTCTCGCTCGGCTCGGCAAAATTGCTCGCCGCGCCGCCGCCTCCGCGCTGAAGCCGCCCGCCATGTGCCGCCCCAGCGGTCCGCCACTTGCGCGGCCACGCTTCGAGCCCGAAGAAGCCGCCTCGCTGCTTCGCCGCCGCGCACTCCGAGCCCGCTCGCCGCTCTCCCGCCGCCCTTGCTGCCGCGGCTGGCCGCCGCGCCCACCTCCACCCCACACCACCGCGCTTTCCACTCACACTACTGTGCCGGCCGGCGTGAAGGTAAATTTCTTTTAATTAGTTAGTAAATTAGGTTAGAAATTGTAGTTAGTAAGTTAAGTTAGAAATTGAAGTTAGAAATTGTAGTTAGAAATTGTAGTTAGAAAATTTTTTAGAGTTAGAAAATGTAGTTAGTAAATTTAGTTAGAAATTGTAGTTAGTTAGGGTTTAGATATACTTAATGTAGTTAGGGTTGAGATATAAATTTTTTTAGAGTTAGAAAATGTAGTTAGTAAATTTAGTTAGAAATTGTAGTTAGTTAGGGTTTAGATATACTTAATGTAGTTAGACATAGCTAATTTAGTAACATATAATGTAGTTAGGGTTTAGATATAGTTAGACATAGTTAGAAATTTTAGTTTGTTTAGTTACATATAGTTAGTTAGACATAGTTATTTAGTTTGCTAGGTAGCAATTTACTTGGGTAGTTATAAACTTAAATTAGTTACGTATGCAATTCGTTAGTATACTACTTTACTATTAGACATTAACAACCACCGCTTTTGTATGGATTAGATGGACAATCTAGTAACCTTGCACCATGGAGGCAGATTGAGAAAGATGGTTATGGAAATGTGTCATTTGTTGGGATGGAAAGTGTGACCTCTTTGCTTAGTGATCGTCAGTCTTATGGTGAATTGGTCGCTAGAGCTCGTGAGGTTCTATGTTGTCATGGTAATGAGGATGACATCTCGCTTGAGGGTGTACTTCAGTTTGGTTCTAGAGACTCTATTTTTAGGCGGATGGTCTCAATTGACTCTGAGGATCAGTGGCAAAATTATGTCGATCGGTGATGAGGACCCAATATCAATGTTTGGATTTGTTTGTGCGGAAGTTGTCCATTGATCCCAATCCTCATGGGCATTCACCCCTCATGGGCATTCACCGATTTAGGTAGTCCTCCCCTTTGGACCCCGTTACCCAATTGTGATGCGGATGTGAACGAGCGGTTGTGGTACCGATGCTCAATCCGCCTGAATGAGATTGGAATTTCTCATCCTGCGCCCTCAGAGATCCTTTGACTCGTAACCATCCAAGTAAGTGTCGTAGTACCACTTTAGTTTATCGCTCATTAATCTATTCCTTTGTCTCAATTTTATCGTGTGTGGTTGTGATGCGATAGATGTTCCCGAAAATGATGATCGCCCTCCCGTGGCACCTTCAGCAACATGGATCAGTGCAGAGGGCCTCTAACAGCGTTGATGTTCAGATTGATGATGATGAGGCCTTATGGGACGGCTTAGAGCCGTTGATTCCGATGAAGACCGGCTTTGTTCGCATTGACACAACAAGATATTGAGCTCATCGAGACAATTACGCCATAATCGTGATCCAATTATTGAAGAATTCAGCACCTTAGTCATTCCCAAGGTGCTTATGCGTATGCGAGACGACGAGTTGTTAGAGGCTCCTGAGCCGGGATAGCATGGAAATCAAGAAGGGTTTGGTCTTCAAGGACTTGCCTACATTGAGAAGGTGGTTACAGGAGTATTATGTGAAGCGCAAAGGCCTTTCAAAGTTAGGCATTCCTATGTGCGGCGTTACAGTGGTGTGTGAGAAGGCGATTGTAATGGAGGGTGTGTGCTAGGAAACGAGAAGGACACAGCAAGTTCAAGATCACAAAATCGTTGGCCCACACACTTGTGCAGAATCAAACTTGAAACAGAAGCATCGCCGGTTGACATCTACCCTCATTGCGAGATCACTATACTCACATCAAGGCACCAATTTGAAGGTGAGGACAATTATGGAGATGACACGTAAGATGTTCGGATACGACATAAGGTATGGAAAAGCATGGAGGCAAAGCAATGAGCCCGAAGATGATATATGGGGATTGGGAGGAGGGGTACGGCGGTTGCCGCATTGTTCAATGCAATGAAAGCGATTAATCGGGCATGCATTACGAGTACATCCCCAAACCAAATGAATGGAAGGATGGAAGGCGATTTTCTTCCGCGCGTTCTCGGTGTTTTCCACAGTGCATCGAGGCATTCGAGCATTGTCGTCCCGTCTTCTCCATTGATGGTACTTTTCTTCTTGGCAAGTACATGGGCACATTGTTGATAGCCATTTCGGTTGATGAGACAACACATTGGTCCTCTTGCGTTTGCTTTGGTGGAGAGGAGAACAAAGATAGTTGGGGATGGTTCCCGCGGCTTGTTCGGATACATGTTGTTGGCCCCGCAGGAGGTTGGTGTCATATCCGATGACACTGGGGCATACTTAGTCTTTGTCAGAGGCGATTCCGGCACGCACCTATCCATCACCGGTGGTGCACTCGGCACCTCGCCGAGAATTTACTCCGTAAGGATGGTACAAAGGATAACTTTCCTCTTTCGAGGAGGTTGCACGCCACCTTGAGGTGTCGTTGTTGAAGAGAAGTGGAGCGACTCAAAACCGAACAAACACGGAGGGTAGACGGTGGTTGAGAGGCTTGCTTGAGGAACTCGAGAAATGGACTAGGGCCTACGACCATGGTGGTGGCGGTATGAGTTTCGGACTAGCAACATGGTGAATCATTTAATAGTTTGCTAAAGGGTATCGTGCCATGCCCGTCAATGCAATCGTATCATTCACCTTCTACAAGCTTGTTGCGTGGTTCAACGATAGGCACTTGGATGCAATGGCACGGCAGAGTAGTAATGAGACATGGGCACCTAAACCCAAAAGCATCCGAGAGGGCAAAGGATAGGGCTCGCACACATGAGGTGTCATGTTTTGATCATAGTACGGGCAAGTATGAGGTCATTGAAAGGGTGGTACAATGGCCGATGGTGAGGTCCGGCCGTCAAGGAGTCATATTGTCGTGCTCATTGATTTCTCTTGCACGTGTGGGAGAACAAGACAGTACCACTTTCCATGTTCTCACTATGTTGCGGCGACTAATCATCGCAACTATGCGTCTGAGAGAGGATACCTAGGAGTTCGGCGTTGATACCCTTGTTCTTACATGGTCTCCCGTTTTGAGCCTTACGGGCGAGGGACGGTGGCCACCTTACTCGGTCCAAGTACATAGCCGATCCAGTTGTCGTTGGAACAGGCGTGGGAGTAGAAAGAGGAGTAGACACAAGATGGTTATGGATCAAGTTTCTGGAAGGACAAGGCGAGGAAGAGCAACCCCCTTTCTTACAGACCCCGAGCATAACCAATGTGGCAAATGCGGCAGACTTGGCCATAATTCTCGTACTTGTCACTGGCCACTTAGTCAGGTGCAAATAAATAATTATGAAGGGTTTATTAATTAGTAACTTCGTATTTATTTCACTCTTGTACTCAATTTTACATTTTACTGTAACTAACATCTCCTATTTATGTTTGCAGGATGGCGCAGTTCCACCTCCTGGATCCGTACTACGAGGAGCACCACCGAGGACGTCTGACCGCCGGGGGTAATGCCAACACATGGTTGTATGTCTCCATATTTCATTTTTTCGATGGATTCATATTAAATAATTGTAATCTTTGCAGGAACTGCCCCCTCTTCGTCCTCGAACCCATGACGGGTTCGAGGACATGCGGTACGACGACAGGTACACTCCTCTACTTCAGAGGGCTGGCCTGGACGTCGTGTCGTTTCAGGTTCGTCGTGGGTTGCCCGTCATCAACCCCGCGGCGATCACAGCTTTGGTTGACAGGTACATTGACTAACAAACCCATGCACTACCACTTCATTTATGTAGCTGACCTTAGTACTCGTTTATATTTGTGCAGGTGGAGGCCAGAAACTCACAGTTTCCACCTACCTTGTGGTGAGATGACTGTTACGCTTCAGGACGCGCAGAAGTTTCTTGGTCTCAGTGTTGGGCCGTCGATTCTGGACAGTCAAGTCCGACGGTTGAGAGCGAGTGGAGGCCTTCCTTGGAGAGAGCTTCCTCGAGCACCGCTTCCGCACCTCGGGGTTCTTATCGCTTGGCTCGCATGGCAGCTTGCTCGGTGCCCGAACAATGCGGCGAGAGACATCACCTACTCTGCAGAGCTTGGATCCTACACTTGTTTGGGTGTGTTCTCTTTCCGACGCGACGGAGACAACGCGTCATGGATGTACCTCCCTTGCTTGGCCGACCGACATGGCGGGTGGCTACGGTGGGCTTCGAGTTTTGTCCTTCCTCTACCGCCACTTGTGCTCGGCTTGTCGGCTGTCCTGCCAAGACGCGCCGATCGGCGGCTGTGTGTACCTTCTCCAGCTTTGGATGTGGTCTCGTGTACCAGTTGGTCGGCCGACAGTTCTTCCTCCTCGTCCGTGGTTTGCAGTGGCCAACCCTCGACACCGACCGACGGTTGCCCACCTTTGGGACCAGGTTCGAGTTCCATTTGCCAGGGCGAGGCGCGCGTACGTTGAGTACGCCAACGAGCTTGACACACTTACTACCGATGGTGAGTTCATTGCATTTTCATTTCACATTTCCATTGATCTTCGATACAATCTTTTGTCGCAGTCACTTGGGAACCTTACGAGAGCGGCCAGTGGTCCAGCTTGGATCGAGCACGATGTGCGGCGTGGGCGAGACCTCTACATGATGAGGTGTCCGCGATCCGCTTCTCTGCTGTTGAGTACCACCGCCACATAGAGTTGCACGCCGCTTGGCCTCGGCGAGAGTGGCGATGGAGCCGTTCGACGCCCGTGGAGTTGCACAAGTAAGTGGCGTCGCTACTTTTTCTTCTTTGTATACATAACTACTAATTCACTATATTTGCATCGATGATGTATATATTGCGAGATCGATCGTCGAAGCGTAAAAGACGACAGACTTCGAGACGTTGCACCGTGAGCACATAGGCGTGTGGGGACTCCTCCATGAGAACGTCTATGCCAATGAGCACCGCACACGAACTACAACTTCGTGCATACCTTTCTTGGTACCTTGGTGTGACACGGACAAAGTCAAGGTGCAATGGACCCAGCGGACTCACGCCGACATGGAGTCTTCTGGCGATGAAGACACTTCCTACGACCGCGACTGGGGAGACGCGTTGGTGGAGGTGGGCCAATCTTAGATCAGTGGTAATGTCACTTCTAACCTTTTTCTTGCAATCAATCATAGCGCTATTGTTATTTGCATCGCACTAACCGAGTAACTATATGTTAACAATGTGTGCGGGCAACACGTTGAGGCGATCCGTGCTTGACCTAGAGCGTTTCCGAGGACGAGTGGATGAGACGACACTCCACAACTTTCTTGGAGTAAGTCTTTCAATACATGGCAATCAAAATATAAACTTGTAACCAAATATGACATTTGTGAACTAACAAATGATGATGAACCGCAGAGACTTGCGAGGCGGCTACGCAGCCATTCGCCGCTCGTTGTGGTTGCAGGGCGCAGCACCGATGGACGCCCACGCGCCACGACACACATCTTCCGGACGCGCATCAAACCGAGGCACAGGCACTTCTTCACACGGAGGTACAGCTTCCGAGGCGAGCTCGTCCCGACGACCGGGATACTTTTCGGGGACTTGGTGGCGAGGAGGAGGACGAGGCCGAGGAGATTGGTGGCGGCGGAGGGGCGAGGCCGAGGAGATTGGACCGTCTCGGCTCGGGTGCTCGCCGACACGCCTTCGCAGCCTCCACCGCGTAGGCACCGACGTCCGCGTGACCCTTACACTCCGAGCACCGACGCTCTTGGTGGAAAGGGCAAGGCTAGGAGGCGATGAGGGACTGTGTTTATGTACATTGTATGGACTTTTATGGACTATTTGGACTTTTGGATTGTTGTTTCTACTATTCGTGTGGTATTGTGATGAATATATGCTCGTATGATATATTTGTGTCATATTGTTAAATGTGGATGGTCGAAAACAGGGAAACTCGCTAATTTTTCCGTGATTATATGCGAGTAGTGATTATATGTCGGGACCAAAGGAACGTGCTTCTTGTTGGTGGCGACCAAAAGTTACCAAAATATATAGGCATAGTGATAAAAAAACAAGTCATGCTACTCACATGTTCAAGTTTAACAATATACTCACATGCACATACTTGAAAAAGTGCGATTACATGACAAGAGTACAACAAAATAACAAGTCCAAAGAATGAGACCATTGTTCATTATTAAACCATAACTACTAAGTCTAGCACACTCTGAGTGCAACGAGGCCACTTCCCTTCCTCAAAGCATCCGGATCCTCCTCCATTGCAGCCTTAGCACGCGAACGCGCTCAAGCCTCCTCTCCTCTCCCCTACGCTTAGTGCACCTCATTTTCACCTCTTCCTCGCGCTCCTTTTCTGCTGCCTCCTCTTTGCGTGTCTTCTCCAATGACTCCTCGCGCTCCGCATCCCACTTCTTCATCCCTCCATATGTCGCTTGTCCTCCTCCTTGATCTCGTGTCGATCCACCGCTCAAAGTCACATAGCGGTGGAGGTTCACGCAAAACATGGGTCCATTAAGCACGTAATGAAATGTTATTGATTCATCGCAAGAACAAAGAAAAAGCCACTAATTTCTCACCAACAATCCAATGCGGATCTGTTGAGGCGTAGGTCAAAGGCATAATTGTGACACATCCAATACCTCTGCTCACGTGTCCTCCTCATCGATCTCGCCACCCTACAAGCATCACCGCAGTAGCACATGGGCACTGGGACGCCACTAGGCAGTGGCAAATGGGCGAACGCATTGCCCACCAGCTGTTGCCTAATCCAGAAATACAACAAATTGTATGAACCTTAAATAATATGAACTACATATTACCGACAAATTAGAATACGATTGACAAAGATTACCTTGGTTTACTAGCTTTACCACGCCTCGGCATCCTAACAGTGGGAGAAACAGAGGCGACCGACGTAACTAAGGTTCCATAATACACAATACGAATCAATAAAACAAGTGAGACTAATTGCTTCAAACCCTAGGTCATGACTAACCTAATTTTGCATAACACACATGATATAGACCAAATCAATGCGTAAAAGTGAGGAGGACAAAGAGGATACCTTGCTCTCGAGTTGTATGGATCAATTCGAAGTTTCTACGGTGAAAATTGGTGATTCGAAAATTTCGTGGGTTGGGTTGAGTCAAACCCGAGAGAGGAGAGGAAGAAATAGAGCAAGGCTCGGGCTCGGGCAGTATATAATTCGAGCTCGCCGAGATCTCCCAGAGTCGGCGCCATGAGTCACCTGGGCCGAGAGTAACAGCCTCAGCGCCATGAGTCATGGCGCCACCGGCCATGGCCGACGCATGCCGCTGGGGTGCCTCGTGGCTGGGTTTAGTACCTCGGCGCCATGACTCATGGCGCCGAGTGTGTTACCTCGGCGCCGTGACTCACGGCGCCACTCCCGGTCCAAACGGAAATAAGACTAGCAGGGATATAAATGTGAGATTTTTACGAAAAAGGGCTAAATTGCAAAAAAAAATTCGGCAACCTCGTCTCCACAAAAGCGAACACATCCGTTTCCCCTTATTCCCCGTCTGCTCAAGATCGATCGCGAGCGAATTCGGGTGCCCGACCAAAACCCGCGAAGCGAGTGGGCCAATCCCGATCGGTCGGCGGCGGAGGCGTGGGGGAGGCCATGCCGGAGAAGGCGGTGGACGACGTCATGGACTCTGCGGTGGGGCCCACTTCAGCGGCCTCCGCCTCGAGGCGCTCCGCCTCTCCTCCCCCTCCTCCCCTTCTAAGGCCGCCGCCGCCGCGGCCCACTCCAACGGCGCCGTCTACGCCAACGGCACCGCCGCCGTCGAGCTCGTCTCCCCCTCCGCCGCCAGGCAGCCCTTCGTCATCGGTAATTCCAGCTTACCCTCCCCCTCCGCTCGTGGCGCGAGTGGCCGCCCGCCCCTTCTCATCAGTTGCTCGTTTTGGCTCTATTTTGAGATTTTTTTTCTGTGTGATTTGATTTCTCAAGGGGTTTCGGGAGGGACGGCGTCGGGGAAGACGACCGTGTGCGACATGATCATCCAGCAGCTGCACGACCACCGCGTCGTGCTCGTCAACCAGGTGGGATCATCGTTGCCTCGGTGCTTCTACGATTGTAATGTTTTGTGTTACTGGCTTTCTAGAGCTTCACCTGCGAGTCTTTGGCTAAAAATGTCATGTTTTTTAAACGAAACAGCAAAACTTGCCCCGCAAAAGAAATGACAAAAATAACATCCTACTGCACGATTTTGCCACAGAAAGCCACATGGACCTACCGCTCACCCAGTTAGCGGCGGGAATATGTGGGAACGTGTGAAGGTCACTTGTCGTGCTGGCATGCCATCCTGCTGCTGACCGTTGCCATCCTACCGCGATCAGGAGCGCGGCAGCGGCACGCACGTGGCCTGCTGCTGTCTGGGATCACGTCCGCCGCGGTCCGGGATCGTGGCATGTGGCTTTCCGTAGCAAAATCGCACGGTAGGGGTGCCATTTTTGTCATTTCGTTCTCTGGAGGCTGGTTTTGCTATTTCGTTTCAAAAAGAGGCTAAATGAGCAAAAACTCCTTCACCTGCTACTAGCTCCTGCTGTAAAATTTTGCTTTGTGTGTGTCCTGTAACACAGTTGATCGAGTTTTAAGGTTTGTGGTCGTAGCCTAGTGATTACAGCAATAGACAGTATGCCATTAGTTGGTTTGAGCAGATAATTTTACACAGTCTTAATTTCATCCAACTATACTAGAAAGGCTTTTGAGGAGCCAATTGAATTCATTTGGGCTTGTGATTTTGCAGGATTCATTCTATCGTGGCCTAACTGCTGAAGAATCTGCACGTGCCCAAGACTACAATTTTGATCACCCTGGTACTTGATTTGCCATTTAGATGGAAGTATGCTACCTTTGTTAGTGACTAGAGCTTGAATTGACTATTCTAACAAAGAATATGAGATAAATGTTTTCTTTGTTTACAGATGCATTTGATACAGAACAACTTCTGGAATGCTTGAGTCAGCTAAAACGTGCACTGCCTGTAAATGTTCCTATATATGATTTTAAGAATCACCGACGGTGCTCCGAAATCTTTAGAAAGGTAGTAGTCAATTATGAACTTGTTGAAATGAAGAAGTTTCCTGTGTTTGCTATTTTGAGTTCAGGTCATTTGCGTTTTGAATAATTTTGGATATGGATTTTTTTGTAATGTCCGTGCAACAATATGACCATTTAGTATATTATATAGAGATGTCTGTGCTTCTACGGGAAATATTGAAAAATGCCAATTTGAGTTTGAAACTTTTATTGCATATAATATTTTCTGCAAGATGAAAATTTACATCATTGCATGCTTTCTGATTTCTATTGATTTAGTCACTGAAGGTTTGATTTTTTTTACTGTAAGGTTTATTTTTGTTATTGATTTTTCTACTTTGTTATTTCCTGTCATAGATATTTGTATAAACAGACACACCACTAAAATTATGAACTCTGTATCCTTAATTGTGAACTAAACTGGATTAAATGAGCTGGGATATAGAATATTCTTGAACTTTACTACTGAATGATCTCATCATCCTATATATTTATTTAGATTTATCTTTTTTAGAACTGTTATATGTGAGTATTCTGTTTGTTTGCTATTTTCAGTACCTGTAAACCTCAACCAAGAAGGGATTGTAATCGAAGTGCTGGATAAGTAGGAAAACTGGTGTAAGCTAATGTACTCTTCAAATTTTTGCTAACTAAATGACTTTTCAAATTTTATTTTGCTAGGTCAATGCATCAGATGTCATTATTTTGGAGGGCATTTTAGTCTTCCATGATCAAAGAGTTCGCAATCTGATGGACATGAAAATTTTTGTGGACACAGGTTTGTCTTGGTTCTCATTGCTGTGTTAGTATTTCTTATAACAAGTATGGATTGCCTCTTCACGTTATTAGCTGAAATTTTGTTCACTTCTTTTTTGGGGGGTCCCTGATGCATCCAACTAGATGCTGATATTAGGCTTGCCCGACGAATAAGGCGTGATACAGTTGAAAGAGGTAGAGATGTTAGTTCGGTGCTTGATCAGGTAGTTCAACTATTGTGTATTTTGTGGTTTTGTTTTAGATTTTATTCACGTGGATTCCAAACAGTTTGTCTTTAGTTTATGCCTCCGTCATGTTTCCCAACCTTTTCATATATCAATGCCCATGTTTTAATATGAATTTTTGTCGGCATCTGTAGTATGGGAGGTTTGTGAAGCCAGCATTTGATGATTTTGTTCTGCCTTCGAAGAAATATGCTGATGTGATCATACCACGAGGAGGTGATAACCATGTTGCAATTGATCTGATTGTTCAACATATTCGTACAAAGCTTGGTCAACATGACTTATGCAAAATTTATCCAAACGTCTATGTAGTTCAATCAACTTTCCAGGTAAGGTTAATCATTTTATTGATCTGTAAGCTTTATACTGTTATTCTCTGTATTTCAAAATTATTTATGCCTTTTATGATGAATTTGTCAGATCCGAGGAATGCATACTCTGATTCGTGATAGGGACATCACTACACCTGACTTTGTCTTTTATTCAGATCGGTTGATCCGTTTGGTACCTTTGTTGTTTCCATATCCTTGATCCTCATCATTAACTTCATGGCTGAGTTAATTGCGTCAACTTATAAATTGATTAACTGCTTTGCTATTTCATATAAAAAAATGTCATGTTAGGTTGTTGAGCATGGCCTGGGGCATTTGCCATTTACAGAAAAGCAGGTTATTACACCAACAGGTATTTTGCAAATGGCACAACATATCTTGTTTTCACTTAGTTGTTGACCATTTGATTTAGCATTTCACACATTGTTCTGTTGGTTAAAGCTTCCTAGGAATAACTGCTGTGACTGGCTGGAATTATTTAATCTGATTGGTGTAAAATTATAGCTTTGACTGGTTTAAAATCAGGAAAGGGAAGGATTATTCTTCCATCCTTGAAGATAGGATAACTGCTTGGTGTAAAATTTGACTGTTGTGCCACCGTATTTTGGCTAGAATGTTAGTTTATCCCCACTACAATTATTTTTATAAAATTTATAGTGTTTATGTTACACAATGCTAGGTAGCAACTGAACCTCGGTGAGACAGAGAGCCATACTCATCAATTTTGCTGCTGCTGAGCCTTGGAATTAGCTACCTGATTTTATGTGCTGATAAAATAACTAAATAAGTATACCTTCAAAGTAACTTTTTTAGAGGACAAAGTGGCAATTTGTGGTGTGCTGCAAACATTTGATTTTGGAGCGTCTGGGTTAATATGTGTAGGAAATCCATGTCTTTTGGAAACCAAGAACTTTTAGAGATTTAAGGGTGATTATGGATGATCCTCTCCATTTCATATAACTGTATTTTCTGTAAAAGAGAAAATTCGGTAGGTATATACATAATTTGAGATTTTTTTAGTTATTTTTATTCATTTATTTTTGCTGAACATCATGTCATGTCCTATTTGTTTGGGTACAGAATCCGTTTATATGGGAGTTGACTTTTGCAAGAAGCTCTGTGGGGTGTCTATTGTCCGAAGGTAAGCTTTGAAACAAAGTTATTATCAAACCCAGCACACAAGCAAATTTTTTTGACAAAAGTAATGTATTTGAAGGATGTACACACACACTGAAGTCTGAATCAACTATGGCATATAAGCTCTTTTTTGGGTCCTTATATTGGAGATGCTACTTAAGAATGCAAAGAGTATTTATAATGAGTAGAATTTTGCATTTTGTTTATGTCTTGGCATGTAGAACCTTTTGCTTTCTGTATGAGCCATGTTCTTGAAATATAGTTTTGTCAAGTCGAGAGAGTCCAAACTACAATCTAGAATCTATGTCCCATTGTATCTGGATACTCATACTCACCCTTGTACTAAATACTTATACTTCAACATCATGAACCGATATGTCTTTACAATACTCAATACTCATACTTTACTCCTTGCATACCAGGCAAGCTACATGTATGGATGTTTGTGATACCATGCATCATATCCCTTCATTCGGATGTATTTTTTGCAGTTATTCTTTTGAACATTTCTTGAAATAATAGTCCTAATGTGCTATTATATAAATTTTCAGCATTGTTTTCTAACATGTATGAGTTAATTGTAGTGGTGAAAGTATGGAGAATGCATTGCGTGCTTGCTGTAAAGGAATAAAAATTGGCAAAATTCTAATACATCGTGTTGGAGACAATGGGCAACAAGTAAGCATTCAAATCTTGTGATTAATGACTACGTTACACAGATACTTCCAAAATCGACATATTGGTATCAGATACGGATACGGCCCCGATACGACTAGATACTTATCATGTAATTATCGGTGATTTTTCTGTTTTTCAAAAAAAGAAAATAATTCTTGATACTACTTGGATGCTTATCCGATACTTCCCTGATACCTCTCTACCCTAACACCTCTTATTCGACTCAGAATGTATAGTCGATCTATCAGCAAACAACAATTAGCTGATTTCTCTTTGTTTGGAGGTGGATTTACTTCCTTTGACTCAATTGAGGATAGAGCCCATCTAGACCCAAAGCAAACAACAAAGCAATTGACATTCAAATTACTTGGGTAGCCAACATCATCTTGCGCTGAAAGAAACTGGAGTACTTATGGTTTGATCCACAGTTCAATGAGAAATATGTTCTATACTTACCTTTTTTCTTAATTTATTAATTTTTGTCATCTACATGAAATTCGATTGCAATTGCATTGTTGTAAGCTAAACCCTAGACATGCCGAGGATCTAGTATTTGCGCACCACAACTTACATCTTCTATATTTCTGCACTAGCAGGTTTGAGCCCTTGATGATTGCAATTCATTAATTTCTGTACTTTTTTATTTTTATTATATATACACACACACACACACGTATCGACATAATGGTGTTTTTGGGAAAATGACGAATCATGGTATTGACGTATCGCGTATCCGTATCCGTATCGGGGTATCCAAGCAACCTAGATTAATGATTTCTTGAAAATATCTTTAAAATGACTGAATTTTGTCATGGTGTTAGACTCTTAGTAACTATAATACACTTTCTGCATCTAGCTCATATACCACAAACTGCCCATGGATATAGCTGAACGACATGTTCTACTTTTGGACCCGGTGCTTGGGACAGGTCAGTTTTGCTTGCTCATTCTATATATGTTTATTTATTTGTTGGAACTACAGTTAGTTGATTATTTGATTTAGGTTGCGATAGTAAAAAAATTCCCTTGATGTCGCCTGTGCTTATATTTCTTACATTTATTTAGATGACTTCATTGTTAGAGCCTTATTGTATATTAAGGGGGTTGATTATTTGATACAGTTCCACATGCGATATGTTTGTCCACAAACTTATTTGGATATCATTTGAGATATCCTGATACCAGATCTCACTCAGGGTTTGTTTGGAAAGTCCATTCCCGGCCGGAATCCATGTGCATAGGTCGGGAATTTGAACTAAAATTCCGGTTCATCTATGTGAATGAGCAGGAATTTTGGTTCAACCAAACAAGGCCTCAAGGATAATTAATTTTTTTCCTTTTACTGATGTATAATTAAAGATTAATTAATGCTTTGAATTTTGTAAAATCTGATGCAATGATGAATTAACTGTCCACTCGTTATGTGATCAATGAATAGTGAAAGTTTGGTGCTAAATTGTTTGCATTAGAAGAAATGTCGCTACCCATATCTAGTAGATGCTTCTCGTGCTTCATAATCATTAGTTCACATTGCATCAGGGCCATCTGCGATTGAATCGTTATAGCACCAGTTATCTCACACTTTGCTCATGACTGAAGTATTCTACTGAGCATTCTACCTCATTATTTTGTAGGCAACTCAGCAAATCAAGCTATAGAACTTCTTATAAGAAAAGGTGTTCCTGAGGAGCGAATCATATTCCTCAATCTTATCTCGGTAAATCTTTTAGCATACTGAACGATCCTGTTGCTCCTTGTTCTTTTTGTTACTACCTTCGTTTTTTTTATGTTTGACGCTGGCTAGCTATTATTACTACTACAGGACGTCATGTAATAATGATCGGAGGGAGTACTTTAGTTCATTTACAACTTCTTTGTAAACAGGCTCCTGAAGGGATTCAATGTGTTTGCAAGCGATTCCCAAAGTTGAAGATTGTAACATCAGAGATTGATTCTGGGTTGAGCGAGGAATTCAGGGTCATCCCAGGATTGGGGGAGTACGGCGATCGCTACTTCGGCACAGACAATTGATGGATCACAACGCTGCTGATGCCTGTGCGAAAGCTCACTTAATCCCTGGAGAGGGATGATACATTGGAAGTTAACGTTTACTGTGAAAGGCTATAGTTGTGTTTAGTTGTTTATGGTCACAAGACCGTGCAACATTGGGCGTCGATTAGACCGAGGGGGGCCTGTCGAGAAGTTGATGTGAACTGAGAAAATGTGGTGTTCATCTTTAGCCTCCAGAGCCAGCGAAGGCCTTACGAGGTTTGTAGAAGCGTGTGCAATATCGTGATGGTTTTTAAGCGTTTTTCTCTCCTGTTTCTGTGCTTCTATTAGGTGATACTACAGAGATGAGATTTAAATGTACAAGTGCCCATAACTTGCTGTTCTTCGTCAGCATCTCCAATAAATTAACCATATTGCACTTGAAACATGTTCAGCAATATTCGACGATACCATGTTTATGATCACTAAAATAGGACTCACGAACTGCAAACCAGCAAGTTCTAGCTCGGCGTCTCTACCCTGAACCAACGTGAGGGCAGTTGCGCTCGTCACGATCATCAGGCATCAGGAAGAGCATTGACCGATCTGGCTCCTTTAAACATTTCAGAACGGCACGTATTCTGTCTGAACCACGACTGTCGTTCTGTCGGTGCATGTATGCACGAAAACAAAAACCAGGATACATAATTGCCCACGTTACACGCACCACTCACCAAGTCTTGGCATCATTTACCACGTGTAGCCGTATAATTGGCCCAGGACAAAACGCTAGTAGTGTGCTACATGGCTGTATAAATAGTCCATGACACTACCTGTATAGGAAATAAAATTTCGTCTTGTTGGTTGGCATGTACAGAATGAGAGATCTCCTGGGCTTCCTTCTCGGAGCAGCCATCTCCGCTGCCTGCATCGTGCTGTTACTTCCATCTCCATGCCCGTGCGGCGGCGTCCAGCCAGCACAAGAACTGGACGTGAGCAACGGCGTGAAGAAGCTTGGCATGGTACATGACATGACCAAGCAAATATCTCTTGACTCTTTCTTATCTTTCCCCTTCCTTTTAATTGGGCTGTACTTAATTAGCTTTGCAAATCGCATGCATGGATGAACCGAACCGCAGCAGGCTGCTTCTTCATCTGAAGACAACCTTCCTCAGTTACTAAGAACAGCAGCCATGGAGGACAAGACCATCATAATGACGTTCACGAACGAGGCGTGGACGGCTCCCGACTCGCTCCTCGACCTCTTCCTAGAGAGCTTACGCGTAGGCGAGAAGACGGAGCCCCTGCTCAAGCATCTGGTCGTCGTCGCCGTCGACGACAAGGCGTTCGAGCGGTGCCAGCAGGTGCACCCGCTCTGCTACTCGCTCGCCGTCGGCGGCGGCGTCAACTTCACGGCGGAGAAGTCGTACATGACCATGACATGATGTGGGTCAGGAACAAGTTCCAGACTCGCATCCTGGAGCTGGGCTACAGCTTCCTCTTCACGGTGAACACTAAATAATCCCAATTTGACTTAGCCGCAAATCGATACATGCATATGTATATCTTTCCAATGTATGATCATATTCATGTCGTTTTGGTATGGACCTTCATTAGGACGTGGACATCGTGTGGTTCCGGAACCCGCTGCTGCGCATCCCGGTCGGCGCCGACATCACCATCTCCTGCGACGTGTTCTACGGCGAGGACCCGTACGACGTGTGGAAGAACGCCAACGGCGGGTACCTGTACGCCAGGTCGAACGCGAGGACGATTGGCTTCTTCAGGAGCTGGTACGAGGCGAGGACGGCGTACCCAGGCCAGCACGACCAGTACGTGTTCGACAAGGTCAAGTACGACCTCTCGCTGCGGCACGGCGCCGCGTTGCACTTCGTCGACACGGCCTACTTCGGCGGATTCTGCCAGCCCAAGAAGGACTTCCGGCGGCTCTGCACGTTCCACGCCAACTGCCTCGTCGGGCTCAGGACGAAGCTGGAGCGGCTCCGGGACCTCCTGGATGAATGGAAGCGGTTCAAGAATGCTGTGCAGCAGGGCGAGAACAACAGTACTGTTGCGAATTGATCAATGATGTAACGTACGTGTTATATATAGCAACTTGAGATTTTTTTTATTTATAATGGAGAAATTCCACATTAATTGCACCGAGCAACTAGCACAAAGAGTTTAGTGTTCACCCCTCAATCGTGAAACGATATATTTAAGTATTTAACATACTAAACATTCGGAAATGGACAAATTTCAACCCAGATTGTGGTATTCATGGTGGTTTTCTCTATGTAACTGGCCGGTTTAATTTGTGCTGATGTGGTCAACATTCAACAATAGATGCACGGAATCAGTAGAACAAATAAAAAAGGCGCCTCCCAATAAAAAAAGTTTTACTCTCTCACACAAACTCTTTTCCCTGGCTTCAGCGTGGCAAAACCACCTAAACTAGTGCAGAGCATACAGTTTGGGGTTATTTGTACCGGTTCTAAAAGTTAGGTGTTTAAAATTTGAGGGTAAAAACTAAACTTCTACGATGGTCCAAGGGGTGTGTCACTAGGCTGGCTATCGAGCTTCCTTCGAAATTGACTTATTTTGTTTTAGTACCATCTTATTTACAATTTAGACTTAATTTTGTTGTTGAGCTAACGAGCCGAGCCTGTGCATAATTGTGTTTCTCCTGAAATCGACTAATTATAATTTTGAACAAAAAACGAGTATAATCGAAGCAATTTTGAGCTGACCCCACGAGCTGGATAAACGAGTTTTTTTGCCATATCACATGGAAATTTTATCGTGCGTGTACAAACTATAGCTAGCCACGTTCTTTTGCGACTCGCCTACCATACATGCATGTGTCTACCATCTGGTTCATGTGAAACGCTGGTCTGTGGTGCGCGCGGCGTGCCGGACCGGAGCATCCCAGCGAGCGGCTCGACGTATGGTTGCGTAACTTGCATAGTTGCATGCCGGCCCACAACCCCAAGGCGCGCTACGGGTGTTAGTTTCTTTAGGATCTCTTAGGGTTTAGATCTAGCGGCTTCTTTGCTCTGGTTCTTGAGATAAAATCGAGAGGGAGAGAGGGGTACCAACCGTCCGATGTAGAGGAGGAGTTGGCCATCGCGGTTCGTCGGTGAAGTCTGCGCACGGGCAGCGACGGTCGGGGAAGAGGAGCGGCGTTTCCCTGGCGGCGGCGTCTCCCGGGCGGCCGGCGATCTGTAGGGAGGTAGAGGTGGCGGTGGTAGATCCCGTCGCTGGAGCGCCCCCTCTTAGATCGGGTCTAGGGTTTGTTGGTTGGGATGGTGGCGGCACGGTGAACCTTGGTATTCGTGCCGCCCCGGCCCCCACCTCTATTTATGTGGCGCTGGCGACAGGGGCCCATCAGCCTGGCTGGGCGCCCCCGATCAGAGCGCGAACAAGGGGCGGGACATTTGGCCGTTGGGCAAAATGCCCTGATATCATTCTAACATTCTCCCCTTTGATCTCAATCTATCCTTTAACTTTAATTACTTTTGACTTTACTCATTCCAACACAGATTAGTGAACAGAACTTGTCTCATCGTCACGGTCAATCGCCGATAGATTTAATGACTACAATACACCTCTGCTTACAAATAGTTACTTTAATCTTTTGGCCCATCTTTTAGTCCAGAATCATAGGCTTTCCTTAAACCCATGCCGCTACATGTTCTCTCGAACACGTTGGGTGGTAAGCCTTTAGTAAGCGGATCCGCTAACATCTTTGCGGTGCCTATATGCTCAAGACTTATAATTTGATTCGAACTTTATCTTTCACAACATAGTACTTTATGTCAATGTGTTTGGCAGCACCACTTGACTTATTGTTGTGGGCATACGTTATCGCAGTTCATTATCGCAGTACAACTTAAGTGGTCTATTGATGTCGTCAACCACTTTTAAACCGGTATGAACTTCTTTAGCCGCCCACCGCCCGTAGCCTCATAACATGCTACAAACTCGGCATACATTGTGGACGATGTAGTGACGGTTTGCTTTGAGCTTTTCCACGATATAGCTCCTCCAATGAGTGAACACATATCCGGATGTAGACTTTCTATCATCTCCCGCAAAATCGAATCAGATACCCCACTATATGAAGTGATTACGATCTTACGTATGTCATCATGAGGCCTTTTGTTCCTTGCAAATAACGCAAGACTTTCTTTATCAATTTCCAATGTTCTATTCCAGGATTGCTCTCGAATCTGCCAAGTAACCCGGTAACAAAAGCTAAGTCAGGGCGTGTGCATACTTGAGCATACTGTAAGCTTCCGACAGCTGAAGCATATGGAACCGCTTTCATTTGATCGATCTCATATCGGTTCTGAGGCATTGAAAATCCCCATATCCGCGCCCTTGACTATAGGTGCAGTGAAGGACTACATTTATGCATACCAAATTTCTTTAAGATTTTCTCTATGTATGTCTTTTGCGATAGTCCCAATGTCCCTTTGTTTCTATCCCGGTGAATTTCGATCCTAGAACGAACAAAGCTTCACCAAGATCTTTCATATCAAAGTTTGAAGACAAAAACTTATTTGTCCCCAGTAGCAGACTAACATCACTACTAGCTAGTAGGATATCATCCACATACAGGGTTAGGAAGATAAAATTCCCATCTTTAAACTTTGCATAAACATAGTTGTCCTCTACATTTTCTTTAAACCCAAATTTTCTTATTGTACTGTCAAACTTCAAGTACCACTGTCTTGAAGCTTGTTTTAACCCATAAATCGATTTCTTTAGGCGGCATCCCATTCTTTCATTTCCTTCCACGACAAAACCTTTCGGTTGTGCCATGTAAACATTTTTCTCCAAATCCCCATTAAGAAATGTCGTCTTTACATCCATTTGATGTAACTCTAAATCATAATGTGCTACTAATGCCATTATGATTACGAAGAATCTTTACATGAGACTGGAGAAAAAGTCTCATTGTAATCAATCCATTCTCTTTGCGTAAAGCCTTTTGCCACAAGTCGCGCTTTGTATCTTTCTACATTCCCTTGGGAGTCAAGCTTTGTCTTGTAGACCCATTTACAGCCTACTGTTTTGGCTCCTTTAGGAATAATTTCCAAGTCCCAGACTTTATTAGCCTTCATGGACCTCATTTCCTCTTCCATGGCCTCAAGCCATTTTGAAGAATTTTCGCTTCTCATGGCTTCTTCAAATGAGATGGGATCATCCTCCATTTGAAATTCCTCTGTATGATAAATCGATAATCATCGAAATAGTGATCTTCTTATTCTTTGAGACCTCCTGGCCTCCTCATTTGGTACATTTTCTGCTTGAGGTCGCTGTTGCTCCCCTCATCTGTGGCAATGGGTTCTATAGGATCTGAAGAACAGTTCTCATTCTCGATCATTGTTGCCACAGAGGAACAATAACAGTCTTGGCACCACGTTGTCTTGCACCGTCGGTGCAATGGACAGCAGTAGTGTGAAGAATGGTTCTTGAATCATCGGAGTGGGCGCATACGCCCGCTTCTCTTCAAGGTCAATCTCACGAGCTACCATACTTCCTCTCATCATTTCATCCTCTAAGAAGATAACGTGTCTCGTTTCTACAAACTTTGTATATCTGTCTGGACAGTAGAAACGAAAACCTTTTGACTTTTCAGGGTAGCCAATGAAATGGCAACTTACTATTTTGAGATCAAGCTTCCCAAGGTTTGGGTTAAATACTTTAGCCTCAGCAGGACTCCCCCACACACGTAAGTGGTTTAGTGAGGGAACTTTTCCTGTCCACAACTCGTACGGTGTTTTGGGCACCGACTTACTAGGCACTCTGTTGAGAATATGAATGGCGGTTTTCAATGCCTCCATCCATAAACTCAATGGCAGTGTGGAATAGCTCATCATGCTTCACACCATATCCATCAGGGTACGGTTGCGTCTTTCAGCTACTCCATTTCTTGAGGTTCGCCTGTAGAATATTTGGGCCACTATACCATTTTCTGTAAAAACCTTGCAAAGGTCCAGAACTTGTCCATATGGGGTATGTCGATCGTAGTACTCCCCACGTCGATCGGACTATCTTAATCTTTAAATCGTGTTGGTTTTCAACTTCACCTTAAATATCTTGAATTTATCCAAGGCTTCATTTCTTTCTTTGATTTGATAAATATATCCATAACGGGAGTAATCATCCGTTAATGTTATGAACGAGTCATATCCATCCACACTTTTCACAGGAAAAGGACCACAAATGTCTGTGTGAATAATTTGTAGAATTCCTGTGCTTCTTTTGGCATCTTTCTTAATTTTCTTTACATATTTTCCTTTAATGCATCTCGCATTGTTCTAAGTCCGAGAACTCTAATGGAGGAAGAATATCATTCTTAACTAGTCTTTCTATTCTCCCCCTCGAAATATGGCCTAAACGACAGTGCCATAATTTCGACGACGCATCTAGAGTTCTCTTTCGTTTCCTGTTTACATTCGTAGACGAGGATTCATTCACTTTCTCGCATGCGACGTTCCCATTATCGCATACGACATTCACATCATCACATAATGATAACAAATAAAGCTCATTTTGTAAGATGGCAAGACCAACACATTCTTTATTAAACATTATTTTACACTTGCCATTTCCAAAATAACAATCATAACCATCATTGTCCAAACATGAAACACTAATCAAATTCCTCTGTAAAGAGGGAACAAAAAGAACATCTCTAAGTAAAAGAGTGAAGCCATCAGCTAGCTCTAATGAAAGATCGCCAACGACTTCAACTTTAGCTTGGACTCCATTTGCGACTTTAATGCATCTTTCTTTTCTTTGCGTATTCTTCGTCAAACGGAATCCCTGCATATTATTGGCAACATGAACAGTTGCACCTGAATCAATCCACCAAGTAGATTTTGAATATCGTACATACAGGGACTCATTTATGAAGGTAATAATGTTCTCACCTTTCTTTGCCATTATCATCTTTAAGTAATCGGGACAGTTCTTCTTGTAGTGTCCCGTCTTCTTGCAGTGAAGACACTGATCTTTGTCTACTGCAAACTTATTCTGTTGAGGCTGATGGACATGAGCTTTTCCCTTATTCTTTGAGGAGAAGTTACTGTTGAAGTTCTTTTTCTTGTTGTCCTTCACATAGTTGATAGAACCACCATGTGAGGATTTAAATCTTTCCTCTTCTTGCACACACATAGCTATGCACTTTTCTAAGTCCCATTTCTCGGGCTGCATGTTGTAGTTGACAACAAAGGTGTCAAACTTTTTCGGCAAGGAAGCAAAAATCAAATGAATAAGGAACTCATCCTTGAGAGCCAAATCCATTGGTTTAAGCTTGGATGCCAAGTTGCTCATCCTTAGTATGTGTTCTCTTATGCCACTGCCACCACCAGAATACCTTTCTCACAAGTCGCTTAATCACCGTGTAGCATATGTCTTTGAAGAGCCAGTAAACTGACTCTTTATTTTCTCAAGGTACTCTGTGACAGTGTCACATTCTGCGATTGAGCCCACAATTGCAGGCTCAATCGTGTTCTTTATCACAGCCAAACATTTCTTGTTGGCAGTGACCCACTTTTTATGATCAAGATCATATGCCATTTTTATGGGAGCATAGTCCCTCTGTCTGGTCTACCAAGCAGCATCAGCCTCATTTTCATCCCTCACCGGCGCCACAGGCTCTGTGGGACACAAAGGTGGTGACTACCCACCCACCTCACCAAGATGAAGGCCAGTCAATCTTTTTCTTCCATTCACCGTAGTTATCTCCTTTGAGAACCGGATATCCTCGATGTAGCCCATCAAGGAGTATCCTCCTGAAAACACAATTCATATTCAGTGAGAACATTTAAACATAATTATATGCCTTATTTCCAACGTTGGTCAAAATACGACATACAATTTTATCTATGCATTAAATCTACATCACCGTTGGGCAGAAATAGAAATAATGCATAAAATCATCAATTAGAAATTATAATACTGTTATTATCAACGTTGGTATGAAAATAACAATATCATAATTCACAACAATTCTCAAAAAAATTAAATTCTCCCGTTGGTTCGAATTTAATTGAAAGAATAATCAATATTAACTTTTGTAGCGGAAGCATGAAATTATTCATACTCAGAAGCATTATTACTGTACTCATTTAATCTCTGAAAAATAACACGTTGGTGCAAAAATTTACAGAGATTTGAATCAAATTTTCATTCAAATTCACTCAAAAAAGCTTCTGAAAAACATTAAATCTCCTTTTTTCGGATTTGCTGTTCAAAACCCCAATTCAGCCCAAACCTTCGCACGCTCGCGGCCCATGCGGTCTCAGCCGTTGGATTCACATCCAACGGCTGCAAACCCGCGCAGCCACGTCCTTAGCGCCTCTGCGCTATCCATCAGCCGTCGGATTCGCATCCGACGGCTCTCGTTCTTCGCGGCCGAGCGTGCTCGCGCACAACCTAGGCCTGGGCCGCGAAAAGTCTCGCCCGCCTAGGCCGATTCCGCCACGGCGAGATCTCAGCCGTTGGTCGCCATCCGACGGGTGAGCGGCGTTTTCGCCCGATCAAAACCCTGCGCGCGGCGTCCGCCCCCGAAACCCTAGTTCATTCACTCCTCTCCCTCTCCCCCTCTTCAGCGTGGCGCCGAGCGAAACGCGAAGCGACGGCGGCGGCGACTTCGTCCACGCCGCCGGAGAAGGAGAAGACAGCGCCATCATGGCTCCTCGCCGCGTCGCGCTCTCCGAGAGGGCGCGCGCCGTCGAGCGGCTCCGTGTTGGCGCCCTGTCCCGCGCGTCGACGGTGGCCCCTCACGTGGAGCGCCGGCGAGCTCAAGGCTCGGCCGATCTCCCGCACGCCAGCGACGACGACGGCTAGGTAATTCTTTTCAGATCTAGGGTTTCCCCTTCTCTGTTCTTTTCTTGTTTTCCGTCTAGATCTTCGCCTAGGGTCGCTCTGATACCATTGTTAGTTTCTTTAGGATCTCCTAGGGTTTAGATCTAGCGGGTTCTTTGCTCTGGTTCTTGAGATAAAATCGAGAGGGAGAGAGGGGTACCAACCGTCCGATGTAGAGGGGGAGTTGGCCATCGCGGTTCGTCGGTGAAGTCTGCGCACAGGCAGCGACGGTCGGGGAAGAGGAGCGGCGTTTCCCTGGCGGCGGCGTCTCCCGGGCGGCTGGCGATCTGTAGGGAGGTAGAGGTGGCGGTGGTAGATCCCGTCGCTGGAGCGCCCCCTCTTAGATCGGGTCTAGGGTTTGTTGGTTGGGATGGTGGCGGCACGGTGAACCTTGGTATTCGTGCTGCCCCGGCCCCCACCTCTATTTATGTGGCGCTGGCGACAGGGGCCCATCAGCCTATTGGGCTGGGTGCCCCCGATCAGGGCGCGAACAAGGGGCGGGGCATTTGGCCGTTGGGCAAAATGCCCTGAGATCATTCTAACAACGCGTTCTGCGATTCTGCCGAGCTGGCGGCCCTGATGGTGAAAATAGCCGTGGGATCAGACTTTGGACGCAAGGCGGGCGAGAGGGAGAAATCGTGGCGCGCGTGCCCCGCGCGCAGTTGGATCGGACGTGGCCTTGCCCGCAGGTTCTGAGATTCGCTGATTCGCTCCTCACGCTGCGGCAGCGGCCACCACCCGTCAGAACGATCGCGCGCGCGCTGCGGGCTTGCTACTTTTTTTTGAACGAATGGCAGAAGAGCTGTCATTGTTCATTTCGTTAGGATGGAAGGAAAATCTGTACAAACAAAGAAAAAAGAAGAAAATTGTATATGGGTTTCGCCCCGCCGAGAAATTAATGGACAACAACACCACACCACACACGAGAAGAACCCCATCTAGAACACCTAGCTAAGGATCACTAACATTGAAGCTAGAGGTAAAACACCACCTAGCACAACACCGCCGCGACCAATTGATCAAGCACACTCGATCTCAATAACAACAACGTCGTGAGCCGAAGACGCCACAGATGTCCCCGATGCAACGCACTAACCCGCAGAGGGCACGGAACTCGCCGTCGCGAGACCTCCAACGCATTCACCACCATGACGCACACTGCATTGTCTCGACACGTCGCCAGCCCATCACACCGTTGTGCCACCCACACTCGCACCACTTCCGCGACACACCGCCGCCCTGAACGCGTTGTCGAGTGGTTTGACGCCGGTCAACCGCCGACGCGCGCCGCCTACCGCAATGCACCACTGCAGCGCTCGTGACGCACACCCACGCCGCTGTCGTGACCCTTCTGTCGAGGGGGCCATCGCCAACCAGAGCACCATGCGTTCTGCCCGCCGCGGCCCTCTACCGAGGGGCCCACCGTTGGCCAGAGCACCACATGCGTCGCCCGCCAACCAGAAGCATGCGCCACCTGTGCAGGAACACCGCCTACCACGCTGCCTCAACAACGCCCCGTTGGCTAAATAGTCCAAGTAAGCAAGGAATCTTACAGCGGCTTAGCCTCCATTGCCCAATTGTGTATCTCCACATGCGTAGATGCGCAGCGTCCAGAAGGAAGGGCGGGTGCACCAGTTGCTCGAACTATTGTAAGATGGCTACGTGGGCCCTGCTAGCGGCTAGCGGTGGAGTTGGATCCAAGTGGTGTGTCGTCGTCACCGTTAGGCTCGCAACGGAAGTTAAAGGCACACCTTACGGTGGAGCTCTATATCCTGGTGAGACCAAGTAATTACTTCTAAAAGCTAGAAGCATGCACAACATCCAGAAATATGATTCGCTCCTTACACCTAGCTAAAAAGTCTTCGTTACTTTTGAAAATCTAAAGCACGTGTAAACGTAGGAATCTGGGCGACTTAGAAGCTTTCAACCTTCCATAAGTCAGACAACCATACACAACATAACACTAGTCAATAGTTAGCACTTGGGCGTACAAAATTCACTTTTTTCAACCAAAAAGTAATTTAATAAACCAGATAGAAATAAATCATAAAGCATTGCACGCCAAAGCAACTTGAGCAAAATATAAAAAAAAATTAGACTGTAATAAGGACAATGACTCAATCAACCAAACATCACCACAAATGATGAGGAGAAATAACATCTAACACTACTCAATTAACCTCAAATCAAGGAAAATGGATTACCCCCAAAAGGGGCTCATAGATTCACACAACATCAAATTGACTAATGCTACCTATATGCAACACAGATATGACACTATAACTAAACCAGACGTCAACTTAAGGAGCAAATGTGCTACAAAAATCAAATCCTAATCTACAATTTCTAGGCCACATTTCATCAGCACATTGAACATATTAACCCTAGCAACAAAGTACAAACAAATTAGCACTACAAATCCACATCCCAAACATTGGAGGAGAGCATAAATCATCACAAAATAGAAGCTTCTATAGTTCAATGTCCAACCTTACCAAAGCCGTTGCTCCATTCAACATTGGCAACCACCGGATGGCGAATGCCTCTCTGTGCTTCGCTACCTGAGAGTTGAGCACGCGAGAGTGGATGTCAGTGAGCAACTGTCAGACCCGGGATTAATATCTCAGATCCTCTGTGCATTTCTAAACTAGTTCCATGATCAGTCGCTAGTTCACACAGTAAACAAACATGGTAACAAATTTATATCACAACTTTATTAATAAACAACAGAGTTGATTACAAAGGAGGCTTACAGGCCCACAAAAAATAAACACAGCGGAAAACGAAGATGTAGTAGGGTCCAGTTAATCTGCCACAGACAATCGACTGAGGTAGTGTAACACCCTCCCCTTCTTCCTCCCCTCTCCTCTCTCCCCCTTCCATCGGCTTGCGTTGACCCCGCCGCCAACCCCGTGCGTGCGCCGCCTCCCCACTGCCGTCCTCGTCGGGCCCCATTGCGCCAGTGGTCGTCCTCGCCGCTCGCGACTGCCCTGCTCCGCCGTCGCCACCCCCACCCACTCCACTACGCGAGTGCGCGTCCTCTCGCCGCCGCCGCCGCGCCGCCGCCGCCGTCACCCCCGCCGCACTGCCGCATCTCGTCCCGGCTCCCCCGGCACCGCTCCGCCGGTGCCCCACGCCCCGTACTTTGTCCCCCCCGCCGGCTATAAAGCTTCCCCTTCACCCCTGCTCCCATCTCTTTCCCCCCTTCTTCCCCAAGCAAAAGAATCCGAGGAGGAAGAAGCAAAGAAAGAGTGAAGGCCGAAGCACTTACCTCCGTCGTCGCCGTCGCCGCGCCACCGCCGTTGCTTTGGTGGCCCTCCTCGCCGTCTCCATCACCACCGGTAGAGCCTCCCCGGCCCTCTTCCTCCCCACCGCCGGCGCTGTGAGCTCTCGCTGACGCCGCCCCGAGCTCCTCCCCTCCCGCGTGTCGTCACCGCCGCCGCCCCGGTCCCTTTCCCCCCCTTCTGCCGCCCGAACGCCGCCCCCCCCGTTCTTTTCTTAGGGCAGCCCCCCCGTGGGCCGCGCCTCTCCCGTGGGCCGCGCCCCGCGCTGTGCGCCCGGTTTCGACCGAGTTGGGCCGGGCCGAATCTCGCGCCTTGGGCCGCCGGCCTTTTTCTATTTTTGTTGGATTTTCTTTCCTTTTTCTATTTTATTTCAAAAGTAAGACTTCAAGTATTCATAACTCCCCCATTTCAACTCCAAAAATTATAAAGTAAATTTCTAAAAATTTGTTAAATCAAAATCTTGCTAATGGCATAGGTCTTGTTCAATTTGGAGTTCATTTGGGTGTTCTTGTGTATTTATTGGTCCTTTTGCCTTTTGTATCTTTTTCCGGTACTTCGCCCGCGTAGAGTTCGGAGACACCGGAGACCTCCACGTTGATCAAGAACAAGACTACTCGGATACTCTTCCCTACACTCATGGCGAGTCAATACTTTGATCATATTGAGCCTACATTTTATGCAAATTATATTCTTTTAAAATAGCAAATTGCATGCTTTAATTCCTTAATCAAATGTATGTTAAAGCTTAAGATAGTTAATACCCATTTGATGATTAATTAATTATTATGCCATCCTTGACAACTTGAATCCCTTAAATTCCATTGTCACCCTAGTAACTATATGGTAATATTAGCTATAGGCTGTACTTAAGCGACATGCTAGACTTGCTTAAGTACTGGGACATTAAAATGTCCTAATCATCATCATTTCAAGCATAAAATGATTTGGGCGTCATTGCGGGTAAATGACCGAGATGGTTGAATTGTTGTATTTACATCTCAAAACCCTAAATCGCTAATACCCGTGCATGCGGATGGTAAGATGGTGGAGTGCGGATGGAGCACGAGAATGGCGGGAATGTGGTTGAGCCGTCCTGCACAACCCTAAGGACTTAATCTTGTCACGACCTCACATGTATAACAAGTACAACCATAAGTCGCAACAAACCGCGACTTGGCTTAGTACATTTATCAAATCACGAAAGTCACCTCACCGAGGGACAAAGGGGCAAAAGCTCAGGTATGTCGGGCTGGATGGGACACCGAGTCAAGGGTGAAGTTCACCAGTCGCTGAGGTGTAGCCACGCTACGCCAGTCGCTGAGGTGGACATCCCGCGCAACGTATGGGCGCAACCCCATATGGGTGAGATGATGGAAAGGACGAGATATTTAGAAAAGTTATTGTGACAACCTCTCGACTACACGACTACGGAATCGTGTAGGGCAACGAGTTAATTGTCTCTTGTGGGTAAAGTGTACAATCTCTGCAGAGTTATAAACTGTTTAAACAGCCGTGCCTACGGTCAAAGGCGGACATGGGAACTTAACTTGAGTTAGTTCTATTTCAAAAATCCTTTGTGGGTGGTATGAAAATTGTGGCGGGCTCACCTAGCCCTGAGAACGTTTTTCCTGTGTCTCCTTACCCAGTGTTGTTTAGTGGTGGACGTAACCACAATCAAAATAAGCATGAAGGTGGAGGGAACCTCTGCTGATATAAATATTGCACAATTATTCTCTTTAACCAAATGCAATTTGTTAAAATGCTAAGTGATAGGAATTTATAGTTATGATAATTGAAAACATTGCTTTAGCAAATAAAATAACCCGAGCCATCCTTGTTAAGCCTTGCATGTATATTATTGCATTGTGTGTTGGCTCGCGAGCACGAAGTTGTGCTAATTCTCGCTCTCCCCCAAACCCTTCAGATAACGCAGATGAAGGAGACTATGCCTACTACGAGGAACCAGAAGTACACGGGCATGGAGTCGATGAAGAATAGTCTAGGTTCTATAGTCTAGCTCTCGTCCCAGTCTAGCGGACTCATTGGTACTTATACATCCGATATTATCCGAGTCCTTGGTTAATATCGGTTGTACCTGAGTTGCCCTATCGCTTGCTGTGGAGAGTTAAGCCCTACCCCTTTTGCTTCCGCTATAGCTACCGCTGTCTTTTGTGATGTAATAAATTTGGCCTGTTCGGCCCGTATTGTAAAACCTGATCCGACGCGGTCTACGTGAACTCTTGTGTGTTAATTAATGAATGGTATGATTCTACGCCATGTATGAAATGGTTCAGCAATGTATCTGTGAGTGCTATCTACTGATCCAGGGAATATCACAGTGTTTTCACAGAGGATTCTGGATTAGGAAATCCAGTCCGACAGAGTCGGTATCGAGCATACGATCAGAGAGTCTTAGTTAGATTGGTCGTTGCCTTAAGGACTTGAGTCTTAATTTCAAAAATTAAGAAAAACTTTGACAAAATATAGTGTATTTATCGCTCTTACTCATCACTCTTAGTTCTCAGTACTTGTCTTTACTTCACTTAAGTTTTACTTTGTTACTTGACCTTTTCTGTTTTCAAAATTTGTAGATGGCTACCCGTCGTCGGATGGCAGTGGGACCTCCTCGTTCACGAGAGAACGAGGAGGATTCATGACATACTTTGCCACCGATGTCGTATTTTGGTTTTCCCGTCACCTACGCTCCGGTAGGATGACGAGGATCGAGACCCGCGAGTCCTGGACGATGGAGGTGTACCTCTCCGCCAGGGTCGGCGAGTTCACTTCTTACCTTTTAGGGGCCGAGGCACCCGGCCAGAGCCGCCATGACGCCATTCGGATGCCGCACGCGTTGCCTCCACCCGCTTGTGTTGGAAGTACGAGGATCTCTTGCTGAGGTCACCCTTCTGCTTATACCCGTATCTCCCTGATGAGGAGCGTGTCCCAGCAGTTTTCGACACCAGAGACGACGACCCCCGCATGACGCAGCAGGTCCAGCTTACGCAGGCGATGACAGCCACCATCACCGCTGCCATGGATGAGATCAGACAGCTTCGGACACTCCTCACCGGCGGCTATGCCCACTCGACACCCTTCGAGCAACATGATCGGGGTGATGAAGCTCACTCACCGCGATGCACAGAGAGGGATGTCTTTGCGATGAGAGAGGGACGCCGCTCTTGCAGTTGGCACGCCTCGCGCGCCGCTCTGGTCCCTCGCCCGGCCCGGTTGCACCGTCTGCCGCCCCGTCCTCGATGCCGAGCCGACGTTCCCGCCTAGAGGACCCGCCTCGCCTCACAAAGACGCAAGAAGGTGCGCCGCCGCCGTCGGCCGTCTCTGGGAGAGTCCACCGTGGACGCAGCCCCGATCCACCGCCCGGATTCGACGAGTCCAGCCGTGGACGCCACCTCGGCGTTCACGTTCTTGCCCCGTTCGCGAGCTTGATCGAGCCGTTCGTTCGCTCCGGCAATCCGTATCACTTTGTGGTCACCCCGGAAGAGCAATTGTCAGATTAGTTTAGGTTAGCTAGCAGTGCTTGCTGAGCAGTCTTTTGGGTTGCAAGCACTTTTGTTTCTTTCTTTTGTAGACGATGTGTTTGTATTCTGTGTCATGACTTAGCTTAGCGTATAAGCTTTGTTCGAGAGTCATGTAACACTTAACCCCCTTAATATAGTGTAGCCGCTCTAGGCTTTGTATTGTACTTGTTTTGTTCTTCTTGGTTGGTTTTGTTCTTGCCTGTGTGTGCCTTAGAGGGCTAGTGAACCCTCATATACTCCCTCTAGTTCTAAGCTTCAGAGTTTCTTCAGGATGCCGCCAAGAAGAGCTGCCGCCCCAGTCCGTGGAGCCTTCGCCGTAGGTCGAGGAAGAGGTCGTCGTGGCCAAGGCCGAGGACATGATCCGCCTCCTCCACCACCAAGAAACCCAACAATGACTCAAGTCATGTTTCAAAGATTCAGATTCTTCAGCGCTACTAAGCAATCAGCAGATCGATCACCAATGCAACTCCAAGTCCGCGGACTTTCTCGGGACTGCACCTCTCACCTTTGCCGCAGCCAATGAACCTCTAGAAGTCAAGATTGGCTCGGGGACATCGAGAAGAAACTTCGCCTTGCCCGCCGCTCAAATGAGGACAAGGTGGATTTCGCCACCCATCAGCTGAAAGGCGTCGCCGCTGCCTGGTGGGAGAATTACCTTGCCGCCCGAGGTGCTGAGAGTCCAGAAGAAGAAGAAGCAGAAGAAGCACTAGAAGCCGCAAAGATCCGCGATCGAGTTCCACTAGTCCTGCGCACGCGCAGCAGAGAAGAAGATGTTGAAATACAACAAGCAGAAATCGAACCCGCATGGCAGCCAATTCCATGGGAGGAATTCAAAGTCGCTTTCAGAGCCAACTTCGTACCAGCTGGAACAATGAGATTGAAGAAGAACAACTTCAGAGCTCTCAAGCAGGGTCAGATGTCAGTAAATGAGTATCTAACCAAGTTTAACCACTTGCTCGCTCGCCCCAATGATGTAGCCGATGAAGAAGAGAAAATCGACCGCTTTGTGGAAGGAATGCGTGAAGACATGAGAGGACAGCTTATCCTCCACGACATCTCGACTTCCAAAGAATTGGTCAATAAAGCCCTCATTTGTGAAAAATGAGAAGAAGATCATGAGATTAGCCGCAAAGAAAGATGTCATTTCGGAGGCCACGGGTAGTTTTCCCAAGTCTACATTCCAAGGCGCTTCATCTTTCGATCGTCTGCGACCTCCTCTCGAAAAACTCAAGTTTCCACCCCGCGTCCCCAAGGAAGTGGATTCGTGCTCTCCGCCCGCGAGCAACCAGCAGCGAGCCAACCCAAAGAAGAAACCTCCACTGCTTCGCTTGTGGAGAAAAAGGACACTTCGCCAATCGTTGTCCTACCCGTCAGAATGCTCCAGCAAGGCTCAACACAGGAGTAACGCCAGTTCAAGGCAGGACCCCAGCCCCAAGCAAGAGTCACCAGACTTCACAGGCATCGAGGTCTACACCAACACAAAGCCATGGCCGTGTGAACCACGTCACAGCCGAGGAAGCTCAAGATGCCTCAGGAGTACTAATGGGTACGTTCCCTGTTAATTCAGTACCCGCACAAGTTTTGTTTGATTCTGGAGCTTCGCACTCTTTTATTTCAAGAAAGTTTGTTGAAAGGCTTAAGTTGCCAACCTATAAGTTAAAGAAACCCGTGGTACTTAGCTCACCCGGGGGACCCCTTTATGCTACCTCAGTCAGTCCCAGGGTAGAAATTGCTATGGAACATTCCGGATTCCTAGCAAACCTTCTGGTGCTAGAATCCCAAACCTTGGATATCATCCTAGGGATGGATTGGTTGGCCAAATATCAAGGATTATTAGATTGCGCCAACAGAAAAGTGGTGCTCACCAAGAACCCAGAGACCACAATAAGAGTTAGTGTGGATCGTTCCTCTCCCTTGAACAGAACACTCCACCACCTTGGTGAGTTGTCCCTAGAGACAACGCCTGTGGTTCAAGCTTACCCCGATGTCTTCCCAGAAGAACTACTGCATGCCACCGCATGAGATGTCGAGTTTGTCATCAACGTGAAGCCAGGGACAGCCCCAATTGCTAAGAGACCATACCAATGGCCGATGAGCTTGAAGAATTGAAGACGCAGATTGAAGATTTGCAAGAAAAAGGTTTCATTAGACCTAGCTCATCCCCGGGTTCGCCAAAGGCTTTTGTAAAGAAGAAAGATGGCACCGCCAGATTATGTGTGGATTACTGAGCACTCAATGAGGTGACCATCAAGAACAAGTATCCCTTACCTCGCATTGATGACCTGTTCGATCAGTTGACAGGGATATCAGTTTTCTCCAAGATAGACCTGAGGTTAGGATACCACCAGCTTAAGATTAGGAATGAGGATATTCCTAAAACGACTTTCACCACCTTGGTCCGCTCTGTATGAGTTCACTTTGTCATGCCGTTTGGCTTGACCAATGCGCCAGCCTACTTCATGAACCTCATGAACAAAGTATTCATGGAATACTTAGACAAGTTTGTTGTCGTGTTCATAGACGACATCTTGATCTACTCAAATACCGATGAAGAATATGCCGAACACTTGCAATTGGTCTTAGAAAAGCTTAAGGAGAACCAGCTTTATGCCAAGTACAGTAAATGTGAATTTTGGTTTCATGAAATCGCTTCTGACACATCATATCCACTGGAGGAATTGCAATGACCCATCCAAAGTAGAAGTCAGAATGGAATGGAAGCACCCACCTCGAGAATCGAAGTGCGTAGTTTTCTCGGTTTGGCCGGATACTACCGACGCTTCATAGAAGGGTTCTCCAAGCTATCCAAGCCAATGACCCACCTGCTTAAAAAGGAAAAGAAGTACGAATGGACAGAAGCTTGTGAAAGGAGTTTCCAAGAACTGAAGAAGAAGTTAACTTCAGCCCCAGTGTTAATCCTGCTAGACATACATCAAGACTTCGAAGTCTATTGTGATGCATCGCGCCAAGGTCTTAGTTGCGTGCTCATGCAAGGAGGAAAAGTTGTAGCTTATGCTTCAAGACAACTCCATCCTCACAAAGACAACTATCCAACTCATGATTTGGAATTAGCAGCAGTAGTGCATGCCTTAAAAATTTGGCGGCATTACTTGATTGGAAATCATTGTGATATCTACACAGACCACAAGAGTCTCAAGTACATTTTCACCCAATCAGATCTCAACCTTCGACAAAGGAGATGGTTAGAGTTAATAAAGGATTATAACTTGAATGTCCATTACCATCCTGGAAAGGCTAATGTAGTTGCTGATGCATTAAGTCGTAAATCCTATTGCAGTAATGTCATGATTCAAGAGCATCAGCCTGAGCTCTACAAGGAATTTGAAGCCCTCAACCTTGAGTTAATAGAGCAAGGCACCCTAGCCACAATAGAAGCGTATCCAACTCTAGAAGAGCAAATCAAGACCGCTCAAGAAGGACATCCTGGAGTCCAGAGATTCAAGCATCTCATGGCAAAAGGAAAAACCCCTAAGATGTCAGAAGATCAGCAGGGAATCCTATGGTATGGGAAATGACTCTTTGTTCCCCACCAGAAGGAACTCAAGGATTTGATTCTAAAAGAAGCTCACACTCACACACTGCACTCCAGCAGCACCAAGATGTATCAAGACATGAAGATGTTGTATTGGTGGTCGCGAATGAAAAGAGATATCGCGAATATGTAGCTTGTTGTGACGTATGTCAACGAATCAAGGCTGAACATCAAAGACCAGCGGATTGCTACAACCCCTACAAATCCTCGGTGGAAATGGGAAGAAATCGAATGGATTTTATTACCGGTTTGCCTCGAACCAGTGTCCGATGTGACTTGGTATGGGTTATAGTTGATGATTGACTAAAGTCGCCCACTTTATCCTGTAAAGACAACCTACAAGGGAGACAAGTTAGCCGAGCCGTACATGGCTCGTGATTGTGTGTTTGCATGGAGTACCCAAGAGGATAGTCTCCGATCGAGGATCTCAATTTACCTCGCATTTACGGGCTAGTTTGCATGATGCCCTTGGAACCCACCGGATTTCAAGACACGATCACCCTCAAACCGATGGTCGACGGAAAGAACAAATCGATTCTAGAAGACATGCTTCGAGCTTGTGCTTTGGAATTTCTCAGATCGAAAAGTGTCTACCGTATGCCGAGTTTGCATACAATAATAGTTATCACCAAGTCTGAAAATGTCCCCATTTGAAGCGCTCTATGGGAGAAAATGCGAACCCTTTGCATTGGTCGAATCGTGAAGGATATGTCTTCGACCGATACTCAAGCAAGCCAAGAGAAAGTTCGACCGATCGAGATCGCCTTCAAGCCGCTCAATCAAGACAAAGAGTTATGCCGACAACCGTCGAAGAGAATTAACCTTTGAAGTTGGAGATGCTGTGTATCTCAAGGTATCGCCACTCGTGGAACCCAAGATTCAAGGTTAAAGGCAAGCTCGCCCCAAGATACATAGGCCCATTTCCAATCACCGCCAAGCGAGGAGAAGTAGCCTATCAACCGAGTTGCCCGTCAATTTGTCGACATCCACAACGTGTTCCATGTCTCTCACTCAAGAAATGTCTCGAGTACCAAGAGCGGACTCTAGTCGGCCATCGCACTCGAGAAAGATCTGACTTACCCGGAGCATCCAATCAAGATTCTTAACGTCGTGGAGAAGCAAACCAGACGCCAAATCATCCGCCTTTGCAAAGTTCAATGGAGCAATCACTCAAAGAAAAGAAGCCACCGGGAGCACGAAGATCGCCTAAAGTTGGACTTTCCGCCCTCGTTCTCGAGCGATCGAATCTCGGGTCGAGATTCCGTTTAAGGTGGGTAGGTTTGTAACACCCTCCCCTTCTTCCTCCCCTCTCCTCTCTCCCCCTTCCGTCGGCTTGCGTTGACCCCGCGCCGTCAACCCCGTGCGTGCGTCGCCTCCCCACCGCCGTCCTCGCCGGGCCCCATTGCGCCGCTGGTCGCCCCGCCGCCGCGACGCCTCGCTCGCCGTCGCCTCCCCACCCACTCCACTAAGCGAGTGCGCGTCCTCTCGCCCGTCGCCCGTCGCGCGTCGCTCGTCGCCCGTCACCCTGCCGCACCTGCCCGCGCCTCGCCCGGGCTCCCAGCACCGCTCCGCCGGTGCCCCACGCCCCCTGGTACCCTTGTCCTCCCCGCCGCTATAAAGCTTCCCCCCTTCAGCCCCGTTCCCCATCTCTTTCCCCCCTTCTTCCCCAAGCAAAAGAATCCGAGGAGGAAGAAGCAAAGAAAGAGTGAAGGCCGAAGCACTTACCTCCGTCGTCGCCGTCGCCGCGCCACCGCCGTTGCTTTGGTGGCCCTCCTCGCCGTCTCCATCGCCACCGGTAGAGCCTCCCCGGCCCGCTTCCTCCCCACCGCCGGCGCTGTGAGCTCTCGCTGACGCCGCCCACAAGAGATAATCAACTTTCAAAGTCCGTCTGACACACTTCCGAAGGTGTGCGACTAAGTGATTATCACGAGGCCTTTACAATGCGTCATTCCACCGCAGTTACCCCTCGCTAAGGTTTCGCCACCCCCTTTGGAATAAAGACCTCCGGGTTCGGGCCCCCTCTTGCGCTAGGTGGGACTAACATAAGTCGTAACATGACTACCCTTTGCATCTGTAGGGAACGACCACGGTGAAACATTGCAGATTAATTAGCCAGGTCCTGCCCATACAAGACATGTGGTAGTACGATAAGGCATAGCATCATGCGCTCGAAGACCGGTCCTTAACTGACTTGGGCAACTTTCCAACAAAACTCATGGGCCTCAACCATACCCGATTGAGCCCGTGCATGAAATGCACCCACCAAACATCCATTATGCCCAAGTCTAAACCCATTTCCATTTTATTTTTCCAGTATAAGCATTTTATGAACCTTCTATTGCAAAACAACACCATATATCCAATTCAAATCATATTTGAAAGATTTGGCTAAAAACTTCCCAAATACAAGATTTGATCTAAACATTGGCTAAGCATATGATTAATTTTAGTACCATTCCCTCTAATGGTGACAAAGTATTCATATTCAACATTCAAATTGGCCATACAAAGGAAATTTGAATAACTAGGTAATTAAAACAGGGAATTAAAATAATTGTATAAACATATGCATGCAGTAATAATTTAAAATAGAATATAAATAATTTGAAATAATGGGATCAATATGATCAAGGGTATAACTTGCCTTGCTTGATTGAACGCTGCTCTCAAACGACGTCGAAATCTGACTCTCCGAAGTCGTCGAAATCTATACGCGAAATAAGCCAAATTCAAATAAAATTCAAAAAACAACTCAAATGAACTCCAAATTAAATAATTTTGGTTTATATAGCTAGGTTATAATTTTATAAAGATTTTGCAACTTGAAACACCCAATTTGGAGTTCAAATGCAAAAGATATGAATTTTAGAAGATTGGAATTACATGAAATGATGAATTAGGGTTTAAGGGAATTATTGGTCAAATGAACCCAAAATTAAATAATTTTGGTTTAGATGGCTAGATCTTGATTTTATAAAAATTTAGGAATTTGAATCGACGAAATCGGAGTTCGTATGAAGGAGAACGAACCCCGGGAAGTTCTAAATATAAGAAACCCTAATTTCCAGATTTTATTGAATTTCCCAAATTATTTTTCTAAAGGAAATTTGGTTTATTGCGCAAGATGACATCAGCAGCTGATTTTCGGGATTTGAAATAACTTCTGACTTGTGGGCCCCATGTGTCATAGACACGGCCCACGGTAGACTAGTTCCATCGAGTCAGGGGCGAGCCGGTGCGGTGGACCTGCCACGCGGGCGCTGACCCAGTGTGACACGCGGACGCCACATGGGCAAAGGAGTCGACGTGGCGCTGAGGTGGCGAGCTGACCGTGACGCCACATCACCTCGACGACAAAGAGGGTTCTGGACGAACTGACAACGGCGAGCGGCGGCGCGGGACCAGCGGCGAGTGATACCAGTGTGACGGAAAGGCTATTGCGCATCTACAGAGATACTCACTGTTGGTAGGGGTTGACTGAGGTGGCCGGCGGCGAGCTTTTGGCGGCGGGGACCTTCGGGTGTTGACGGCATTGGTGATCCGGCGGCCTTTTGTCGACGTGGATGATCGCCAGAGATGGATCGTGGCACGCTGATGACGACGGTGTGGTCGATGAAGTAAGGGCGTCACTGACGGCGAGGTAATCGGTGACGAGAGCTTCGGTGGCCGACGAACTAAACTACGAATTCCGGCGGCTAGAAGCGGCGGGAGGTTACAAGGGTAGAGGGGATGAGATGAGGGAGTAGAGGCGCACCCGGGGCGCTACTTATAGGGGCGCGGGCGGGGTTCAATCGCCGTGGAGGGCACGAAGGCCGCGCGGCATCTCCGGTGCAATTATAGCAATCCAGGCCAGAGATGGAGGGGGATAACGGGTGAAATGGGAGCGGCGTGATGTGGGGGAGTTAATGCGCGCATCCACACATGGAAGGGAGGCGTGAATCGCGGCGGTGATGGAGCTCTACGCGGGCGCTAATGGCGGCCGTGTGCGGGAGCTGGAGGAAGAAGACGCGGGGAGGAAGAAGCAGTGCGGGCCGTCGGATGGCGATCTGACGGTGTGGACGAGACCGGGAGCGGCGGGTGGCGTGGAGCGGTGGTGGCTGTCCGATGTGAATCGGACGGTGGGCGGGGAGAGGGGGAGCGGGCGAGTGGGCTGGCGGTTGCGCGAGCCAAGCGGGCCAGGGAGGAGGGGAATAGGGAAATGGGCCGGAAGGTTTAGGCCCAAAAGGGTTTTAAGATTTTAAATTGATTTAATTCCAGAAATTCAAAATGGCTTTAGAAAATAGCAAATAAATTCAGAAATCGTGAGAAAATTCACAGAAATTCCCTTATTTATTTTGGACTTAATAAAAATAGTTCCAACTTATAATTGGCTATAGTTTTTGCACATAAATTTTTTTGGCTTTAAATTACTTAGGAAAAAGCTTTTAAAAACTCAGAAAATTCTAGAAATTAATTTAAAATTTATTTTCCAGATCAAACCAACTGAAACTTCAAGAACTTCAAGTAAATTTTAAATTTTGACTTTTAAAACTTCAGGAATTCAAATAAGGCAATCAAACTCTTTCAAATTTCAGAACAACCAATGAAACAATAATTTTATTTTATTTTATTTTAGTAACAACACTTTGGGATGTTACTGACAATCCAAATACTTGATTGTCGATTTGTCGCTAAGCGCCATGAATCACTGCACCCCAACACCTATCTCTATACTTCTCTCCTCCTTCCCTCCCTCTCTCTCTCTTACAGACAAGGAAGACTTAGGAAGAGATAGACAGACACATAGTTCATGAGCTCATGGTAACGGGTTGGGTTTGCACAAAACAACCAATAAGCACAGCGAGTCCGTTAATCTTAGGCTGGTACTGTACAATCTCAAAGCAAATCAAAGGGTCGAAAAATCGATTGAAACTTAACATATTTTCAGGCAATTCCGTTATCTTTACTACATAAAAAGAAGTAATAGTGGTTGGTACCGTACAATCTCAAAGCAAATCAAAGGGTCGAAAAATCGATTGAAACTTAACATATTTTCAGGCAATTCCGTTATCTTTACTACATAAAAAGAAGTAATAGTGGTTGGTACGTCCTTCATTTGCTCCCCTCCCACCTCTCATGAAATAGCCACGCTGATTTGTGGCCCTCCCCACATGCCTTCACGTTTTATCTCCCTCGTGGTCGATTTTTTACACCAACTTGTGGTTATGCCATCGTTATTCCCCCGTGTGCCACCCCGCCCCCAACGCCGCCCTCGCGTCCACCCTCTGTCCTCACCGCCATGTTCGCCATCGCCGTCAAGCATCATGCTCATCCTTCAACACCGTCATCCTCTCGTCGATTCTCAACCTGCACCATCATGCTTGCCACCGCCACCGCCTGCACACCTACTAGACCGATGCTCTCCCTTACTCCATCAGCGAGGTAGAGCTCCTCCGTCATTGACGTGATGAAGTTGTAGATAGTTCTACGACGCTCCAGACTCACGGCCCCAAATCAGCCTAACGACTCATTGGTTCACTGTCCACCGGTCACTCGACAAAAAGCGATGGCGTCCTCGAGGTCGATTGATCCACTTTACTACAGCACCACCACCAGATTTGCCAAGATGGTGAGCAGTAATAACGTGGTGGGGGCACGCACGTCATGGAGAAGGCCAAGGCTGCGTGCTCAGGTGGACATCGCAATTGTGCTACGGTTTGTTGCGATTTTTGGCATGTTTGTTACTAAGGTTTGTAGTGATCTGTTCCACGGTAGAACACTCCATGCTAAAGACAGGGGGATCAATAATTCAATGTTGCTGCTAGTCCAATACGATGATTAGATCAGAGGAATAATTAAGGCGAACTATTGCCAATCTACCATCTTCATCAAGTTGCAAAGGTAACAAGTTTATCATACAGATTGCTTCCTTGATTAAACTACGACCAATCCATCTTCCAAGACCCCTCTTTCTGTGTTGTCCCAGCTGTTCGTATTTATTCCAACTGCTGTTGAGTAGCCATTGTCGTAGCCATTGTGGCTTCCTACCCCTAGACCAGCCACCTTTGCTTTGTCCCTGCTCGACAGTCGTGTTGGAGGTGGGGGTTCCAATGGCGGGCAAAGACAGATCAACAATTGGCAATAGGTGTGATGGAAGAGAGGGGAGAGGGAAAAGATGGAATTGGGGTATTTTCGTCTTCCGATTAAAAATGTTACAATTCAACACATGTGATTGGTCAAATCGTTGCATGTATGTTGCATGCGCTAAACTAGGAATTATTTGAGCTGTGTTGTATAATCGAGGTCGCGTTGCCGACAAACGAAGTTTTCAACTCACAAATAATAAACAATAAAAAAGAACACAAGGATGTAGTCCCAACCTTATCTCTTTATTGATCTCTTTGCCCATAGGCTTGTGGGTACAATAAGAGTCCCCTACCCCCCTTTTATATAGGAGGAGGAGGTCTCCCTTTATTCATGAATAAGCAATATAGGACTAAACTAACTAATGGGTCATGTGGATCAATGCCCCCCTAATGGATCTTTGTTTAGGTAAAGTGTCCACACATAATTGGGCCTCGGAAATGGGCCAATATACAACACTCCTCCTTCAACACTTTGTCAACACCATGCTCATGTCTCATCAAAAACTTCTTCTGAAAACCCAGTGGAAAAAAAAAGGTAAGAAGAAAAGAGTACATAGCTCGTGTTCTTGCCATTGCACATGCCGCATCATTAAAAACCTTCGAATGAGAAAACCCATAGGGACAAACCACAAACAAGGGAAAAAGAGTACACCATTTATTCATCCAATGATGAACATATATGAAGATCATATATCTCCCCCTGAATACAACTCTTTGTGTCTTCTCATACCAATACCACAGATAAGTTTCTCAAAACTTGGTCATAGCAAGGCCTTAGTAAACAAATACGCAAGATTCTCACTTGATTGGATTTTATGTATTTCTATATTCCATTTTCCTACTACTCATATGGGTAGAAGTATTTAGGGAGTATATGTTTTGTCATATGCGTCTTGATATATCTATTCTTTATTTGTGCAATGCAAGTCGCATTATCCTCATGGAGGATATAGGAGTTTTATCCACCTCTAAACCACAAGACTTTTGGATATGGTGAATTAGTATTCTAAGCTATATGTAGTCGCAAGTTGTCTTATATAGTGTAATGATCTCAGCATGATTAGTTGATGTAATAACAATCGATTGTTTTACAGATCTCCAATAGATGTTGTAGAACCACTTAGAAAGACGTATCCAGTCTGTTACTTGGTATTATAGGGTGCAGAAAGTTACCTAGTGTATGAGTAACCCTTCAATCTTATATCTTGACCACTGGGATAAAAGAATCCAAGATCAGTTGTTCCCCTAAGGTACCTGAGGATTCCCTTAATTTCATTCCAATGCCTCTTCATAAGCTCAGGACTATATCTTGCTAAATAATTTACTGAAAATGCAATATCAGGCCTGGTATAATTAACAAGGTATAACAATTTTCCAATAGCACTTAAATATGGGGTTTCGAGCCCTAATATAAACTCATTCTCTCGTCTACATCCATATGGATATTTCTCCATTTCCAGTGACCTAACGATCATGGATGCACCCAGTGGATGAGGTTTATCAAGATAAAATCTCTCCAACACTTTCTTGGTGTAGGTGGTGTGATGCGAAAATATGCCTTGCACAAATTTTCAATCTACAACCCGAGACAGATTTGGTTTCACTCAAATCTTTTATCTCGAATTCGTCTTTAAGTATGAGCCCCCTTCGAGAATGTCTTCCATTTTTTGAATTATGTTCAAGTCCATTCTTGGATTTCTTTTATGAACACGTACAGACAAACTTTGTGGTTTATGTATCCCTTTTGTAAAAGGAATTTACTCAGTCGGTTGTACCACATACGACCTAACTGTTTCAACCTGTATAGTGACTTTTGCAACTTAACACCATACATGCTGTGGTGTTCATTCTCGGTCACACATGAGACTTTTAGTCCCTCTGGAATCTTCACGAAGATTTCAGAATCTAATAGCCTGTATAAATATGCAGTCATGGCATCCATAAGTTTTATTTTTAAATTCATTCCTGTTGCCATAGCTATAAGGTATCGAATGTTGTGCCATCCATTATAGGAGAGTAAGTTTCATCGAAATTGATGTCGAGTCTCTACGTGATCCCTTGTACTACTAATCTCGCTTTGTATTTCACCACTTTGTTATGTTCATTCCTCTTTCTTATGAACACATACTTGTGTCCAACAGGAATAATATCATGAGGTGTTTTGACAACAGGTCCAAAGACTTTGCTCTTATTAAGTGAGTTTAGTTCATTCTTCATTGCTTCCTTTCATTTACCCCAATCTTGACGATTCTTGCATTCGCAATCTTCTTTGGTTTTGGATCCGATTCAATATGGAAGACCCTGTTTAAGATGAAGCAGCTGCTATTAGCACCCATTTGTCTATAAAAGACTTCTCGTGTTTCCACATAGTTTGTGAAAAACATTTTGTCCAATTCAATTGGAACTTTATTTAAATCTATTATCTCTCCACTATTTCCCAAAATGGTAGAGTCTAATTGTTTCATTGCCTAGTGTCGACAGGTGCGCTTCCCCTTCACTTGTCACCTGTCCCTGTACTCTAGCAAGGGGCGTCTCCCCATCTGCTCCGGTACATGGCATCACCCATCGTGTCTTCACACGGGGTGTAACATCTGTTGGATATTTCTCATTCATGATCGGTTCATGGAGTTCCTCCCCCTGTTGAATACATCTCTTTTGTAGACGTCTTCGCGGTTTGAGATCCTTTGATCCAGGAGGTCTCCCCCTGTTCTTACTAAGAGTGGTGGAGTCAGATGCAGAACCCAAAACCCGAGATGGTTCTACTCTTTTAGGTGCATTTACCGCTAGTATATGCGACTTTATAACTCCTTTATGATCTGTGAATGAATATGGCAACTGATTTACAAGATTTTGCAAATCTATTATCCTCTGAACCTCTTGTTCAGAGTTCTTAGTGTGTGGATTGTTATTATAAAGACTAATATTATTCCATGATAGTTCCCAGCATTCCAACTTGGGGTCCTTTCATCCCCCTAATGCTGAGAATAGTTCTTCATTAAATACAGTGTCAGTGTATCTTGCTTTTAGCAAATCCCCTGTCATGGGCTTCAAATACTTTATTATAGACAGATATTCAAATCCCACATAAATTCCCATTGACGTATGTTGAGGAGGTGAGATAGGTATGTAAATGACACAATCGAATTTACACACATAGGAAATACTTGACTCTTTCCCACGTACTAGTTGGAAAGGTGACAACTTATGGTATACGGATGTCCAGAATCATATTAATGTTGATGCATGTACTACGACATGTCCCCAACATGTAGTTGGTAGACTGTATCTCATTAACAAGGGTCTAGCGATCATCTTGATTAATGACTCAGAAAGTCTATTTTGAGTATGAACACAAGGGACAGAATATTCCGCTGTTATGTCTAAGGCCATGCAATAGTCATTAAATTCTTTTTGAGTAAACTCTCCAGCATTATCCATTCTTATGGATTGATCCTCTCGTTTGGAAACTTTGCCCATAGTGCAATTATTTGTGAAATCAGGTTGGCAAAGGCGTGATTCCTAGTGGATAATAAATATACATGCCTCCGTCGAGTGGATGCGTCTATTAGTACCATAAAGTAATTGAATGGCCCAAACATGGGCTCTATAGGTTCGCATATACCCCCTAAATTCTCTCAAGGAAATCAGGCAATTCATCCTTGATCTTATGATACAAGGGTCTTATAATCAATTTGCCTTTCGTATAGGCTTCATACACAAAGTGTGATAGATAATGGATGTCTTTGGACTTCAAGTTGTGTCCAATGTATGTTGTAGTATTTAGCACATCTTATTGTCTCCAAGATGACCCAAACGTTTATGCCACATTCTAAATAGCTCATGGTCTTTAACCGGATGCTCATTACAACATATTCTTCATCACATTTTATTAACGTAGTACAATCCGAGGAGAACGTAGGGAGTTTCTCTACTACTTTCGATACCTCTTTGTTAGTGATGAGAATGTACTCGAATCATTCTCTTGCTTTGTTTCCACGTGAAACCATTATTTCGATATATTTGAAATTTAATAGAGTTCTAGTTGAGTCCGGAACAATAATGCAATCTCAATGACTATTTTTGTTCCCATCAGTATGACTATTGTGGCTCTTCCAGCACTCCACAGATACCACAATTGCCAACTATGGTCATAATATTGCCGCCTTAGAATCAAGGTCCAAAATACATTATATCCCTTAGGATAGAATTTATAGTACAAATGTCCACAAGATGAGTCATGTTCTCCCACCATTGTACGCCAATTATAAGCAGTGAGATAAATAATTTACATGAAAAAGTATTGCATACGCATAAATGCAAACATAAGACATGCAAATGCAATGATATCAGATTTATTTCATGAACTAAAGATTACAATAAGTAATTTTAATTTCTAATAGTAATATTGTTGACTAATTTAGTATTAACAAAATTTGGTGTTCAATTTTCTAACACCATCCTAAACACACCATGAATTGACTTCTAAATTTAAGGGGATAATGAATATTAGTTCTTATGACTCTCTTGATCCTTTTCTGGATGGATATCCAATAACTCATCATCTAGTAGAGGAGAATATTTGTCATCATATATCGTATCATCGCACGATTCTTCCTCTAATATTAGTTGATGGGTTTCATTCTCCACTTGCTCTCCTTCTCACGGCGCTCCAAAAAGTGAGTTTCGGTGTATTCTCGCATTTCTTTCTTTGAGACTCTTGATAGAGCTCCACCAGATGTTTAGATGTCTTGCAACCTTTTGCCCAGTGACCTATAATACCCCGTTCATACAATAGAAAATTAAATGAATTAGAGAGGAAATTAAATAGAATTAAAAAAAAATTGGAATTGCAACTTTTTTAGAGGGGGAAAAAAACCTTGGCCTTCGACCCACGACCCCTTGGCCCAAGTGGTCCGGTCACCCACATAAGAATGAGGGAGGGTGTCACATCCTTAGTTAATAAAGAATTTATTATGCATCTCATGAGCATACATCATGTTTTCAAGCATTGACATTATATATTGCACTTGAAAATCTCAATAAAGACTATACATATACTTCAAATTTGAAATTCCAAAGGAAATTAGTAACAAAAACATATGATCATCCTCTGGAAATAATTTATTCAAATACTACATTAATTATTATGAATTACTATATTTTTTCCCAAATTTTTGGGACTGAATTCAAACCATAGAAAATTTAAACTCAATACAATGACCTATCCTAAGTTTAAATTTATATTATACAAAATATATCACGAACATTAAGTTTTTATAATTTTTATGAGCACTAGACCTTCCCAGAAACCTCTCTGAATTATTTGAGATTTTTAGGAAATTTATTTCTATTTATAAGTCACTAGTCAAAGTAGGGAAGAAGATTTAAATCTCAGTCAACCTATTTAGACTGATTTAACCTAAGCCATTCAGACCGTCCGATCTTGATCGAAGATCCACACGGCGTGCGTTCGCACATCCAATGCACTCACGCACTCGGTCATCCGATTGAAATCATGTGGTCCACACAGGTCGCCCGTCCAACCATTACTCACACGTTCTAGCCGTTCGATTAAGATCCAACGTTCCGCTTCGACCTGATTGAGCCCAACCCCCTAACTGTACCGACCGCGCCACCCTTCGACTCGCTCCACGCTGAGCCGTTGACCTACGAGCCCGCGTTGTCAACTCCTTCTCCTATCTCGCGCAGGGCGCGCTCAGGTGCTGAAGGCCACGCATTCGCGAGCTCCTGTGTCGCGCCAGTAACGCCGTGAGCCACCACGGTCGTTGACCACTCTTCGAGCTCCACCAGCTAACGTCGCCTCCAGAGCCATCACTCACCCAGCATAAAACTCCCTCAAACCCTAATTCCTCCACACTTCTCCTCTTTTCGGCTGAGGAGAGGGAGGCTCACATCTGCGCCATTAACTGGTAAGCTCCTCCTGGGTGCATCCTCTCAACTCTAGGTTCAATATGTTTCCATTTCTGCTAACCTCAGCTCATGCGGTTGCTTGTAGTTTCTAGTCCATCCTCGTTCCCTCGACAGTTTCCAGAGCACGTCCCCGAGGACCTCGTCACGCTTTCCTAGTCTCCTAGAGGTATTGACCTAAACCTTGCACGTTATCTTGTGCCTCTAGACATAAGATTGATTTCCCCTAACTTTATTTCAATAATGCACGACAGGGTCTTGTTGAATTGAAGCTTTGATCCATTTCAGCCAAAGAACACCCCTTCACCTCCCACCTTGATCTGGTAACACATTCTTCGATTCATTTCTCCTATAGCATCCTCATGTGATCTGTTAGCTATCCCGACCATTCACCTTCCTTGGTTTTCACTAGAACGATGCCTCCTCATAGAGCCATGCCGCTGTCGTTGTCTTCTCCGGCGCCGACGCTGCTCTAGTCATCTCCAGGCTTCCTCGACCCTCTCCTAGTCTCAGGTAACATCCTAGTAGTCCTTAGATGCATGGCACCTGCTTTTGTGGACAATGCGAGATCTTTTGTTGCATGTACTTTCGCCATAGCTCACCATTGCTTCTCTCCGTCTAGCCGTTGCAGACGGGCCACCTCAGCTGCCGTAACCACTTCCATTAGGTTTGCATGGCTATTGTGAATCTTTTCCAGGCATTGGCCGGCTTCGCCGTGGCGCGTAACACCGGCGAGCCGTCGAGCAATCGCGCAGCCGGGAAATCCGTTGTCGCATCGTGACGTGCAATCGAGCAACATGATTATGCGATAAGTGGAAATGATTAGCATTTAAGTGTTGTCTTAGCTGCCTAAATGACTCGCTTACATGTGGACCCATGCACAGAAATCAAACGCGTTAAGTGAAATCGTAGAGCGGATTATAAGTGGGCTCGACCGCATAAGCACCGCGCGCTGCTCGCGGCGCCACGGTGGACTGTGTCCCATAGACCGAGCCACCGACGAGCGGTGTCCCACATGTCGTATGCGAATAAACCCGAGTTAAAAACAAAATGCACTATTCACAACCCCACATGTCATTCGTTGTGGCTAGCGCAGCGCCTGTAAGAAAAGTAATAAATGCTTTAGAAAATCCGAAATTGAATTATTTGCACACTAAAAATTTGAATAACTTCTAAAATGTATAACTAAATCACCTTAACTCCAAATCCAGTAAAACCAATTTTGTTAATTTTCATTTTCACTAAACTTATTTCTAAAAAAGTTTTCAAACATATCTTTATAGAAGAGAATATAGTTTTGGAAAATTATCCATAACTCTATTATTTTTATAATAGAAAAAGCTGATAACTTTGAAAATTCATAACAAATTCATACAAACTCCAAATGAGGTGAACCAAATTATTTTGAGCTTGTAATATTATCCTATATTTATCTATGTAATTTTATACCCACTAATACTATGCAAATTTTAACCAAATAATTAAATTGAATGAACATTATCAAATTTGCATTTTCCGAAATCGAGATTCAAACCACTATAAATTTCACATAATAAATCCAAATGAAATAATTTTTGCACATAAATTCATCTAAAATCATGACTTAGCCACTGTAGAAAAATCATGCATTTTTGGGCATTTTGTTTTTGTGGTATTTCTGTTTATCGATGTCTTTAATTCTTTAGAGCCCGGCAATTGACGCCAATTCCTTCACCACCGAGAGTGAGCAATTGGAATTCCAGAAAGGCAAGCATCATTTGAACTTTCTTTTTGCATCATATTGATCCCAGTTTTAATAAACTAGTGTTTGAAATGCAATGATATTGCTTGCATGCTATTTTCTGTATATCGATACTTTGTGAATAAATAGCTATGTCCTATACTTGCTGGTTATCCTTGATATATTCCCCATAAATATGCTTAAGATAGATGCTTGTGATATTATGAATGTTTTGTGTTGGATGCTTAGCCATTGCGGGTCTAGAAATCGCATTAGGTCAATGGACGAGATTAGCTCGTTGATTGTGGGAAATACATAACAACTTTTACTTTCTTTTTTTTGTCCAGATCATTGTATCTAGTTTGTGAGTCAAAAATTGGTTATGTTAAATGGTTTTTGGGTCTGGACAAGTGGTTGTACGTGTGGGTGCTATTATGCACGAGATTCGGGTATGTGGTTGTCCTATCTGGACCGTTAAGGACCGAGCCATGGGCTTTCATTCCAAGAAATGAGCGTGCTATCACATGAGGGATATGGGTATCGTACGATTAAGTAAGGGGGACGTTTTATTGTGTTAAGTCCCATGGTGGTGTAAGGGCACTTGTGTTCGATCATTTGTCCGTAGGACCCGATGTAATTTTCTATAGTGTGCATGGGAGCACCATTTTCGTTTATTTACATTGCATCGGTATTTACAATACAACTTGTGAGCCCGCTTAGCAAGCGCTGTCTGTAGCTTGTACTGAGTATGAGAACAACTCATGAGGGGGACTTAGCTCAATCGAATCTTCTTGCTAAAAACGATCGTATCTCGATTCTCCCCGGCCGGCACACCTAAGGTAGTGTGTCACTTTTCGGAGGCATCCAGAGGCTTACGGGCTAGTCGAGTCATGTGGGTAAAGTAGTACACCTCTACAGAGATAATATATTCGAATAGTCGTGTCCACAGTTATGGACAACACTTGGTTTGGTATACGTCATCGTTAGTCTCAAATTTAAAAGTTGACATGGTTATAACTTGGTGTTTGACATGAATGGGATATTCATGCATACTAGTTTATCAAAGTGGGTAACTACTTTGGTATTGTTTGATCTATATAATTATCTATGTCTTGCAAATTGACAATTTAAAGACTAGATGGTCTAGAAATATAAGTTGTTGCGTTTTCTACAAAACTAAGCCACTAATGACTTTCTTTTGATATCCTTTATGCGTAACTACTTTTAATTTGTGTAAGACTTGCGAGTACAATTATACTCAATCCGGTTCTGCAAATTCAGGTGAGGAAGACTTCTATCCTGAGGAGCTCGTTAGTGTCGATTTAGGCAACGCTGACGAGTAGTGCTATCATTTAACTCCCAGTCGGTTGCCATGGGTTATGGCCGGCATACCATGCTGGACTTTTGGTTTATTTATCTTACTTCCGCTGCTACTTAATGTTTTTATTTGAATTTGGCCGGTCGGCCACTTGTAATAGTTGTAGACTTTAACTATTATGTTGTATGTCTTTGAACTATCAATGTATGAAGTGTTGTATGGATGTAACCAAAGTTGTATATGAGTATGAGCGTGTTGGTCACTGATCCTGGAACCAACATGGTCTCATGCTCGCTGATCGATGGGTTCTCATTTAACTCGTCTAAGTGTGTGCATGTACCGTTTGGAGAACTGAACATCATGCAGTGTTCGCAAGGAAGCAACACACATGATCGTTGGAGCTCTAGTTTCGGTTGGGCCTCTCACTTGGATGGAGCTAACTTAGAATCCATTTATATGAGGCCCAGAGTTGTCTCCATAAGACCAGAAAGATCTCAGTCTTGCGAAAATAATTCGGAGTTCCTCACAGAAGGGAGCCAGCCAAAACCCTAGCCTCCCTCCCGGCTGCCTCCGTCTTGCCTTAGCCTCCTGGAGTGCCCTTGCATGTGCCCCTGCCGCACCAGCCCCTCGAGCACCTCTGCATACCCTCCTCTACTGTTTTCATGCTGCGCCACAAGCCCACAATTTCTTGCATGCTGCACTGCTACTCCTTGCCTACTGCGTTGTTCCTCCATGTAGGATGCGTTGTGCATGCCTTTTTGCATGCAAAGCTGAAGTCACACCCTGCTACCTCTCTGTTGCTTGTCCCTAGATGCTGCTAGCAAGGCTAGCATTGCATGTTTTAATTGCTTCGGCCAGCAACACAGAGAGAGCTAGAGAGAGATTAAGGGAAAAGCAACTGCTGAGATCTTCTATGCTGCTGTTACTCGTACTGTCGAGGCAAGGGTAAAAGCAAGGAAGGCCAGAAGGAAGGGGAAAGAAGGAAGGAAGAGAAGAGTTTCGCTGGAGTTCATGATCATCATCATGTTTAACAAGGGTAAACCCTGTTAATCCCTATGATTTACCATGATTTAGTTGTTGTTAAGGTTGTAGGTCATTTTGCTTAGGGTAATATTGTTTTCCAAAGACACCCTAGTTCATCGAGGTAATATGCAAATCCTTTCGGGGTGATTAGGATATTTAGAATTGGATTCAGAGGTCGGTCTAATTAGAGAAAAGTTAGATAATCTTGCCAGCTTTCTAGGAAGTCTGGAGCATTAGAATCGGAGTAGCGAACGAAAAGGTACGGTCTTGGGAAGGCCGCTGTCCGGATTTTGGACGTAGCTGGCAGACGTCGTGAAGATGGGTTGGTTTCATATAGTAGACGGTAAAATTAAATTAGGGTGAAAACTTGAATAATGTAGAAAATTTTGTATAGTTTCCAGAACTAGTGTAGTTCATACATTTTCATGTTTTAGAATTAAAGATATAAAATTGTGAAACGGGTTGTTCTGATAGATTCTGGAACGATCTTTAGGTAAAGAAACAGGGTAGAAAACGATAGAAACAGAGGTTTGTCATAGCTAGAAAATTGTAGGATTTTTTTATGGGTGTGGGGACCCCGGTAATTATCTCCATAAGACCGAGATTAGACAAGGTCTTAGGGACATAAATACGGGTCTCCGGTGAATGAATTCCAATTTAATCCTATCCAAGCGATAGGCTTCTCCGAATACTAGAGCCTCGACGATCATGCGCGCTGCTCCTTTGCGAGCACTACATGATTTTCGATTCTCTTTTGATTCAAAGCACTGCACTTAGCGAATTAAATGGGAATCCATAAACAACGAGTATGACATATATTGGCTCCCAAGATCAACGACCAATATACTCATACCCTCATTCAACGTTGGTTACATCCATACAACACATACAACAAGAGATTAAAAGACATACTGCATAATAGTTAAAGTCTACAGTCTATTACAAACCACGACCGCCAAATTCAAGTCAAGTATCAAGTAGCGTGAAGTAAATAGATAAAGCAAAAGACCAGCGATGGTATGCCCATCACCCATCGAAGAACCGATCAAGTTAAATGGTAGCACACGACTCATTAGTGTCGCCAAGTCAACACTAGCGAGATCATCGTAATCATAACCTTCCTCACCGAAAAAGCCAAGAAACATCCGTTTGAGTACAAGTGTACTGCAAGTCTTACACAAATAAAAATAGTTATGCATAAAGGTCATTCAAAGGATGGCTCATATTGGTTTAGTTTTGCGAAAGAGACGCAACAATTAACATCCTACACATACTAGTTTTCCATGTGCCCATTTTAAAATCAGATTTGAAGTAGAAGTAAAGCATATAGTAAAGCATTTCAAGAATAAACAATTGAATCATACAAGGACCAAAGTGGCAGCCCACTTTGATGTACTAAACACATGAACGCCCCGTTCATGATTTAATACCAAGTTCAACCACAATTTTAAATTAAAAGTCTAACAATAAGCGACCACAAATTTCAAGCGGTCGTCCATAACCGTGGACACGGCTATTCGAATAGATTATACCTGCAGGGTGTACTACTTTACCCACACGACTTGATTAGCCCGTAAGCCTCCAGAGGCCTCTCAAATAGCACACTTCCTATGGTATGCCTACGTGTAAATCAAGATACGATCATTTTCAAAGAAGAAAGCCCTATTGAGCTAAGTCCCCTTGTGAGATGGTTCCTGCCTAGTACAAGCGTCGGATAGCACTTGCTAGGGGCTCACAAGTTATATTAGAAATACCGATGCAATCAAAACAAAAGAATTGGTGCTCCCTTGCACACTATAAGGATTACATCGGCTCCTCAAAGAACATAGGATTTCACGGTCGCTATGCCCCTTACACCACCAAGGACTTAACACAATAAAACCCTCCCCTACTTAACCATACGGCACCCATACACCGCGTGTGGCAAAGACGAGTGTTGCTTGAACAAAGAGGTACCCAAAGTTCGGTCCTCAATTGTCCGACAAGTCCTTCCACTTACCCAATGCTCGTGCACAAAGCACCATCACTAACCAACACTTGTCCGGACCAAATCTCATTTAAAAATGACAAAGTTTAACTCATAAAACAACTACAAAGATCTGAAGTAAAACATAACGTAAGAGTTGTGTGTATCCCAAAACCATCGGGTTATTCCCGACGATCGAACTACAGTATCTAGACTTGCATGGCTAAGCAATTCTATCACCCATAATTCACACATCCTACCTTAAGCATATAGGAGTTGGCATAATTCAAGATTAACCTCAAGCATAAGACATATCTAAACTACACATCACAAAAATATTGACATAATCAAAATAGCATGCAAGCAATTATCATTGCACTAACTTAACCAAAACTGGATCAAATATGATGCAAAAGAAAGTTCAAATGATGCTTGCCTTGCTGGTATAGTAGCTGCTCGCTCTCGTAGCGTAAGTGTCGATGTCAATATGCTCGGGATCTATATAATTATAACATCAAATAAATACCGAGAAAACAACTCAAAACCAAAATGCTCAAAAATGCATGGTTTTTCTACAGTAGTTAGATCATGATTTTAAATGGATTTAGGTAAAAGAATTATTCCATTTGGAGTTATGAATTGAAGTTATGCTAGTTTGAATTTCAGTTTCATTAACCTCAAATCATGTAATTTAATTAATTGGCCAAAATTTGTAGAACAGTGGTGGGGTAAAGGATTACATAGGTAAATAGGTAATATTAATACAAGTTCAGAATAGTTGAGTTTGTCCCATTTGGAGTTCTTAGGATTTAGTTATTGATTTTCAAAGTTATCGACCTTTTATAATATAAAAATAATGGAGCTAAGGAGTATATTCTCCCAAAATAATTTCTGTGACAGAGGTAAGGTGGAGATCATTTTTAGAATTAAGTTTACTGAAAATGAAAATTACCAAAAGTGGTCTCACTGCTTTTGGAGGTTCCAAGATTTACTTATGCATTTTTAAAGATTTCATCCATTTTCCTATTGTAAATATAATGATTCTAATGAATAAATTTCCAATTAAAGCCCTCTGCTACAGAGACATGTATGAAACTAATTTTGATAGGAAGTCCATTAAGGGTGTAAATTTCGTAGTGGTTTCATGTGATTTGGAGTTAAGATGAAATAGTTATGCATTTCTAAAGTTAATACTAATTTCATGTATAAATAAACTGATTTCGAATTTACTAAAATGATTTTTACTCTTCTCACCGAGTGCAACGCTAGCCGATCATCGACGGCGGGCCGCTCGCCGCGCCCCCATCATAGGCGCGCGCACGCAGCGCGCGTGCGAGGCGATGAGTTGCGAGCCGTTGGATCAAGATCCAACGATCCTCATTCGAGATGCAATAGGACGGTCCGAATGTCTCACCAATCCAAACCGTTCCTTTCGCATCTGACGGTCCAGATTAAATCCAGTTCATTTGATTTTTCTTAGCACGTGTTTAATGCCCCGGTCCACACGCCGTTGTTCGTGGCTTCAAAACCGCAGTCCGGATTTCATGCAAGGTCCCACTTGTAAACGACACATTAGGGCGGCTAAGACGGTGTTTAAAAGCTAATGATTGGGTTAACGTGGCAAATGATTAAGCTACGCGCTCGTCCTAATACGCAAGACGGCAAAACGCCACCGCCCGCTTGCCGGCCTTGCCGAGCGGCGGTCATGGCGGCGCCACCAAGAGCAAGAATAGCCGCGCAATAGCAAGGCGCGTCTAAGGGTGGTGGTTAGAGTGCTCGAGGTGGATCGCACCGGCGCCAGCCGGAATTGGGCGGCGGTGAGCTATACGGCAAAAAACGTAAATGGCAACACTTCGCTCCGCAGGCGCAAACAAGCGGTTGCTTATGCTATCTAAGGGCCTAGGGAGTTACTGCAGCTAGGAGAGGGCTTGGAGAGGTTCGAGCGGCAGGAGACTCGCTGAGCCGGAGAAGAAAGTTGGCGGCGATGCGGCTTTGCGAGAGAGGCAACCTAAGCAAAACCAAGACTAGTGAGTGCTTGGATCAGCTCCGGGGACTCAAGGTCAAGCTATAAGAGCAAGGAATCAAGGATGGCTTACCAAAATGAAGTGGGAGAGGAAAGGTTGTGTCACGGCCTAAATGGTGCAATCCCTCAATCCAACAAAGTCTTGCCGTGCAACCCTGAAATAAGTTGAGGGGTTTCGATTAGAGAGCTAAGGCGCACAAAGTGACACGAGGGAGCGAGGACCATACCTCCGGAGACAAGAAAAGACCTACGGATGCCACTCGGGCGTGCTCGGAGGTGGGTTAGAGCACGAGGATGAACCGGTGCTACAAGCAAAAACAAGACCTCGCGTGAGCAAAAATGGAGACGGATGGAAACTAGAACCGGAAGGAATCACGCGAGGTGACTTACCCAGCAGAGAGCTTCAAGCAAGCCTCCTCTCCTCTCACAACCGAGGAGAAGTGAGGGAGAAGGAGGGTTGCGAGAGGTGTTAAAAACCGAGAGACGTTGGGGTGGGTGCGGTGTGCGGAGGGGAGCTCGGGGATAGGCCAACGGTGCGGTGAGGTGATGGTGGCTCAGCGTGAGCGACCGCGTGGCGAGGAGCTCTGCGCCAAAGATCACCGAGGAAGAAGAAAGGCTCGACAGCGGGCCGCGACGACACTTCAGGCGCGGAGGTGATGCACCACCACGTGGTCGATTTGAGTTCGTTAGATCGAGATCGGGCGGATGATATTGGTGGTGGCATTCGGACGGGTCGACGTGTTGGCGAGATCCGGACCATCGGATGAGGATCTAACGGTTGCATGTGACGGCGTTTAGGTGGTTTGGCCGAGTCATGTGGCGAAGTCGGACTCGAGTCCGAGGAACAAGCTAGCCTGGTCAGTGGTTGAGTTTGACTGAGAATTAATTTAGATTTACCACTTTGACCAGAGCCTCATAAATAGAAATAAATTTCATAAAATCATGAAATAATTCGTGGGGGTTCCTGGGATGATATAGTTCCCATAAAAATTATAAAAACCTACTGTTCATAAAATAGTTTGTGATATTTAAATTCAAACTTCTTGTATGCCTATGGATGTTGTTTGAATTTTAATGAGGTTCAAACTAGTCCCAAAAATTTGGGAAAAATTATATTAATTCCTGATAATTAATGTAGTATTTAAATAAATTGATTTCAGATGATGATCACCACTATTTATTACTGATTTGAAGTGGAAACCGAATCTTGATGTGTATGTTCACCTCAAATTAGATTTTCCAAGTACAATATATTATGAAATGATTTGAGTTTGATAATGCTTGTTAGTGAAATACATATTAATCCAATTTAATTAGTTGGGGCTGTGACAATGGGGATTCCAGAAAGTCTTGGATGATTGAATTTGAAGTTCGGATGAATACGTTAGAGCCATTTTACTACTGAGACAATGGGTAATGCGTCCGATAGTTTTGGGTTAAATTGGTCCGTTTGGCGTAGAAGTGCGATGATTGTTAGAATAAAGTATCGGTGCTGTGATGTTATGATTTTGAGATGTATTTGGAATTGTTTGTCCAAGGAGTATGGTATCTTGTGCTTTGCCGCCGCTCCACTATCCAACTTCACAGGGATAAAGAGGCAAGCGCATGGTCGACAGTGTTCATTGATTGATCACTATATTTTTTACCACTCATTACCATTATATTGTTTGTGCTTTTACTTTATTTAATTGCAAGCAATGTGAAAGGTCATGATTTTATTTGTATTGATGGATATGAGAATGTTGGATAATGTTAATAATGATGAATCTATAAATAATTCTGCATTTATAAACATCATTGCATATGGGAAGGTGGTCATGGTGATCATAACTCCATAGGAGTGGAGGAGGTCCTCGATCTTTGAGGAGGACGGGCTTGAAAGTGAACATTGTCATGAGTGTTCACTCACTCTATACCGGTATACGCGAATGAAGTGCATGTGAACATGTAGTATAAGGATGGACAAAATAAAAAAGAGAATTGAATAATTGAGTATGAGAATAAAGAAAAGAGAAACAATTGATGTTGCTGATGATATTGTTTACCGTTAATGATCATGAGGCAGTTTATTAGTGTGATAAGTTATAATTTGGAATGGATATTATTACTTAGCCTTAGTTGATTATTCACTAAATAGACTTGATTGATTTGGTTTTGTGTTGATCTTGGTTTATTATTTTGGCATACTTCCTATGAACTAATTATCCATGATTTCTTTATTGTTATTCTTGTGTTATTGTGACCCATGGATGGGTTTTAGCTTTGATATGTTTTCTGTAATTTAGTATTAATTGTTGTTAAAACTGATAGCTAGGTTAGTTTAGTGGCATTCTGGGCTCCGTGTTGGGCTAGGGTGTTACATGACCCTTGAGCCCACACTTACAGCGGGGCCTACTGTCACCTGGTGCTTTCCTTGGAGACATTCCCTTCCCTCTCGTCTTACCTTTTGCCTTGAAGACAAATGGTTTAGACTTCGTCTTACCTTTTGCCTTGTCTTTCTCTTGGGCCTTATTAGTATTGTTGTGAGGAACAATAGTTGCATTCAACCCATTGGAGGCTAAGTAGAACTCCACGTCCAGGGCCTAGGTTAGGTAGTTGCTCCTGTCAACTGCCAATTTACCATATTCCCTTTTTGCGACGCTAGTCATGTTGCCTATAGCACTATATAGCAACCTATATAATTACAATAAGGGAATGAAAAGAAACATCATGTACCGCATGAGTCAAAACATATGTTACATCAATAAAACGACTTGCATGAGTAGTAAATATCAAATTTACAGATTTCTAGTATTTTTCTATCAATTTTCTACTAATTGTCCAGGCATATAACAATTACTATACTCACAAATTAATAGGAAAACAATTTTTGGTATTTAAATAAACCACAAGAGACTTACATAAAAGAACTAGAAAAGTTCTAAGGTTTCATTTGCAAAGTTCCACCAAGTGGAAGCCCTCATACTTTATTCCAAAAGTTCCAAGGCCCTTTTTGTAAAATTTTGGTCTAGAAGGACTATTTTAATAAACCAAGGGCTTACACTTAATTCCAAAAAACTAAAGGGCTTTTCCGCAAAAGCGCTAAGGCGGTTGATCCCATCCCGACCGAGCCTTATGGGCCAGAACCAATGAATAGGGCCTTTCCTTGGCCCGCTTAACCGGCCTGCTACGGTTTCCCCTAACCCTAGTTCGGCTCGGCGCGAGCGCACACACGTGCACGCGTGAAGGTGTATGGCGGCGACCTCGGTGCGCACAGTGACGACGAAGCAAGTAGAAGCGATGCACGCATCGCCAGCAGTGACATAAACCCGTGTCCCACCTTGTCCTTGCAATGGACGATGGTGGTCACATGATGGCGGCAGCTCTGTCCTCGTCGAGGACGGGCCGGCCCCTAGCCTCATCCGCACACACACACGAGGCGATGCGGCATGGAGGCTGCCTCGGCCCGGTGTTACAATGGAGGTAGTGGTACGGGTGCAGAGGTGAATGGCGGCGACCATGGCGCGGAGGCGTCGAGGTCATCCCATCTATCATCTTCTTCAGCGGGCCGATGCGATGGCGATGACAATGTCGGAGTATGGCGGTGACCACGGCCCGAATTCATCGATTTTGCCAGTGACGTGCAACGCGGAGGTGGCGCATGGCACACCTCACCCGATGTCAAGGTCCTTGCCCTATGGAGCCCAACAGTGCGAGCGGAGACGAGCAAATGCGAGCCCGAGCCCAGTTGGTGGTGCCGCACGGAGGCAACGCCCCATCCGGTCGGGATGGCGAGATCGATCCGATGACGGCACGCACGGGGGCGGCACTCGGTGCTCGATTCACGATAGTGGGGGTGCATGCGGAGGCATGTTGCCTTTGCCTAGATGGTGATTGTCGACGGCGCGCACGAGGACACGGTCGGATCGCCGTCGATGACGATTGGCAAAGGCACATGGAGGCATACCCAAATTGATCTCGGTGGAGTCTAGCGATGCGTGTGCAAAGGCGCACAGTTGGCTGGCTCGATTGGCTAGCTGCATGCCGCGAAGGCGGTGCCCAGTCAGCGCTAGCGACGACACGTCAGGGCGTATGTGGAGGCGTAATATTGGTGAGGCCGAGGGAAGGCGCAGTCGGCGCACAAGCGGAGGCGTGCGCTCGGCCGGCCAGTTGTATAGACGGTAATAAATAGTAGAATAAAAATTAACCTACTAAAAAGAACATTACCTCTAGAATTGAAAACTTAGATCAAAGCAACATACCAGGAAGCCTTAGCTTAGAGTGTTATCATCGATATTGTTCTCAGATAATCGAGTTTGCGCGCTTTGATAAACGAAGCTCTCAACTAACAAAAAATAAACAATAGACAAGAACACAAAGATGTATCAACATTCTCTCTTTATTGATCTCTTCACCCATAGGCTTGTGTGTTCCATGAGAGTGGCTGTCCCCCATTATATGGGAGTAGGGTGTCGCCCTTCATGCATGAATAAGCAATATGTGACTAAACTAACTAATGTGCTACAAAGTGTCCACACATAATCAGTCCTCGGAAGCGACCTTTAAAAAAATGTGCACGCTTATCCAACATCTTATTTCAATGCACGAAATTATTGTATATGCCAACCTGGCAACCTTACCTTCACTAGCTCACCTCCATCTATATAAGGGAAAATTGGTTCCGTACCATGAAAAGTTACGCGTTTTAGGAAAATAGCATCAAAAGATTTCTGTTTCGGTTTTTAGCGCTGAAAGTCTGCTCCGTTCCCTTTTTTAACATTATGCCAATTGTCAGTTCTTTTGGCTCCTCTAGTGGATGTAAAATGACCTCAATGCCCTCTATCTCAATGCATTGGTTCCCTCTGCTAGCAGGCTGCATTGGATATGCCAAGATACAGGGTCCTCTCATACAGAGCTTCTTCTCAAAACTAATTGCTCACTCTCGCTGCTCGCCTGACGCCGCCCCTCACCAGCCCTCGCCGCTCACCTGATGCTGCCCCTCTCCACCCCTCACCTGCATCTGTCCCCTTACTCGCCCCTTGTCACCGGTCGCGTAGCCAATGTGATCCTCGTCCCCTGCCCGACTAATGGACGAAGGGTGTTATTCTGATGGGTTAGTGTCGAAATAAGTTTATTCTCTTATTGACTTTCATATGCAATGTTTTGGATCAGGAAGAGAGGAACATTTTTTCCTACTTTAATTTTGTCTAATTGTTGTTACTGGGTTGATTCTAACGAAGCATATAGAGTAGAGGTTACAATGAGATCACTTGCTAGTGTCAAAGATGGGAGAAAAAAGTACTGCAGGGGTAGAATTTTGAGTACGGATGTGGAGTGGCGAACTTTCTCAATGCTTGATTTGGTGCTTTATGTAGGCCTATTTTATGACCGGGGTAGTGATGAGGAAGCCAACTTTTGGTATGCTGAGAACAAGAGCAATTTGGTCAAGGTGTGCACTTATGCACAATTGCTTGACTCGCTCACACAAAACAGGGACACAAGGGTGTTGAAGCTTGTGATGATAGTTGATAAGTGTGATTGCCAAGCGGTGGATCAGAGCATTAATCTATACGAGAGCCAAGTGTTGGATGAGAGCCTTAATGTAAATGATAAGCAAGTAGATAAGAGCCATAATGTAACGATGGGAGATATGTTGTTGGACGACAACAGTAGTCATCCATTGCAGCCACCCAAAGGTCTACTGCGAGAGTAGGAAGGTAGGGATCCTAATGAGGATGAGCTAATTCTGTTGGGTGAGGAGTGGAGGTACTTATCCGATGAGGACCCACCACAGGAGCATGGTGATGGGGCTGGGCATGCTATCATGGAGCATGATATTCATGATGCGGGAGGACAGGATGTGGAGGAGGATGTTATGGACTTTGATCCACTATCGGTTCTAGATGATGAACTTGCACCTGAAACTGTTTATGATAGAGAATCCCCTATCATTCAGGAAGATTCCACATTTTCTAGCAGCGATGCGTTTAAGTTGACTTTGAGGCAATATGCAATAAAGGGAGAGTTTGAGTATAACATACAACATAGTGACACAACAAGGTTTAGAGCCAAGTGTGCATCGAAAGGTTGTCCATGGGACATATATGCAAAAAAGCTTCACGGTGGCCAGACTTTCATGGTAATTGCCATATGGTGTAGATTATACACTGTTTTTTCCCTTTTTATTGTCAATTGGAGATAAGAATGCCATTTTTTGGCATCTTTTTGCAGGTGAGGAAGATTCCATTTGGCCATGAATGTCCATCCACATGTAAGACGAGGGACAAAATGAGTTATAAAGCATGTATAGCAGATAGAGGCAAGGAATTGTTGAGGTTGGACCCATCTCTTGGTGTGAAGAAGCTACAACAACGGCTCCAAGCCTCGTACAATGTGGAATTGTCATACAACAAGGTATGGGAGGGACGGAAGGATGCACTTTTTGATTTGCATGGCACGTGGGAGGAAAGCTTCAATATGTTGTGGAGCTTCAAAGCATAGTTGGAAAGGGGTATACAGGTAACATTGTTGAGGTTGACTGTAAGAAGGTTGCTGGAAAGGTGTACTTTAAGAGGATGTTTGTGGCCATGTGTCGGGACACCGGATATGCAACTCCAAGATCCTCTGTATATTCTGAACTAGTTCGAGATCAGTAGCTAGTTCACACAGTTGTAACATTGATGTAATCATAACCATACAACAACATAAAGATGAAGCAGACAAATTAATATTACTTAGTAGCAACAGAACCTTATGGTCAAGTCTTACAGAGTTTGTGACGCGGGGCTTAATCAACAAAAGAGCTTGCATCAGAACCAAAATATCTTGTGGTAGCCATTCGACATGCCCACAGGCAATCGAGTGGAGGACACGACCTAGTTCGCATAATCTTCGAAGTAATTTTCCTCGTAGAATTCGGTGCTTCCTGGTTCTTTTTCAGCGACTGATCAACAAATAGCGCAAGTCGTGAGTACTTAAAGTACTCAAAGAAGTCGTAGGAAATGTATGCAAATAATATTCATGCAAGGCTTGACAAAGATAGCTTTATGGCTATTTTACAGAAAGCAATATTGGCAGTGAATACAATAAGTAGATTGTAAAGCATAATTTGAAAGATTAATACATAAGTAATCAAGTTCTTTGAAATGACTAGTGAACACCCCGTTCACTTCCCAACCATCAACCAGATCTAACTACTCAAACCATCCAAACCATTCCAATATTTTTGAGAAAATCTACCACTGGTGTGAAATCATCAGGCATTGTCCATAACCGGGGACACGACTATTCGAATAGTTTTACACTCTGCAGAGATTGTACATCTTGATCCACAAGAGATAATCGCTTGATATAACACACGTTCCCTTAGACATGTGAATCAAGGAGAGACTATCACAAGGCTTTTACAAAGCTCTGTTTTAACTCGGTTCTGCTCGCTAAGGATTCACCATTCTAGGCCCCTCTTGCGCCATAATCAACCAACACAGAACCGACTCAAAACATTGCTAATTTATTGGCTAGGTCCACCCCCATAAATGGACTTATGGTTGCACGGTATAACCATATCAATGACGCACAAAGTTAAGTCCTAAGTGACTACTCAGTCGAGGCAACCACATCCCAAAATCATCTCCTTTACTACACGATCACTCGTCCGAGTATAAATCATTTGTGGTTCACCCCAACCAAATGGAAACTCTTGCCATGGCACAACAAACTTTTAATAACAAGGCCACGCCACAATTCCATAATTCATTACGTCATGTTTATTCATAAGAGCATGTGATCATGAATCCATCGTATAACTAAAGCATGGCTAATCATACATGATACCTGAGTTGGTATTAAAATAGGTCCAACTAGGATTAACCCAACTACGGCTTCCAAGGGTTTATGTCATTCAAGGGTACATGTCAATAGCAATTATTCAAGGAGGCATATGATAATTAGGCATTTAACTACTTCCAAAAGCATTTATATTAAACTTAGCAATGCATGTTGATATAAAACAATATAATGTTATAAAATGAGTTCAATATGATCAAAGGTCTACGACTTACCTTCGTTGAAGAGTTGAGATGCTTCGGTCGTCGGGTTCAAGAATTCCTCCGAAACACTAGAATCTATACATGGGAAAAGAACCAAATAAATAAAATAATTCCAAATAAAATCCAGAAATTACCAAATTAGCACCAACAGAAATATAATGAGTTTAGATGAATTTAGAAATTTCAATCACTCAAATTGGAGCTCGAATAGAGGAGCATGGGCTCCCGGAAGTTTGAAAACACATAAAAGGAAGAAAATCAAGATTTTGGGGATTTTTTTATATTTATTTTTCTAGAGGAAAATTGGTTTGTTGCGTCATGCTGACATCAACACTAGGGTTTTGATTTTTGACCGATTATTTTCAAAAGGAAAAACCGATAAAAGCTACGTCAGCGCCACGTGGACGTGACTGGGCTGCCACGTCAGCGGAGGGCTGAGGTGGCCCGTGACCTGGCGCCGAGGTGGCGCGGCCACACGAGCGCACAAGCGGGCTTTGACGGGGTAGCCACAACAGCGAAGGAGGTGACGTGATGCCTAGGTGGCGAGGAGGTGACAGGGAGGTGGTGTTGCCATGTCACCCAACGACGACGACGGCTCAGGCACGGTGCTCGCTGGTGCTACGCGCCACTGCGAGTGGCGGCGAGGGCAACTACGGGGAGAAGGGAGCGAGGCAATCATGATGAGCATGGTTTTGGTGGCCAGGAGGGAAGAGATGGTCGGCGACGAGCGGGAGAAGCGACGGCGAGATCTGGCTAATGGCGACGATGGGGTTCCGACGAGCTTTCGGCGACAGGGAGGCACGCACGGAGTTGGCGAGGAGCTCGCGGTGCCGATGAAGACAACAGCGTGGCCGGAGGGGCTTCAATGGCGGTGGTAGAGGCAGCGGTGGCGCTTGACAGTGAAAAACTCGAATTGCGACCGGGCTAGGGCGGGAGAGAAAGGGGGAGCAGGGGGAAGAGGAAGAGGAAGAGGAGCTCATGGGGCACCCGGTGCTCCATCTTATAGGGGGCGAGGAGGTCCAGAGGGCGAGATGGGCAGAGGCGGATTTTGCGGTGGCGTGGTCCGACGCGGCATGGGGGAGGTACGGGGAGGTAAGGAGGGGTACAGGGAGTGGGTGGCGGCAGTGGGCACGGCGGTCGACGAGGATGGACAGAGCAACAGTGAAGGGACATGAAGCGATGGGTGGCCGGCACAAAAGGCGTGCACGGCGTTGACGCCGCGCGGCATAGGCGCTGCACCGGCGTGGGGAAGAAGATGACCAGGAGGGGCTGATAGGCGGGCCCCCCTATCAGCGTGGGCGAGCGGAGGGCGTGGGCTGGCGCGGCGAAATGGGCCGGCGGAGCTAGGGCCGCGCGGGGAGAAAACTAGATTTTGAATAAGTTTTTTATTTAAAGAAATACCAGAAATCAAAAAGGCTTTTTAGAAATAGTTAATAAAGCCCAAAAAATTCTAGAAAAATACACAAAATTTATGGAATTGACTGGAACTTAATAAAAGTACTTTCAACTTAACTTTAGCTTTTAATTTCGCAAATAAAATCTTTTTAATTTTGGGACAAAAGGAAAACCCCTTTTTAAAATCCAGAAAATCCAAGAAATTGCTTAAAATATACTTTTGACTTTTAAATCCAAATAAAATCCAGAAAACTTAAATAAACCAACTTGAATTACTTGGAGTTTGATTTATTCAGTTTAAATTGTTTTTGATTTTCTAAAATTTCATGTTAAGCTTTGGCAACTTAATAAAATCAGATGTTTATTTTTATTTTTTTTTGGAAGTTTTCAAAAACTCTGGAAATTTGGGATGTTCACCCTGCGAGCATGCATAGATGGGTTTCTATTAGGTTACAGGCCTTACTTAGGAGTGGACTCGATCCATCTGAATGGGATGTATAATGTTCAATTTGCCACAACGATAGGTATTGATGGCCATAATTGGATGTACCCAGTGACCTACACAATCTTTGACAAGGTAACTACAAATAACTGGGAGTGGTTCATGGTTAGTTTGAAGAGAGCTGTAGGAATACCTACTGGTTTAGTCATACACACATATGCATGTAAGGGTCTTGAAGCAGTTGTTGCTAACATATTTGGTGCTAGTTTGGAGCATAGAGAATGTTTCAGGCATCTGCTGAACAATTTTAGAAGGAAATTCAAGGGGGTGTGCTTAAGTATATGCAGCCAACAGCTTGGGCTTTCACACCTGAGAAGCACCGGAAGCTATTGGATATCATTGGAGTCATATGTCCAGCTGGCCTAGATTACCTCATCAAGGAGCATCCACATTTGTAAGGTAGATTATGTTAAGAGCAACATAGCTGAAAGTTTCGATAATTGAATAAAAGACATCAAGGACTTGCCAGTTGTCGAGCTAATGGACAAAGTGAGACAAATGATAATGGCAAAACTCTGTACAAGGAAGAGAGGGCAGCCAAACTGCAAGGCAGAATATTACCTAGTATGATTCAAGAACTCAACTACAAAAGCATAGTATTGAACTACACTATTGCACCTAGTGGTTACTTGAAGGCAGAGGTATCAGGATTACATAGTAGCCAAAATGCACGGAGGTGTGTTGTTGATCTTGAAAAGGAGGAATGCGATTGTAGGCGTGGCGCTTGTGACAGGAAAACCTTGCACTCATGCCTTAGCCTTGATTTGTTCAAAAAGGCCGGGACTGCAGTTCGAATCCTATGTGCATGACTATTACTCAGTGGAGAAGTTTAGGGATCAATCCAATGGGTTATAAGTCTCGATGGCCAATTGTTAATAAGGGCTATGTAATGTATCCTCCTAAGCTCACTAGGGCTGCAGGAAGGCCAAGGAAGAAAAAGGATATACAAAAATTTGGTTCAGAAATTCAATCTTCAGGACCTCAGTGCCTCGGTTGACAATGCCGTGGAATGATTGACCATAGCAGGTCTACAAAGGGAAAATTAGGACTGCCGCCGTGTATTGCTGAGGCCTGAATCCTTTCATCATCATAATCACATTTCCAATCCTAATAACATCTTATTTTGCAATTTGAATGCAGTATGCTCTAGTACATCTGGTGGAAATCGAAAAGAGCAAAATGCTTTTGTAGAAAATTAGGACTGTCGCCATGTATTGCTGAGGCCTGAATCCTTTCATCGTCATAATCACATTTCCAATCCTAATAGCATCTTATTTTGCAATTTGAATGCAGTATGCTCTAGTACATCTGGTGGAAATCGAAAAAGAGCAAAATGCTTTAGTAGCTAAATGTATCGTAATAAGATCGGGCCATTTATTTTTGGCGAGATTGATTGGCTATCTATGCAAGGAATAGTCAATAACTCATTTCGTAGTTTCTTGTCCTCTTTCTGATTTGCTTCTTTTCCCTTGATGCACATTAGCAAAGACACATCCGAGGGGCGTCAAAGTAGCGGCGAGTGTGAGAGTGAGCGATTGGTTTTGAGAAGAAACTCTATATGAGATGACCCTATATCTTGGCATATTGACGAGACACCCTACAACTAGCACACTTCCTCGTCAAGTGGTACTGCTCAAGATGATTCTAGTGCTCTAAAACGACCACATGAGTCGATTACACGAGCAAATGCTAAATTAATTAACCAACAGATGAACTCACTCTTTAATTAAGCATGGACCATACTCTTTAATTTGGTGTTTGGTTTACGTGGGACTGAGTGCAATAGAGACTCGGATCGCCACCTCTTGGCCTTTATATTTGTTTGACGCGCTCATGTGGCGGCGCACCACGACCGAAATCAATCTATTATTTTTAGAGAGTTATATGCTTACTTTTCCTAGGATTTGACATACAGTAGCAACTTAGAGGGGAATTGGACGTTCTCAACCTCGTTATTCTTGTGATTCCTTGTGTTGTACAGGAGCAACGACACGTATACTTTGTGTGGTTGGGTAGACGGGATCACGAGCGTATGATTGGCGAATTCTTTTGTCGCAGGTTGCTGTTTTGACAGTGGTTGGCGTCATCGGTTCGTCAGGTTGTACAGATTCAAAGTTATCATTGATCCTACGTCGTGAAGATCGGGTATCCCCGTATCATCTTGGTATCAAAGCCAGGTTGCCACGGTAGGATCAATTTACCCGTAGTTAGATTTATTTTTTTCTACCATATGCACAAAGCCAAAACAAAAAAAATCGAACCCTAATTTCAATATGTTATTTCTTGTGAGTTTGTTAGGTTTTAATCTATTAGAAACTGTGTTTAGTCGCTGATCATAGTTTTCTTTTGCGTTGCCGGATCTTGTGTTCAATAAAAAAAATCAATCTGTGTGCTATAGTGCGTGTGGCGAATAGTGCTCTAATTCCTACGACACCGGTGCAGCAGGCCACCGCCGCCAAGTGCGCGAGCAAAAAATTTTGCCTGCTACAGTAATGCATGTTACAGTGTGCGCTGAATGGTGTTCTAATTTGCTACAATGCACTGCGGTTGGGTGTTGTTTCCAGCTGCGCTAAAAAACCTCGCGCTGCAGTGCCCATCTACAGTCCCCCTACAGGGTGCGTCTACCGGAAGCAAATTTTTTGGGACGGGGCCTCACGGAGAGGCCCCTCCTCCCCACCGTCCGATTCTCTTCCACCCCTCGTCACTGTTCACAGATGGACGGCATCCGCGAGGGGCCTCACGTGAGGCCCGTCCCCATAGAATTTATTCTCGCGTCTACCATGCCGTGATTGCTAGTGTGCGTGTCTCTGACCATTGCACCAAAAAAAACCACGTATATCTTTTGTAAGCCATTTCAATTCTTTGTGAATACTTTGCTCCTATTTGAGATTAGCTCTTTGATTTGCTGTAGGGCTACTCCTTTACACTATGCACACATCTGAATTGTTTTCTTTCATTGCCGAAAATAGGGTTTTAAGTGTTGCTCTTGTGACAATTGGTCTGGTAAAAAAACAGAAAAAAAATATGAAAAATTAATTAAAAAATAGAAAAAAAAAACAAAATTGCTTGGCCAGTCACTACTATGAGCACACCCTATCATTGACAAAAAATTCAAATTATGTTGTTTCATCATTTTGAGCAATCTTGTGCTCTATTTTATCTCATTAAGCAATTAGCTAGCGTCTCTCTATAACTTGTTCAGTACAAGCTAGTTGTTCATCACTTACATTTTTATATATTAGCTTATTCCTTTGTTTGCACTAAGTTCCATCATCATTGCGTATGAGTTGCTTCGTTCTTTGCTTATATCATAAGATCAGCAACTAGGCATTGGAATTCTAGTTTGGATTGATACCAAGCTTTACAATATCTAGAATTTCATATTACATAGGTAAATACTTTCCCCTCCAAACTACACAAATAAGTCATTGTTTAACAGTGCTTGTGCAATTGAATTCGCTTAACCTATCACCTTGTATTGTCTACTGTCACCGAAGTGCGTGCAGCTCTGCAATGCCATCAAGGACGCATAAGAACTTCGGTTGGTAAGAGAAGGTGAGGTTGAGTGATTTTCACAAATAAAAACTTCCACGTCCACATATATAGTTTTTCTTTGTTGTTTGCACTAACCATGTCAGGAAAAGAAGGAGAACCAGCCTATGTTACACAAGCTGACCTTGAGAAGCTCACAAATGATTTCAACACTCAGTTGAATGACAACATGAGCGTCTTGAGGAGAGAGATACTAGAGGAGCTTCGCAAAGAGCAGGGCCCAGTTGGTGTCCATGACAAAGGCGTTGAGCTTGACGAGACCGATGAGGAGAGGGCTGCACGATTCGCTAGAGAAGCTCTAGCGGTCGAGCCAGCTGCAATGCGTTCGACTACTCTTTCTCGCGCGGGGAGGTGTTTTGGCGCCACCATGGCCAAGGAGAGGTCATGGTCATGGACACGGCGGTGCTGCCCACATTGAGGACTTTGGCGATGACGTTTGGTTACACCGCAATGATAACTATCAACGTCATGGTCATCGTCATGATGAGCAACACGTGGAGGAAAATTTTGGGAAGCTCAAGTTCAATATTCTCAAATTTGAAGGCGCTTTCGATCCAGATGCATATCTCACATAGGAGCTCAAGGTAGAGAAAATATTCTAGATGCACAATTATTCGGGAGAGAAGAAGCTACACATGGCGCCACTTGAGTTTGATGGGTATGCGTTAATTTGGTGGGAGCAAGTGTTGAACCAAAGAGAAGATAATGGGGAACCTCAATTGCATCATGGGCTGAAATGAAGCAATAGCTGCGAGCACGTTTTGTTCCTAACACTTATAAACGTGATCTTTTTGATAAATTACAGAATTTAAGGCAGAGAGGTCGCTCGGTGGAGGAATACTACAAGGAGATGGAGCAAGTTATGATTAAGGCACATGTGCACGAAGATGAAGAACAAACCCTTGCGTGTTTTCTGTTTGGCCTAAATAAAAATATTACACGCATAGTGAAATATCAGCCCTACAATATTGTTATTGATTTGGTGCATCAAGCGACAAAGGCGGAGAAGCAGTTAATAGAAGATGTAAAACCAGCATCAACGACAACATCTTTCAACTTGAAAGCTCTATCATCCTTAGCTAATGCCACCAAAGCACCTATATCAAGTGAGAAAAAAGTGGCTCCATTCTCTACATCTTCAATTGATGCTACAACAAAGAGTAGAAAAATTCAATGCTTTAAGTGTTTGGGGGCATGGGCACATAGCTAGGGAGTATCCCAACAACCGAGTTATGCTTCTGATGGAAGATTGAGAGTATGAATCCGTATGTGAAGATGAGGTTGAGCTAAGTCATGAAAAAGGGAGAAATGAAGATGCATCGGATGACCATGATGAGGTTGATGTGTTGAGTTATGAAATGGGAGAGGCACTAGTAGTCACTAAAAATTTGAGCATGCTTGCACAAGAAGGAGATGCACATCCGCAGCGATTCAACTTGTTTCAAACACGAGCCAAGTAAACAACAAAGTAATCAAACTTATTATTGATGGTGGCAGTTGTCATAACTTGGCTAGTGTTGAATTGTATGAGAAGCTTGATTTAAAGATGCTGAAACATCCACGTCCATATCATGTGCAATGGTTTAGCGAATATAGGGATGTTAAGGTTCAATTTGTGGTACATGTTACTTTCAAGATTGGTGATTATGAGGACACCGTTGAGTGTGATGTGGTGTCTATGACCGTGTATCATTTCCTGTTGGGAAGGCTATGGGAATATGATATAAGTGTACAACATGATGGTCGTTCCAATAGATATGCTTTTAAGTGGAAGAAAAAGATAAAGGAGCTTAATCCAATGACTCCTAGTCAGATACAGGTTGAATTTTAGCAAAAGAAGCTTGCTGAAAATGAGGGTAAAAAGAAATAAAAGAGTGATTTCCACACATCGGTGAGTGAGAGCCACAAGCCAAATATAAGAGGAAAAAGTAAGAGTGAGGATGGTTGGTTATGTTAGCCACAAAATAAGATTTGAGATATGTGAGCAATAACCCATCCAAGATGCACTTTGTGCTTGTGTACAAAGATGCAACTGTTTTGTTTTCAACTAATAACTTAACCTCTCTTTCTAGTGGTGTTTCCTCTCTTTTGCAGGCTTTTGAGGACGTGTTTCCGAAGGAGATACCAGCGGGACTTCCTCCATTGCGTGGAATAGAACATCAAATTGATCTAGTTCCTAGCCATCGCTTTCAAACCGTCCACCATACCGTACCAATCCGGAGGAAACCAAAGAAATTCAGCGCCAAGTGCAAGGGCTACTTGAGAAAGGGTATGCACGCAAAAGTCTAAGTCCTTACGTTGTTCCTGTAATTCTTATTCCTAAGAAAGATGGTACATGGAGAATGTACGTTGATTGTCGTGCCATTAACAATATCACTGTTAGATATCGTCATGCTATTCCTAGGTTAGATGATATGCTAGATGAACTTAGTGGTACTATTATATTCTCTAAAATTGATTTGAGGAGTGGATACCATCATATTTAGATGAAACTTGGTGATGAATGAAAAGACTACTTTTAAGACTAAATTTAGATTGTATGAGTGGTTATTTATACCTTTTGGTTTATCTAATGCAGCTAATACATTCATGCGATTGATGAATCATGTTTTAAGAGCATTCATTGGTAAATTTGTTATGGTATACTTTGATGATATTTTGATCTATAACAAAACGATGGAAGAACACATTGATCATACTAGGAAAGTGCTAGAAGTGCTTAGAAATGAGAATTGTATGCTAATCTTGATAAATACACTTTTTGTACTGATAAAGTTGTGTTCTTAGGCTATGTTGTTTCTGGACAAGGCATTGAGGTAGATGAATCTAAAACTGAAGCAATTAAGAATTGGCCTACCCCTGTGAATGTTAGTCAAATCAGAAGCTTTCATGGACTTGCTAGTTTTTATCGTCGTTTTGTTAAAGATTTTAGCACCATTGCTGCCCCATTAAATGAGTTAACTAAAAAGGGTGTTGTATTTGAATGGGGTGTACCACAAGAAAAAGATTTTCAAGAGCTAAAAAACGTTTAATTGAAGCACCATTGCTTGTTTTGCCTGATTTCACTAAGACTTTGAAATTGAATATGATGCTAGTGGAATAGGCATTGGTGGTGTTTTGATGCAAGAAGGAAAACAAGTAGCATATTTTAGTGAGAAACTAGGAGGTGCTCAATTGAACTACCCTGTGTATAATAAAGAAATATATGCTTTGGTACGTGTGCTTGAAACTTGGTAACATTATCTTTTGCCTAAAAATTTTGTTATTCACTTTGTTATGAAGCTTTGAAATATATATAAAAAGCCAAGCTAAACTGAACTGTAGACATGCTAAATAGGTAGAATTCATTGAAACTTTCTCATATATTGTTAAGTACAAGAAAGGAAAAGAGAATGTGGTAGCTGATGCCTTATCTAGAAATAATGTGCTTTTAACTCAATTGGAACTAAAAGTTCCTAGATTGAAGAATTTGAAAGATTTATATGCTTCCGATAGTGAATTTTCAGAACCATATTCTAAATGAAAAAATGGGAAAGGATGGGACAAGTTCCATGTTTATGATGGGGTTCTTATTTCGTGCTAACAAATTGTGTGTTCCAGATTTGTCCGTGCGTTTGCTTTTATTGCAGGAATCTTATGTAGGTGGACTGATGGGACACTTTGGGAGAGAGAATATCTTCATGATGTTGAGCGATTACTTTTATTGGCCTAAAATAAGGAGTGATGTCGAAAGGTTTATACAACGATGTGTGACATGCCACAAAGCAAAATCTAAACTTAATCCACATGGTTTATATAATCCACTTCTGTTCCTAGTGTACCTTAGGAGGATATTAATATGGAATTTGTTTTAGGATTGCCTAGGACTAAGAGGAGGAGGGATTCAATTTTTGTAGTTGTGGATAGGTTCTCTAACATGGTATATTTTATTCCTTGTCACAAGAGCGACGATGCGTCGCATGTAGCTGACTTATTTTTCAGGAAAATTGTATGATTGCATGGCATGCCAAAGACGATTGTTTCAGATCGTGATATCAAGCTCATAAGCTACTTTTGGAAGACTTTGTGGGCCAAGCTTTGGACAAAGTTGTTATTCTCAACAACTTATCACCCACAAACGGGGGTGGCGAATAGAACACTTTCAATACTACTATGAACGATGATAAAAAAAATCTAAAAGAGTGAGAAGATTATTTGCCATATGTGGAGTTTGCATACAATAGGATGGTACATTCTACTACTCAATTGTGCCCGTTCAAGGTGGTGTATGGTTTTAAACCAATCACGCTACTTGATTTGCTGCCACTTCACTACATGAACATGCTAATATGGAGGCATCAAAACATACTGAATATGTGAAGAAAATTCATGTCATGATTAAAGAAGAAATTGAAAAGAAGGCATGCTACTATGCTAAGAAGGCGAACAAGTCAAGAAAAAAGATGCTATTTGAACAAGGTGACTTAGTTTGGGTGCATCTACGCAAAGAATGCTTTTCGGACAAACGTAAGTCCAAGTTGATGTCTCGTGGAGATGGTCCATTCAAAGTACTTGAGAAGATCAATGACAATGCATATAAGATAGAGCTTCACGGTGATGATTATGCCGTGAGTTCTACATTCAATGTTGTTTGATTTGTCATCGTTCTTGGATCGGAAGAATCAGAGTTGAGAATGACTCCTTTTCAAGAGGGGGAGGATGATGAGAACACCACTACAACTAGCACCTCTTCCTTGTCAAGTGGTACTAGGCCCTGTTTGGTAGAGCTCCAGATTCTCATTTTTCAGATTCTGCTCCTGATTCTCTAAGAATCTACTTCTTTGAGAATCTAGAGCAGACTGTTGAAAGGGTTTGGCTAGTAAGTTGGCTCCAAAAACCATATGAGGGAGGATTAGAGGTAAATAGACCATATTACCCCTGGTTGTAATAATTCAATTGTATTTTTGTCTTTCTCCTATGTATTTATACATAAATTATAGAATTTTTTTCTCCTAAATTTGTTTAGATCATGTGAATGTATATACGTTGTATCTATACACAATGTCAAGTTACATTGCATTTACACTTCATGATGGATTACAGCTATGTATAAGCAAAATTTGTACTGTTCACGCTGCGATAGATGAAGCTAGAGACATCGTATTCATATCGTATAAGTGTTCAAATGATAATTAAATGATATTACGTACAAGTATAATGAGTCATAACATAAGATCACAAAAATTCACAATTAGTGAGCTGCAGTATGCCGTGCGCATTTAGGAATGTTTGCCTACAGGTATGTCATAACTCACTATGCTAGCACAGAATGTTGTGGTCTTGGGTTCTATAGCCATACGCTCACGAACAACCAGTAGCTAGAACAAAGATCCACTGTCCACTTCTTCTAAGTTCTAGTGTACAGCAGCCGATGCCTCTGCCTACTACCAGAGCTAGAATTACTCCTTCCATTGAAGATAAGCACCGCACAAGTCCTGAAAAGGAGCAGTAGCATGTGTGTTACTCAAGTCCTGAACCAAACATCAGTACTGACTTTAACAAGTTTCGAAAGGCAGAAAAGATAATAAGGAATAAATTGCCACAACAGAGCAGGTTTGCACGTTGTAAATTAACTAGGTAGAAACCACATACTAAAGTACATACTGCATAGCATTACATGCTGAGATATTAGCTCATCCCCCCTGACTTCAGTTTCATGGCTACAGAGTAGAGAAGAACAAAAAAATTGGGCAGTGTAATAGTGGATTGGTGGAAAAGTTTGATGTACGAAGCTTGTTGGTTATTGCTTGGGACTGCTAGAAAAACGGCTTTCAGTGTTGCAAGATCTTTTCAATTCCGTGGTTGCTAAATCGAGGCAACTTTTACTTTGTGCTTCTCCAGATGTGAACATTGGTTTGAAATTTTGCACTGTTCTTATCAGGGTGGTGACTCTGGCTCTAAAAGGCCAAAATTTGATCAGGATGGGGCGGGAGATATTGTCATCGAACCACATCTATCTGACGATAAACCTGTGTGTATAGACTAAGAATCGTCATCATCTCATAGAGATGCTGAGGCAAGCACATCCACTAGTATGAATCCTGTTAGAACTGAAGAAACAGGTGCAGATCTTCTTCCAAAAGAAATGGATGATATGACAATAAGTGATGATAAAGTTGATGGTCATAATGATAAGGTTATTTCAATTTCATCCCACCTGCCACTTGTTGATTCTATGCATTTCTACTTTTGCTACTTATGTCATGGTTTTTCTGATTGTAGGAAACTGAAGGCATTATTGTTAATGGGAATGGAACAGAAACAGGTCAGATCATTGTGACAACAATAGGGGGTCAAAATGGGAAGCCAAAGCAGGTGATACATTAACCCATATGTTCACTACTCTCTCATGTGTTCTAGAAAATTTCTGGGTGATCCATAAGCAGGAAGTTGTTGTTTTTGTGATCTCTAAATGCTAATGATGCTAATATCCAGCTCCTATAAAGAACAAACTCTTCATAATAAAGTTCTAGCATTATTGAGCAAAGGGGCATTGTTGCAATTTGCAAATGGTGATTACTACAACATTAACGGGCATTTAACCTTCAGTAAGACACTACACATTCATATGAAAAAAACTAACCGACGTTCACAACATTTACGGGCTACATCTACAATGGTTCTTCAAGACAAAGTTTCATCTGCAACTCGTGCCATCTCCACTAGCATCAATACTTTGGCTGATTCAACTAATTTGGTCTATAAACCCAACAAGAGATTATCGAACACCTGATCTAAATTATCCTATCTAATGAAAATAAATATCGGAGTTCTTAATTTTCTAATTCGAATCCACCCCAACTCACTGACATAGAAATTTGTCAAGAACCAAAGCAATTCCACACCATTCAATCGGGCATTTGACCGATTATGAACTCTGGTCTCGCTAAGCTGTACCATCAGATTTCATCCAACATTGGGAAGCCAGAGTATCATCTAATTATCTCAGCAAAATCACTAGAAAGGCTGCCACTTTTTTGTTGTTCAGAAACCTTACCTCTGCCGGCTGGAACGGAAGGAGGGGGAGGTCGAGCGACAGCGGCGGCGACGAGGACGAGCAACGGGCGGCGCGGAGCTGGCGCCGGCGCGCTGGGCACGCGAGTAGGGAAGGGCCTAGGGCTCGAATCTTGGGGGCTCGGTGCTAAGGGGGAGAGGAGGGGGAGCAGAGTGGAGGCGGCCATGGCATGGAGTGGCTTGGAGGCGAGGAGGAGGAGCTGGTAGGCAAGGACAGGGAGGTCCTGAGCGTCGACGCTGGGGAGGAGGGAGAGGAGCGCGGGGAGGAGGGCGAGGTGGTTCGGGGGTGAGGCGGCGGAGAGGGAGGGCAAGATGTCGGCGAGGGCGTGGGACGGGAGGGCCGGTAGGAGGGGCAGGGCGGCGCAGGGGTCGCTGGAGGCGAGGTGGAGGATGGACTCGGCGGTGGGCGGCGGGGGCTGATGCGAGGAGGGAAGGGCGCTCAGGAGGGGGTCTGGCCAGCGCTGGAGGGGGTGGAATTTTCTGAGGGGTAGTTTAATTTCAATTGCGGGTAAATACATCAAACTTCTAGAGGTATTTTTGTTTCTAAAGGTTGGATTCTCACGAGAATCTGCGGGAAGACTGCTTCTCGTTGCTAGTTCATTTTCGAGACAGCTCCTCGCGAGAAGCAGAATCTGATAGTTTTGAGAATCAAGGTGTTTGGTACGGCTCCACGAGAATCGATTGAGAAGCTGGGAGTAAAATCTGTACCAAACAGGGCCTAAAGATGATTCTAGTGTTCTAACGGCTATTTGGGCTGATTACACAATCAAGGACCAAATTAATTAACCAACATGTGAACTCATTTTTAAATGATTTTAATCTTACTAATGAGAATATGTCACTGTCTAATAGTTCTATATTTTATTTGTACGGATATACACGTATAGAAGCATGCAAGGCCTACATGCATGCATCATGCATGTGTATGTGTGTGTGTTGCGTGAGATGTTGGAAAGAAAGAGTAAGATAAGAATCTAGGATCCAACTAATTAATTAGATCAGCCAAGATGTGTTGCGTGAGATGCTGGAAGGAAAGAGAAAATGCACATAGAAAATCGTCCTTTCTGGTTGAATCAGACATGCATTTGTTTCTTTAATTAAGCATGGACCATACTCTTTAATTTGGTGTTTGGTTTTATGTGGGACCGAGTGCAACAGGGACTCGGATCCAAACTAGAGTCGGCCACCTCTTGGCCTTTATATTTGTTGTACGCTACCGTGGCCGGCAGACCACGAGGAGAAATCAATTTATTATATTTCAGAGAGAGTTATACGCTTGTTTTTTTAGGATTTAACACACAGTTGCAATCTAAAAGAGAATTAGGCGTTATCAACCTCGTTATTCTTATGATTCTTTGTGTTTTACAGGAGTGGCGACACGTCTACATTATGTGGTTGGGTAGACGAGATCACGAGTGTGTGGTTGGGCGAATTCTTTTGTCGCAGGTTGCGGTTTTGACAGTGGTTGACGCTGTCGGTTCGTCAGGTTGCACGGACTCAAAGTTATCATCGATCTTACGTTGTGAAGATCGGGCATCCCCCGTATCACATATCCACTGCAGCCTGCTAGCAAACGGAACCGATGCATTGAGCTAGAGGGCAATGAGGATATTTCACGTCCATCAGAGGAGTTAAAAGAGCTAACAATGGACAAAATGTTTTAAAAAATGAACAGAACAAATTTTCAGCGCTAAAAACCGGAACAAAAATCTTTTATGCTATTTTTATAAAACACGTAACTTTTCAGGGTATGAAACCAATTTTCCCTCTGTATAAGCACACCAGGAGTTCATGAAACGGCACCAAACATCGCATTTGTGACACACGGACAGAGTGCCTCTCACTCACTATTTACGGAAGCAAACAAAGCAGCATAGCGTAGAAGTCACCTTCAGCGGAGGAGATGATAGGGTGGCGGACGTGTACAAGGTGGTGGCCGCCATGGCGCCACTCTACTTCGCCCTGGGGCTCGGCTACGGTTCCGTACGGTGGTGGAAGCTCTTCACGCCGGACCAGTGCGACGCCGTGAACCGCCTCGTGGCCTACTTCGCCGTCCCCTTCTTCGCCTTCGACTTCGCCGCACGCATCGACCCGTTCGCGCTCAGCTACCGCGTCCTGGCGGCCGACGCGTTCTCCAAGATCGTCGTCGCGCTGGCCCTCACCGCCTGGGCCGCGTCCACGCGCTGCTGCGGCGGCATCGGGTACGCCTTCTCCTGGTGCATCACCAGCTTCTCGCTGGCGACGTTCAACAACACGCTCGTCGTGGGCGTGCCGCTGCTGGACGCCATGTACGGCAAGTGGGCGCGCGACCTCATCGTGCCGATATCGGTGGTGCAGTTCATCGTCTACTTCCCTTTGCTGCTGCTGGCGTACGAGGTGAGGCGGGCCTGGGGGGCCGGGAAGCCGGCCGCGGCGGGAGATGGCCGCTCGGCCCCGCCGGCGAGCGACGTGGAGGGCGGCGTCGAGACGAGGAGGCATGAACCGGCGAGCGACGTGGAGGGCGGCGTCGAGACGAGGAGGCATGAACCGGCGAGCGACGTGGAGGGCGGCGTCGAGACGAGGAGGCATGAACCGGCGAGCGACGTGGAGGGCGGTTGGTTAGAGCAGTTTGGCTTAATGTCGCACGGAATCCCAACGTCTACGCCGGCGTTCTCGGGGTCGCGTGGTCCTGCGTCACAAACAGGTGCGCACTACGTACGTAAGTACCATGATCATACTGGTCGCTTACTCCATCATTTGGGCCGATTAAGCTACAGTTGTACAAAATGTATTTGTCGAAGCCGTTCCAAACACGCACTTAGAATGGAAGAATGTGATGCAAAGATGTATTTGACGAGAACGTATTAGCCACGTACACTATCTCAAGTTGGTAGATTCCAAAAAATATATATATTAAGTGCGAATTTCGAATCCAAACAAAAGAGAGACCCTCCTGGAGACATGCGCCAATACTACAACATCCACACAAGTAGAATACGACAGTACAATGCTATTGTCACTTCACATTCTTGTAACTTTGACTAGTTGTTCCTTTTGTGCATAGGTGGCACATCGAGACGCCAAGCATCATAGATGGCTCGGTCCTGATCATGTCCAAGACCGGGGTTGGACTCGCCATGTTCAGCATGGGTAATCAATCACTTACTACCTAGTTAGTATATGTCTCCGTCAAAAAGAAATTAGTATGGGTAATCAATCACTTACTACCTAGTTAGTATATGTCTCCGTCAAAAAGAAATTAGTATATGTCACAGAGGAACAGGAGGAGGTGTAAATATTTATGCAATCTGTGTTCGTAGGCTTATTCATGGCGCTGCAGGAGAAGATCATCGTGTGCGGGGCCGGCCCGACCGTGCTCGGCATGGTGCTGCGGTTCGTCGCCGGGCCGGCGGCCACCGCCGTCGGAGCCGTCGCTCTCGGACTCCGTGGCGACGTTCTACGTCTCGCTATCATACAGGTATACATGTTGTATGACGACATGATTACAACTTACAACCTACAAGTTGATCTCTGACTACACTAACAGGCGTTACTCCACTCTGTTCTTGTTTCATGACCTGGTGATTAGGCTGCGCTTCCTCAAGCGATCACCACGTTTGTGTTTGCCAGGGAGTATGGTCTGCACGCTGATGTACTCAGCACTGCGTAAGTAGTTTGTGGTTAAGTAATTTTACTGAACATTTTACTCCACTTCAGTAACTGAAACTGCATTGTTGTTGAATCTTGCAGCGTTATATTTGGGACATTGGCGTCGTTGCCCGTGTTAATCCTATACTATATTGTTCTAGGCTTCATACAGTCCTAAGTACTGCCTCGTTATTAATCAATGTTGTGAAAAACAAAATACGGTCGTCAGACGGGCAAGCTATCGCCAAGCGATTAATCGGAATATGAACGATTAATCAGAATTATGCGGGCAATTTGATGCTCTACTTATATACGTATGTATGTGATGATAATACTAGCCCTAAAGGTATTTAAACACGTAATATTGCCAGAATTACTGAATATACATGTACCACATTCCACTTATAGTATGGTTTCATTCTGAAAATTCAAGTTTATAGTTGGCTTAGTTCTTCTTCTTTAGCAATATAGGAAACTCAACAACAACAAAGTATCAATGTAAAGTCATAAAATTGTTGTGACGAAATAATGCAGGTACCTAATTTATTTAACTTTCTCGTTAAGGTACCAGAATCATCAAAGAAAAACCAATGTTAAGATACAAGAAACTAAATTACTCAAGAACGTAGTTTGCATTTGCTTCCAGTAAAGACTCATACCAGCAGATCCAACAAAAAGAAGATGCTGATTTCGTCGTCTCGTTTAGAGAAAAAGGTTCAAGTCTACATATCTTACTATTTGATGGAGAATGAATCCTAAAGTGCAGTGACGAGAATTCACTACTACAAAAAGGCTAATACTGGACACCTCATCACAGACGGTTGACCAAAACTGTCTGTATTATATGTAATCACAAACAATTTATATTTTTTATATCGCACTCAAATGCGCACCCCTATTCGCTCCGGAGGCCCCGCCTCGGCGACTAGGGAGTCTCCCGCCGCGAGGGCCTCGCCCCGGCGAAGACACTTTTTATATCGCGCTCAAATGCGCACCCTATTCGCTCCGAGGCCCCCTCGGCGACTAGGAGTCTCCATGCAGAGGGCCTCGCCCCGGCGGAGACACTTTTTATATCGCGCTCAAATGCGCACCCCTATTCGCTCCGGAGGCCCCGCCTCGGCGACTAGGGAGTCTCCCGCCGCGAGGGCCTCGCCCCGGCGGAGACACTTTTTATATCGCGCTCAAATGCGCACCCCTATTCGCTCCGGAGGCCCCGCCTGAGCGACTAGGGAGTCTCCCGCCGCGAGGGCCTCGCCCCGATGGAGATATTTTTTATATCGCGCTCAAATGCGCACCCCTATTCGCTCCGGAGACCCTCCCACCCTCCGGCGGCCTCCACAAACCCAGGAGCCGAAGCCCAACCTGCATCTTCAGAAGCATCCCCCTCGATGCCAAGGCAACCACTTCGGAAGCATCCCGCAGGCTCCTTCACCGGCTTTCCCGCCTCAAGCCCCACCTCGGACTCGTTGGCAGCCAACTCCGGACCACACCACAACCGCTCCAACCTGGGGGCTACCCCGCGCAGTCTCCGAAGCAGCGGAGACGCCTCGGCCTCAAGCTCCACCCCAAGCCTCCACCACAAGCGAACCTTCGCCTCCAGCCCGGAGGATCTCCAGAGCAGTCTCTGCCCGGTCATCACCAGCGCGTCATCCGCGCGCCACCACCTCGCAGCAGCTCGGGCCCCCTCGGGCCTCCACCTTCGGGCCGCCCCCGACCACCCCTCTAATCATGCTGTTCTCGCTTATTTGGAAAGACCTTCTGCCCGAACCAACAGTGTAGGTAATCTAAGTGATATAAGCCCACAAGGATGGCAATGTCAATAAGCCCACCACCGTGGCTACAAAGTCACTGCGTATGGCCATCGAGCCCCGGTGCACACCTGCGGGTGTATAAACAAAGACGCCGTGTGCGGCCCCCTGCCCCGGCGCACACCTCGCAGGCTACGGCCCAGGTGTTTAAGCCTACAACGGTGGCATCGTAAATAAGACCACCACCGTAGCAGCAAAGACGCCGTGTGTGAGCCCCAGCCTCGGCACACGCTACCGCACCCACCGACCTTCCTCCGCACCCGAGCTTCCCTTTTAAAAAATTCCCAGTGCATCTGCCTCCTAAGCTTTCCTTCTCTGACCTACGGTGTTACATTTGGGCCACTTGATCGTAGAGATATTTCGTCAATATCGCGCTCAAATGCGCCACCCTAGCCGGTCCGGAGGCCCGCCTCCGCGACTAGGGAGTCTCCCGCCGTGAGGGCGTCGCCCCGGCGGAGATATTTCGTCAATATCGCGCTCAAACGCGCCAACCCTAGCCGGTCCGGAGGTCCGCCTCCACGACTAGGGAGTCTCCCGCCATGAGGGCGTCGCCCCGGCGGAGATATTTCATCAATATCACGCTCAAACGCGCCAACCCTAGCCGGTCCAGAGGTCCGCCTCCGCGACTAGGGAGTCTCCCGCCGCGAGGGCGTCGCCCCGGCGGAGATATTTCGTCAAAATCGCGCTCAAACGCGCCACCCTAGCCGGTCCGGAGGTCCGCCTCCGTGACTAGGGAGTCTCCCGCCGCGAGGGCGTCGCCCCGGCGGAGACATTTCAGGCATACACCGCAACACAGCAGTCCGGCACCCACCCAGAAGAGAGCGTGGAACACACCAAGACCCCAAATCAGATAAGAAGCACACCGCGCCGTGCCATGGTCACCACCACCATCGTCTCCGCGCAACCCCGGAGCCCTATCAGCCCAATCAAAAAAGGTTGGGGGACGGCGTTTTCGGCTTCGCCTCCCCCTCCGCTAGCTTTGGGCTCTCCAGCAAGCCCAACAAAAAAACGTTGGGGGACGGCGTTTCTGGCTTCGCCTCCCCCTCCGCTAGCTTTGGGATCTCCAGCGAGCCCAACCAAAAAAGGTTGAGGACGGCGTTTTCGGCTTCGCCTCCCCTTCCGCTAGCTTTGGGCTCTCGAGCGAGCCCAACCAAAAAAGGTTGAGGGACGGCGTTTTCGGCTTCGCCTCCCCCTCCGCTAGCTTTGGGCTCTCCAGCGAGCCCAACCAAAAAACGTTGGGGGACGGCGTTTTCGGCTTCGCATCCCCCTTCGCAACAGTCGCCTCCTTAAAACAAACAAACATGAACCCTTCACGCCACTCCAACTCATGAGCACAGCTCACTCGGAGCGGTCGAAGGTGGGGACGATACCGAGCCCCCAATAGGACCTTCGCAACAATCACCGCGTAATCGAACAGCGGGGCTCGCGACGACTTCGCCGCGCGCCGCGCCGCGCGCGAGAGCTGCTCGGCGGGCGGCCCCATCGCCGACCGCCTCGGCGGCGGTCTGACGACGCGCCGCCGAGGGCAAGGCCTCGGCGTGGCGGCCCGCCGACCGCCCCGCGGACTTCGCGCTATTCGCCGCCGCCGAGGCCAAGCCTGGCGTGGCGGCCCCGCCGACCGCTTCCGCAGTTCGCCGCTGTTCGCCGCCCGCCTCGAGGCCAAGCCTCGGCGTGGCGGCCCGCGTCAACTTCACCCCGCAGCTCGCCGCCGCTCGCCGCCTCGCCGAGGCCAAGCCTCGGCGTGGCGGCCGCGTCGACTTCGCCCGCAAGCTCGCCGCTGCGCGCGCCTCAAGGCTATCGCCTCGGCGGGCGGTCTGACGCGCCGCCACCTCGAGGGCAAGGCCTCGAGTGGCGGCCGCGCCGACCGCCCCGCGGACCGCCGCTATTCGCCGCTCGCCTCGAGGCCAAGCCTCGGCGTGGCGGCCCGCGACGACCGCCTCGCAGCTCGCCGCTGCTCGCGCGCCGCCTCGAGGCTGCCTCGGCGTGGCGGCCGCGCTGACCGCCTCGTAGGCTCGCCGCTGCTCGCGCCCGCCTCAAGGTTATCGCCTTGGCGGGCGGTCCCGACGCGCCGCCGAGGGCAAGGCCTCGGCGTGGCGGCCACGCTGCCGACCGCCCCCGCGGACTTCGCCGCTATTCGCCGCCCGCCTCGAGGCCAAGCCTCGGCGTGGCAGCCCCGCGTCGACTTCGCCCCTGCGGACTTCGCCGCTATTCGCCGCCGCCTCGAGGCCAAGCCTCGGCGTGCTAGCCCCGTGTCGACTTCGCCCCGCAGTCGCTCGCCGCTGTTCGCGCGCCTCGGCCAAGCCTCGGTGGGCGGCCGCGTCGACCGCCCCACGAGCTCGCCGCTGCCGCCGCCCGCCGAGGCTATCGCCGACGAGGCGGTCCCGACACGCCGTCGCCTCGAGGCTCACGCCGATTCTTCCGGTATCCCGACTCCGGCCGGGCGACGATATTGCGTCCCGCCGCCTCGGAACCGCGGGACCTATCCTCGCGACCTCGGACCACGCAGACGAGGGAGTTGTCGTAGCAGGGCCCCATGGGGTGCCCCGCACCCTGGGGTCGTCAGGAATACCGGTGTACCGTCAGGAATACTGTACATATGTAGACCTAGCTTGTATAGCGTATTTTAAGCCAATGTACCTAAATACCCCTTGTCTTTTTCTAGCCTATGGGGGCAAGAAGGTAAATGTCCCTTCTTGCCCCCTATAAGTAGAGCCCCATGGGCATGTAACAGGGGGTTGGCCTCATTCCCATGGGCACTCAAGGCAATACATTCATACACATATATATCTTTGGCTCCTCCCTTTGGTCCTTCTCCCAAGACAAAGGGTACGGAGGGTCTCTGTGTATGGAGGGTCTCCGTACCCACTGTCTAGCCCTTTCATACTACGACAAATGTCAATCCATCAATAGGAAATTATAGTCGTGAGGAAAACAAAGGACGACAATGATGAAAAGCCACACCAGGAGCCAGCAAAGCACTTAAGAGTGCGTCAGCATCCTCCGCTGCGTCTCTCTTCCTCCTCGCCACACCTTTTTCTTTTCCGTTTTATCGAAATCTCGGGATCGAGATTCTTTTTAAGGGGGGTGGGGTTTGTAACATACCAAAAGTGCCAGAATGTAAAAACAGAAGATTTTTAAAAACTTTTTAGGTGATAACTGTTGCTATCCTTTTGCCTACATTTTTTAAACTTATTTGAACTGAATTATCTATTTTGCCGGTACAAGTAATGACAAACAAAAACCCTAAAATATACAAGTGGTGTTAACCCGAAACCCCAATACACAAACCCTATAAATAAAAAAAATGTTCAAGAGTCGATTAGAGTTATTTAACAAATATCGGATTATGAACTATCGTCACATAAGAATTTTTTAAAACAAATTGAAATGAGAATGAGAATTAAAAATAAAATTGGGGGTAATTGTACTATTAATAAAAAGTGGGAAGTATAATCAAGCACATTTTTATGTTTTCCTCACATCAAATAATAAAGTGCAAGTAAATAGGAGCTTAAAATATTTTTAGAAAGAAATGAGGAACAGATGAAATTCTACAAAAATTACAGTAGGAACAAGACTTTGTCAGGAGACTTCCCAAAAATTTTCATAATTTTTGGAACCCAAAATCTGTATTTCAAAATCTTCTAAAAGCTCTCAGCCTATTTCCAAAAATCCAGAAATCCCATTTCCCATTCTCCCACTGACTGGCCGGGCCCATCGACCGGCCTTCACCTCCACGCAGCCACCTCTCTGCCCACGCGTGCGCGCCATGCCGGCCGACCGCGTCACCACTGCCCATGCTGACCACCATCGTGCCCTCCGCCGCCCATCTACTTAAGCAGCCACCGAGCTCGCCGAGACATCTCCCCTGCCATCTCCCCATTCCTTCTCCACCAAAAGCCCAGAAGAGCCACAGAGCAAGCTAAGCGTGCAGAGCCCGCACCGCTTCGGCCGCCGCCATCACGCCGCAGCCGCACCAGCGACCTCCTCTCCACTCCGGCTGCTTCACGCTGTGTCCCGTCACCGCATGCTCCAAACCCCTCATCTAATTGCACTTCTTGTTCGCAGAAATTGCCGCCGTTCACATCTTCCCCAAGTTCGGCCGAAGGCGCTGCCACCACCGCCATTGCCTCACCGGTGCGGTCTTCTTCGATTCCTTCGAGAAGAAGCACCTCCTCGGTTCCCCCAAGCTACTAAAACTTCCCACTGGAGCTCTCCACCACTCCCCCGGCGCCCCCACGGCGAGCCCTCCGCGCCGCCCGTGATTCACCGCCGCCAGCCCGCCTCCGACCTCCTCTCCGCCGCCCAACCATGCGGGTAAGTCCCCGTAGCCCCTTCGTTCTTTTTCTTCCCTAGATCCTCCCTCTTCCTCCGGCGCCGGTGTCCCTTTAGCCCCACGGCCGGCAGCCGCATGCCGCCGCCGACCACCCCCGGCCGCGTGGCCACCACATACGAGACCCTGGACCCGCCAAGATTCCATTTTGGCCGCCAATTCACCCTCGCCGCCGGAAATGAGCCACGCCCGAGCCGCTCCGGCCCTCCTCTGTTCTCTGCGCTGTGGCTCTATCTCCCTGTGATTCTTCTGTGTGTGTATGTCAGTGAAACTCATTTGTCAAACCAATGCTAACAAATACTATGGGTGCCATTTAGATCACTCAAATGATTTAACCACTTTGAAATTGAGTATTGGAGGAAGCTTAGATGGTAGCAGTTCAGTCAGAAGAGATGTTCATATATATGATGATGAACAGAGTAGGATAAATGGACAAATGAACAGAGGTAATTAGTCCATGTAACTGTTTAACACTCAACCCTAATCTGTTAGTAAGCTAAATAGTTAAGAGGCTGTTAGAAGGTTAAATAAGAATAGTTAGCCACTTAGAAACTGTTAGTAGATTACTTAGCTACTTGAGGATTTATTGTCAGAAAATAGTATGGTTAGACAGCATGTGCCAGTGGACCTCATTAAGTGATTAAAACAATGACATATCAGTTAGCACTAAGATCAGGATTAGGTTAGTAGCAAAGTTAGCAGGTTAGTTAGTTTTCAGATAAGCAATGGACAGATTGTGTTTTCATACAATAGCAGTCAGTAATCAGTTTTCGTATAGTAGTAGTTAGCAGATCATGTGGTAGCTGACTATAAGGCATGACAGGTGGGCCCTCCCCTATCTCTCTAGCTCCGTCTAGCTCTCTGATGGTGCAAGTTTGTATGCATGAATGAACCTGTTACAGTGAAGGCTACACAAAGTAGTTAGCTAATTAGAATGTGATAATGTGCTACTTAGCTAATAGATGATCAGATAACAGATAGCAGATAGTGTGCTCAAACAATGTCAGTTGGTAAATGAGTCAAGTGGTTAGGGCCAGGGGTTCACTACAAGTCAGTGAGCAAATGGCAGTGGTCCCTTGTGTTTGGATATATCTCTGTGTGAGTGTGTTGTGTGTTGTGGATAAGAGGCTGACAACAGGATTCATTTGTCAGAATGAATGATCCCTAGTGTTTTAGGGAAAGATTAGCAGTGATACTCTAGTGTTGATCAATGATAATGGACCCTGTGAGTTCAGTGGTTATTAGAGTCCAGAAAGCCATTTCTTTGTAAGAGGCATGAACATAGATAACTAGGTTTGAATTGTAATCGGAAGTTAAGAAAACTAAAGTGAATTACCAAGATAATAATTAATTACCATTAGGAGGCAATTAGCGGTTAAAGATTAAGAGCAAGTTTAATAAGGAGTCTTATTAAAAAGAGATATAGTTACCTTAATTAGCATGATGGTCCCTAGACTGCTGTTATGACTAATAACTGAAAATGATAATAGATGTGTACACAATTACCATCAAAGTCTACCGAAAAAGAAGAGCATATAAGAGGATTGATTTTGGCTGTATGATCATCGTGAATGCATACATAGAATATCTGGAGAGAGTGCTTGTGAGTACTAGGTGACCTGTTAAGAAAAACATCACATAAGTTATAGGTATCGTCCATCGTCATCCATTCCTAGTAGCAAAATCCTTCATAATCTGAAAAACAAATCTGAGAGTATTACCTAACCAGGTAATCTCTCCCATCTATGTATCCAGTAAGGAATGTTCCTGCGAATATTTTCTCTCTCCCTATTAGATTTGTCTACTTTTGTCTCTAGTATTTCCTTCATCAACTTCTTTGGTTATACTTCATCTGAAGTATTTCCTTCATCAACTCTTGTGGATAATTCGTCTGCAGTACTTTCTTCATCAACTCCAGATAAGTATATATATTTAGGTCTCATCTAAAGTACTCCTCCTGCTTTCAAAATGTCGGTAAGTATGTTTAGTTATGTTTCAAGTGTTTACATTTGCTTTGAATATCTTTGGAGTTTATTGGATTTCATTTGATTACTTTCAGTCGCTCTTGGATTCAATAGTATTCTACATAGTTAGACTCTGAAGCTGTGGTGGGACAACAATCCCAACAAGATCAAGATGGTCAGGATATCGAATGTAATGATTATCGATGACGTTGAGTGAGATTATTATTAGAAGATTGAGAAAGGCGAATACCAGAATATTGAGCCTTATCAGAACATCGAGCAAGACGAGTCAATACTTTGATCATTTTGCACATACTTTTTGCAATTATATTATTTTAAATTATAAAATTGCATTGCTATGTTTTATACAATTATATTGGTCTAGCTCATAGTTAATGCCTTAATAATAATTATGTATAAAATTCCAACCCTTGAAACTTGGACATTGTCCTTGTCACTCTAGAGTAATAGAATGCCAAATAGCCACTAATTACCTCCTTAAAGGACATGATTAGCTTAGCGTAGCACTATCATTCGGGCAATAATTTGCCTAACAACAATTAATCATTCAAACTATTTGGAAATGAATTGGGCAGCAGAGGCTGGGAGCCTGGCTGGTATGTTGGACTGATGGTTATTTAAAAATAAAATAAAACCTGCAAAACATATTTAAACTTAGGTGGCTGGTAAGAATGGCGGGTGCTGGGGGCACGAGAGGATATTGGTATGTGGATGTACCGCCCGAGTCAATTAAGGAACAAATATGGTAATGATCTCTCATGTAAAACAGTACAACCACAAGTCGATAACACATACGACCTGGCTAACTAATTTGTTTCGCCTCAGCGTGGTTTCGACGTTGGTGGATGCAGACGGATAGACGGGGGAGAACGAAGCAGCGGTAACCGCACGGCGCTAAAGGCAGACCTCTGGGTGGGAGCAGGAGAGCACGAAGGAGGTGATACCTAGCGATGCGAAATTGCAATGAGGTGGGACATTGTAAAGGCCTTGTGATAATCAATATTAGCCACACACCTACAGAAGTGTGTCGAGGTAGTATAAGTTGATTTATCTCTTGTGGGTAAAGTGTACAAACTCTGCAGAGTAAAGAAACTATCTAGATAGCCGTGCTCACGGTCAAGAGCGGTGCTGAGAACTTGCTTGATATAGTTTTCATTTTTATAAAACGATTTGTGTGTGTAGAATAAAAAGGGGTGGGTTGCACCCCAGCAGTTGGAAATGTTGGGTTGGGAACCCAGAGAATGGTGAAAGCCTGGTCGGGGACTAGTGGTAAATACGGGATAACCTGAGCATTGGGTGGCTTTAGTCACTCAATGGTATAGGAGATGGGATCTCCACTAATACTTTACAACAAAAACTCAATTTATAAAACTAGTGTTAGTAAAATGCTAAGTCTCAGAATTTTACTACTACTTACCATATTTCAAACAAGTGGCTCATTGCAAACAAAAGAACCACAAGTCATTCCTTTGTTTAGCCTCGTATCTATAATAATTGCATTGTGTATTGGCCGGCGAGTATGGTTGTGTACTCATGCTCGCTATTTACATTCTTTTAGTCAGTAAGCACATAAAAGACGACTCTAGGGATAATTATGAGTGTTGATCAAGATTAAAGATCAAGAAGGCCAAGAACTAGATCGCGAGCCCGCAGTTGATTGTCGGTGGGTATATCGAGAGTGTTCCACGTGTTATACTATGAATCTGCTTCCGCTGCTGATTTCTAAAAAGTATTTGGCCTGCCCAACCATTCTGCAAGTCAAAAACCGTAAGGTATATTTACGCTTTGTTTAATATTATGCAATAGTTTTACATTTTCGTGATATGTATTTGAACCAACAATGTAACTGTGTGTACTATCTTACTGATCTAGGGAATGACACAAATATACACAGTAGGTCCTAAGTTCCAAATTTGGGGTCTCACAATTATCTATGGATTTTGTTTTTTCCATGCACGATGGTCGAAAAGTCAATTTGTTCTGTGAATTTTATCTTACTAGAAGGGTATAGAGATGAGAACTTTAAGAAGAAATAGAAGTAAGAAAAGATAGGAAGTTTGTGAGTGATTTCTTTCTTAGTTCTGCCCATCTGACCTCTGTAGCTTTCGAGCCACGTACGTATTCTGTTCTTTTATTTTTGGTAGGTCTGAAAGGAGTCAGTATTCTGTTATGTTTTTGTTCTAAGTCAGATTCTGAAGATGACTGTAGCGTATCATCCTAGTTGTCGAAAAGCTTCAGGTGTTCGTTTTGGTTTCATGTTTCGATATAGAACCTGATTGTAATTCCTCTGAAAATATATAAAAATGAGAAAAACCAAAAAGTCGTATCAGTTGATAAGGCGCAAAAAAATCTCGTGTTGAATTTGTTTTGTGTCCAATATCTAGTTCTGAACTGAATTTGATTAACAATAACGACCTTAATTTGGTCTTTTAATTTTCTCTTATGGAATTCTTGTATTAATATTTGTCGTCTTGAATTTTAGTTGCAAGACCATGTACAAGGCGTCCAAGGAGCGCACCATGGGGAGGCGCATGGCGTTGGAGCGGGAGGAGGCGATGAAGTGGCAGGACAATGAGCACTACCTCGCCATCGTCAACCACCTGACCGGCGCCGGCAACTCGGAGACCTGCTTCATCGTCGGCCTCGCGCTTGCCTTCGCGCCCCAAGACATGCAACGCGGCCTCGTGTTCCTTGAACGGGTGGCCGTCGCTGGCCACAAGGCCGCGACCTACGTGCTCGGCCTCCTCCTCTACCCGGCAGACGAGACGCATGACGTTGGAAAGCACTACATCATCCAGGTCGAGGGCGAGCCAGCTGGCGACGGGTGCGAGACGGTCAAAGGGACCAACTGAGAGTGTAGGCGATGCCAGAGGCTCACCGCGGACATGGTCCAGGCGGCGATGTGGAAGAAGATGACCGGGCCGCTAGGCCGAGTGTAGGCACTGTCAGAGGATGGCCACCGGTGCACGAGCACCAGCTGCGATGTGAAAGGGTGGGAGGACTACGTCGTCTTCTGCAGCGACGGCTGCAGGATTAGGCATGAGTATGCCAATTTTTTTACAGATGTGTTGAACTACTTGCCGTAAATTAGCTGTTTTAGCATAGTTTTAGCAAATATTCATATATAATTCTTTACTAACATGTGAATGTGTCATATGTTCTGAATTTTCATTTATGTATGAATATTAGCGTATCTTCGTCTGTGATAATATAGCTTCAGCTCCCTGATGAGTTTCTTCATCGCTGAATTTATTCCTTGTTTTATAAAAAGGATCATCCGCCATCAAAGATATGATCGTCCCCATATATAACTCACTATAATACTTCTAAAGCCGAAATGGCTCCCTCTTCTGTTTTCTTGTCGCTGACATTGATGGCCTACCATATCACAGACAAAATTGACATATAAACATGTAATTTCTTCATGTCAAGTAAACGTATACATGATAATATGCTCAAAACATAGAACTTGAGAACAACCATATCACTTACGGTTCTATTTATGGAATCGTATGTCATAATTATCACTGACAGTTCCATAATAGAACCGTCTGTGATATCCCTTTATTAATAGGAGCCCGCTCGAGTTTGCGCCCTAACTCGTCACTCACCAGTGCCCTTACTCTCACTCGTTCCCCTCCCCACCCGAGTGCCCTCGACCTCGACGCCACCACCCGAAGCCTCCTCCCTGACGGCCGCCCCCAAGTCACGCCTTCTCCCTGACCCGTCGTCGATGCCGCCCTTCTTCCTGTCGTCGCCGGTTGTGACACCACGGTTCACTAAACAAGACACTCTTATCGTAAGAGTCTTGTGCAGTGTCACCGTAGTGACACAACTACGGTGACACCCCCGCCAGTCCAGTCGACCTCCCTCTGGTCAAATCCACCTCCCCACCGCTAGATCTGCCTACCCCTCTTCGACCTCCCCCGGCTATCTCTCCATTCTCTGTTGCTTCAGTTTTTATGTTTGAGTTTGACTTGTTTACTGATGTGGGTTGTTGTTGCTTATGCATACATGAAGGAGATGGATGTGGTGAGCTACTGCCGGTGGTCGATTTGCCAGTTGCAATGGGGTAACTGCTCCCCTTTACTCTCTATCCCTTTCCCTCCCTTTGCTCTGTGATGTGGGTGATGAATGATGTGGGCTATGGTGGGTGTTCTGTGATGGTTGGATGATATGGGTGGGTTCTCTGTATATGATGTTGGTTTATGAGATGTGGTTCGGATGGGGCAAAACATCAATCTTTACACATACAAAATTTTCCATTCTCTGTTGTTTCAATTTTAGGGTTTGATTTTGACTTGTTTACTGATGTGGCTTGTTGTTGCTTATGCATACATGAAGGAGATGGATGTGGTGAGCTACTGCCGGTGGTCGATTTGCCGGTTGCACTGGGGTAACTACTCCCCTTTACTATCTATCTCTTTCTCGTCTCCTTGCTCGTGATGTGGGTGATGAATCATGTGGGCTACGGTGGGTGTTCTAGAATGGTTAGATGATATGAGTGGGTTCTCTGTGTATGATGTTGGTTCATGAGACGTGGTTCGGATGGGGCAAAACATCAGTCTTTACACATACAAATTTTTGTACACGTAACTAATCTTATGGTATGTTTCTATATATATATATATATATATATATATATATATATATATATATATATATATATATATATATATATATATATATATATATATATATATATATATATATATATATATATATGTTATTCGCTTTAAAAGTGTAATTAACTTTTTAGATTTGTAAAGGTTAAGCTAATTTGTAAAGCTGCAATTAACATACAAATTTCTGGAATTTTTACCTAGCTTGTGCCTCTAATCATCAATTATTTATTAATTGATGTATATTTTATTCCAAAACAAGACTAAATGAGTCAAAAATTACTACAACACCTCTTCACCTGCTCTCGCCATTCATTTCACCTTTGCCTCGTAATCGTGTTCATGCCGGGTCAAGTTCTCCTCTATTGCGCCCTGTACGCCCTACCATTCTATTCTGATCTCTTCTCTATAAAGTCTCCAAGCAGTGGCAGCTTGTGCCTTTAAAACCAGCTTCGTATAAAAATGGGCTCAATGAAGTTGCCCGTGGCTGCGTCTCATCCTCCTCACGACCCTCCGAAAGTGGTTGAGGACTACGATATATATATATATATGAAGCCACGGTCAGACGGCCCGTCGACCATGGCGTTCTATGTTACCACGGAGGTAGTGGTATGGGTGCAAAGGCGAACGGCGGAGACCAAGGCGCAGAGGCGTCGAGGTCATCCCATCTCTCTTCTTCTCTGGCCGGTCGATGCTATGGCTCGGCAATGTCGGAGTATAGCGGCGACCACGGCCCGAAGGCGTCGATTTTGCCAGCGACGTGCGGCGCGGAGGAGGCGCATGCACACCTCGCCCGACGGCGAGGTCCTTGCCCCATGGAGCCCAACGGTGCGTGCGACACGAGCAATGGCAAGCCTGATCTCGGTCGGTGGTGCCATGCAGAGGCGACGCCCTATCTGGTCGGGATGGCACGATCGATCCGGCAACGGCGTGCCACGGTGGCGGCGCTCGGAGCTCAGTTCACGACAGTGGGGTGCACACGGAGGCATCTTGTCGTTGTCTAGATGGCGATTGCCAACGGCGCGTGCACAAAGGTGCACGGTCAGACGGTCCGTCGACGATAATTGGCGAAGGCACACGGAGGCGTACCTGAACCGATCTCAGTGGAGTCTAGTGGCACGTGCGCGGAGGCGCACAGCTGGCCGGCTCGGTTGGCCGACGGCACGCCGCGAAGGCGACGCCCGGTCAGCGCTAGCAATGGCACGTCAACGCGTATGTGGAGGTGTAATATTGGTGCGGCCGGGGGAAGGCGCGGTCAGTGCGCATGCGGAGGCGTGCTCTCGGCTAGCCAGTGGTATCGACGGCATTGAATAGTAGAATAAAAATTAATCTACTAAAAAGAACATTACCTCTAGAATTGAAAACTTAGATCAAAGGAACATACCAGGAAGCCTTAGCTTGGAGTGTTATCGTACTGATAACGTGATGTATAATCGAGGTCATGTTGCTGATAAACGAAGCTCTCAACTCACAAATAATAAACAATAACACAAAGATGTACCGGCATTATCTCTTTATTGACCTCTTTACCCATATGCTTGTGTGTACCATAAGAGCGTCTGTCTCCCTTTATATCTGTCTCCCTTTATATCGGAGGAGGATGTCTTTCTTCATATATGAGTAAGTAATATGTGACTAAACTAACTAATGAGCTACTAAGTGTCCACACATAATCGTTCCTCGGTAATGACTTCAAAAAAATGTGCATGGCTGCTTATCCAACATCTTATTTTCAACGCGGGAAATTATTGTATATTCCAACCTGGCCACCTTACTTTCACCGGCTCACCTCCATCGATTTTTTTTTAAAAATAACCTAGTTTTTATTCTGAAATACAGAAATAATACTACCTTTTTTATTTTACAGAAATAATTATCTGTCGATTAATCGTTGGGCGACTAGCCCAAGTCGCTCAACCGTTGAGCAACTTGGATACTTGTCGCCCAACGATATACAATGCATGCACTGCTAGCTGAGTGTCCTGTACATTAGGACCAACTGTTAAGCGACAAGTATCCAAGTCGCTCAACCGTTGAGCGACTCGATATATGATTATTCTTGTAAAAAATAGTATTATTTCTATATTTCGGAATAAAAACTAGATTATTTTTTTTTTAAAAAAAATCCTCCTCCATCTATATAAGCACATCAGGAATACAAGAAACGGCACCAAACATCGCATTTGTGCCACACGGACAGAGTACATCTCACTCACTATTTACGGGAAGCTAAGAAAGCAGCATAGCGTAGAAGTCACCTTCAGCGGAGGAGATGATAGGGTGGCGGGACGTGTACAAGGTGGTGGCTGCCATGGCGCCACTCTACTTCGCCCTGGGGCTCGGCTACGGCTCCGTGCGGTGGTGGAAGCTCTTCACGCCGGACCAGTGCGACGCCGTGAACCGCCTCGTGGCGTACTTCACCGTCCCCTTCTTCGCCTTCGACTTTGCCGCACGCATCGATCCCTTCGCGCTCAGCTACCTCGTCCTGGCCGCCGACGCGTTCTCCAAGCTCGCCGTCGCGCTGGCCCTCACCGCCTGGGCCGCGTCCACGCGCTGCTGCGGCGGCGGCATCGGGTACGCCTTCTCCTGGTGCATCACCGGCTTCTCGCTGGCGACGCTCAACAACACGCTCGTCGTGGGCGTGCCGCTGCTGGACGCCATGTACGGCAAGTGGGCGCGCGACCTCATCGTGCAGATATCGGTGGTGCAGATCATTGTCTACTTCCCGCTGCTGCTGCTGGCGTTCGAGGTGAGGCGGACCTGGGGGGGGCGGGAAGCCGGCCGCGGCGGGAGATGGCCGCTCGGCCCCGCCGGCGAGCGACGTGGAGGGCGGCGTCGTCGAGACGAGGAGGCATGAGACACTCTGGCCGTTGGTTAGAGCAGTTTGGCTCAATGTCGCACGGAATCCCAACGTCTACGCCGGCGTTCTCGGGGTCGCGTGGTCCTGTGTCACAAACAGGCGCGCACTACGTACGTAGGTACCATGATCATATTGGTCGCTTACTCCATCATTTGGGGCCGACTAAGATACAGTTGTCTAAAAATTTTTTAAAACCTAATCATTTTCTTTAGGACATTGGATCACCATTCAATGACTTATATTTTTTTTGTTGAAAAATTGTAGACTAGACAAAAACAAATCGAAGTGAACTCTACAAATACAAAAATAAAACAAAAAAAAATAAACTAGACAAAAGCAAATCGAGGTGAACCCTACAAATAAAAAACAAAACAAAAAATTCTAAACTAGACAAAAATAAATTTAGGTGAACCTACAAATAAAAAAACAATTCTAAACTATATTGGGAGAATGTGTGATGCAAAGATGTATTTGACGAGAACGTATTAGCCACGTACGCTATCTCAAGTTGGTAGACCCCAAAAATAATAATAATAATTTAAGTGCGAATTTCGAATCCAAACAAAAGAGAGAGACCCTCCTGGAGACATGCACCAATACTACAACATCCGCAGAAGTAGATACTACAGTACAATGTTATGGTCACTTCACATCGAGACGCCAAGCATCATAGATGGCTCGGTCCTGATCATGTCCAAGACCGGGGTTGGACGGCATGTTCAGCATGGGTAATCAATCACTTACTACTTAATTAGTATATGTCTCCGTCAAAAAGAAATTAGTATATGTCACAGAGGAACAGGAGGAGGAGGTGTATATATTTATGCACTCGTTGGTCGCAGGCTTGTTCATGGCGCTGCAGGACAACGTCGCCGGGCCGGCGGCCACTGCCGTCGGAGCCGTCGCTCTCGGATTCCGTGGCGACGTCCTACGTCTCGCTATCATACAGGTATACATGTTGTATGACGACATGATTACAACTTACAACCTACAAGTTGATCTCTGACTACTACACTAACAGGCGTTACTCCACTCTGTTCTTGTTTCATGACCTGGTGATTAGGCTGCGCTTCCTCTATCGATAACCACGTTTGTGTTTGCCAGGGAGTATGGTCTGCACGCTGATGTACTCAGCACTGCGTAAGTGGTTTGTGGTTAAGTAATTTTACTGAACATTTTACTCCACTTCAGTAACTGAAACTGCACTGTTGTTGAATCTTGCAGCGTTATATTTGGGACATTGGCGTCGTTGCCGGTGTTAATCCTATATTCCTATACTATATTGTTCTAGGCTTCATACAGTCCTAAGTACTGCCTCGTTATTAATCAGTGTTGTGAAAAACGGAATATGGTTAGATAGTAGCCAAAATGCATGGAGATATGTTGTTGATCTTGAAAAGGAGGAATGCAGTAGTAGGTAGTGGCAGTTGATAGGAAAACCTTGCACTCATGCCTTAGTCTTGATTTGTTCAAAAAGGGGACTGCAGTTCGAATCCTATGTGCATGACTATTACTCCTATGTGCATGACTATTACTCGGTGGAGAAGTTCAGGGTTTCTTATGAGTTCGAGATCAATCCAATGGGTGATAAGTCTCAACGGCCCCTTGTTAATAAGGGCTATGTAATGTATCCTCCTAAGCTCACCAGGGCTGCAGGAGGGCTAAGGAAGAAAAGGATCAAACCACATGATGAGGGCGGTGGTAAAATGCAGTACCAGTGCAAGAGGTGCTTTAGGTTCGGCCACATCAAGAAGGGATACAGTTTAACACAACTAGATGACCCAATTGATGCTCCACCACCTCCCACTAAAAAGACCACAAGGTAATCACACTTGATTCAATAGTAGTAAGTAGATTCTCAATAGACTAAACTTGATTCTTATTGCAGGGACAGGAAGAAGTATTCTAAGTTTCTAACACTGATGGGGCTGTCAACAATGATTTCAGTCCACTAGATGACCCAATTGATGCTCCACCACCTCCCACTAAAAAGACCACAAGGCAATCACACTTGATTCAATTGGAGTAACTAGATTCTCAATAGACTAAACTTGATTCTTATTGCATTGCAGGGGCAGGAAGGAGGGCAGCACAATCAACAATGATGTCAGTCCGGTCCGACAAGGAAGAGGGCAGCACAAGCAGCTTCTCCCCCCAAGAAGGACAACACCTACAAGGGTTGCTGCAAAAGCCAATCAACTCGATCGCTGCACAACTGGCCTCCACTTCAAGGCAGAAAAAAAAAAGAAAGATAGCTAACTAGATGCTTCATGTATTTTGGACTATGTCTTTTCTAGACGGTCACATTTCTGGACTATGTCTTTTCAGTTTTCGACAAAGATGATTTATGCTATGTGCATTTATGCTATGCTATGTTTGCACTTCACACGGTGATGTCTTTTGGTCAGTGATGTGCCCTGTTCTTGAAGCAAGTTCACACTGTGATGTCTTTTGGTCATACTGTGAAGTATGTTCTTGAAACTCTCTGAAGATTTATTTGTGCAAAATCTCAAAATTGCTTCATAGTTGGTGGATCAACAAACAATCAGTCCACAGAAGTATGGATCGTTACCTCCTTTAATGTACTGGAATGAAGGCAACTTATATATGAATTCACGTTCCATGTCTGTATTTCAGGATATACAGAAATTTGGTTCAGAAATTCAATCTTCGGGACCTCAGTGCATCGGTTGACAATCCCGTGGAATGATTGACCATAGCAGGTGTGACGCCCCGTGTTATTACCCCAGGGGTAATAACACTTAAGCATACAGATTACTATTCGTTTGCCCGGTAGAACACCGCTCCAACGAATAGTAAGCCTTACCAGAGTTAGCGCATCAGAACAATAAGATAGAAACTGTCCTTTATTCAACAGTTGCCACGCAGGGCTAAAGTCTTACAGCACACAACTAATTTACATAGCCAAAATGAGACTAATCCCCCTTCTTGCCTGCCACACTCCACTGGCCTCCTACTCGTCCCAGGAGTCGAATACGGTGTCCATCTCGCCCTGCGCCTCGTAGTAAGGATCTTCGCCTCCTGTGCTCTCATCTGTACCTGCAGTGTCTTCGCCCCACTCGGGATACTTCCCTGCTGGACTAGGGTCTACAAAGGAGAATACTAACAAGGTTGAGTACAAATGAATGTACTCAGCAAGCATTAATAGCAAGGATGCACAGGATACACTATCTCTACTCTTTATCACAAATTCTAAATCATCTCACTTTAGAAAATAGCTCTCAACAAAATGTGGCAAGTTTTAATACTGAAAGAAAACTCTACTAGTCACTCGGAGAGACGAAAGACCCCCTGTGGTTCCCGTAGACTCCAATCCTGGAGACTGGCATGAATTCATGATTTAGTTTAGCACTGTGCAGACTTTGTACCACTTTACCCATAGCTATTCTGAACTCTCTGTGAACAGGGTCCACCGCATTACCTTAGATGCGGGTTCAAGATCAGAATACAGAACGTTTTCCAGGTTACGTGATTAATTTCTCCACCCATCACCTTCCGCCGGTGCAGATTAAGTCACGCTGCTGACCTCATCATCCACCGAGTTCTGGTGAGGTTGGTTGAGGCAGCTTCTATCCTACACTCAACACTCCACCTTAGCGCATATAGCGCCTTGGATCCCCCACTTCCGGACTATCCCCCACCGGTCCTGGGTTCCTCCATATCACTCACACACACCTATTACTTACCCGATGTGGAGAGCATAGTCACGTAACAAGGTAGCATTTTCTGCCCGCCGAAACGGGAAAATGGTTGGCACTGAATTACGGCATCTGACCGAGCAAGAGTTGGTTGGTCCTTATATTATAACCATATGTAAAAAGGGGTCCACCTCTTACCTCAACATCATCATCGCTTTCACCAGGGGCCCCTTTACCCTCCTAATAAGTCACATTCTTTCTTAATCATGTTATCTTATCTCAATCATTTTCTTTAGGTTTTGGAAAATCATTTTGATGCAATACATATAATAGTGCAAGATAGGGTATATTTTTAAAGTAACTATATTAATGTTCAAGAGGATCACTTGCCTTCGTAGGAGTAGTAAAGGTTGGTGCCGATGAAGTTCTGGTCAGCTGCTCCAGTCCGTGCTGATTCGCCTTCTGTAGTAGATCGGCAATGAATAATAATAGTATAAGTAAATATGTAGTGATTTGAGTGATAATATAAATACATAAGTTAGCGACGACTACAAGTTAGCACATTTTAATTACTAAAATGCTTTTGCGGTCTAATCGAAGTTAGCACTCTCGGACAGTCGCCCGCTTGTCTATACGCACCAACTAGTTTAACAACCACCGAAGTAAAGGATACCCAACTTAATCTCACAGTCGAACCACTGAGCAACCAGAATCTACAACTTAACTAAAATCGCCAAATCCTAACCTAAACCTAATCTTCCCCTAATCTCTCTCTCTCTTTCTCTCTCTCCCTCTCTCTCTCTCTCCAAACCCACTCGGCCGGCCCACTCTAAGCCCACACACACGCACGGCCTACACACACACACGCACACAGCACTCTCTAAACACACACACGCACACAACCTAACACACACGCACACAACACACTAAGCACACACGCACACTACCTAACACACACGCACACAACACACTAAGCACACACGCACACTACCCCCTCCCACTCTCATCTCTCTGCCTTTCCCGATCCCCTTCTTCTTCCTTCTGCTTCAAGCACCGCCGGACCTTGCTCGGCTCCCTCGCGTCGGCTCCCGGCGCCGCCGCCTTGCTTCCCTCGCGCCGGCACCTCCTCTACCTAGCGCCGCCGAACCCGGCTCTCCCTCTCTCGGCTCCCCTCTTCTCCCCTTACCCTAGCGCCGCCTCCCTCGCGCCGGCTCCCGGTTGCTCTTCTCTAAGCGCCGCCGGACCTTGCTCGGCCCAGATCCGGCTCGGTCACGGTCGCCTCTCCCTCAGCCGGTGCGGCCTGAGACCACGCCGCCACCTCTCGGGTCCTCTCCTCGCGCCAGCCCGTGGCGCCGCCGCTAGACCCGACTCCTTCTCGGCTCCGGCACCCGGCCCCGGTTGCTTCCTCTAGGTTCGGCTCGGTTCCCCCTTCGATCTTTCCCTCTTCCCTTCTCTCCCACCATCGCCGGCTCCTACTCGGCCCAGATCCGACTCGGATCTGGCCCGCGCCGCACCCTAGGGTTTCGCTCGGGCTCCTCTCCACCGGCCCTCTCCTCCCGGCGCAGATCCGGTCACCTCCTCCCCATCCGGCGCGGCCAGAGGCCGACGCCGCTGCTCTCGGGTCCTTGCCGCTACTAGGGTCCCGGGGACTTGGGTTTGGCCGGCTTGGCCTACCGGTCGCCGGCGCCGAAGAACCGACGCTTCCCCCTCTACTCAGCTCACTCGTCCTTGCTAGACCTTCTACTGATGAATGCTCATGTGGATGAATGCAGGTCAGTGGTTAGATCTGGAGATGGGATGCTACTGGAGGAAGGAAATGCAGCTTCAAGGTATGCGTGATGCTCACCTTCAGTTCATACGCTCATTATTTTTACCTGAGGACGGAATGATGAACTGGGATGGTTGTGTTGTGCTTGTGCTGTGCTGAGGAATGGTTGCTGCTGCTGCTGCTTGTTCTGTGTTGTGACTGGTGATGCTTGGGGATGGGGATGCCGGCAGTGAGTAGGGGGTTGGCACTGCCGGCGGTGATGAAGCCAAGCTCCTGGCGGCCTTCGGTTGCCTTCGGTTCTACTAGCTGGTAGTGGTTCTGGACTGGGGAGAATGACTGTGGTGAAAGAATGGGGGCAGTAAAATAGGGGGAGCTCTCGGTTGTGAATGCCGGGGTAAATGGCCGTGCAAGTGGATAGGATTGCACTGTGGTTTGCAGAGAAAAAACGTGGTTGTGACTGTGGTGCTTGTGATACTGCGATGCTTGATGTATGAATGTAAATGTTGTGATTGATGATTCTGGATTCTGTGGATGTAAAATGAACTACTGATGTCTTATCTATGCAATTGCTGATTGTTGTCTAATGCAAATGACGATGCATTCTAGTTATCTATTGATCAGACTGTTGTGCTGAATGACGATTGCAATAATGGAGCGAATGAATGAATGATGCAATATGCTTCGGCTAATTAGGAGCGATCTAATACTCTTGCTAACTTGCCGCTAAGAAAAGCTTAACGCTGCTAAACCCCGGTTACTGCTACGAGGTTAGGCCTAAAAACGCGGGCTCTCACAGCAGGTCATACAACAAAGGGAAAATTAGGACTGCCGCCATGTGTTGCTGAGGCCTGAATCCTTTCATCGTCATAATCACATTTCCAATCCTAATAGCATCTTATTTTGCAATTTGAATGCAGTATGCTCTAGTACATCTGGTGGAAATCGAAAAGAGCAAAATGCTTTAGTAGCTAAATGTATCAGAATAAGATCTGGGCCATTTATTTTTGGCGAGATTGATCGGCTGTCTATACAAGGAATAGTCAATAACTCATTTCTGCAGTTTCTTGTCCTCTTTCCCGATTTGCTTCTTTTCCCTTGATGTGCATCAGCAGCACACATCTGAGGGGTGGCGTTAGCCGAGCGGCGAGGGCCGGTGAGGAGCGGCGTCAGGCGAGCGGCGAGCTGCGGGAGTGAGCGATTGGTTTTGAGAGGAAGTTCTGTATGAGATGACCGTGTTGGACCGGAAAGGCGACTAGAGGGGCGGTGAATAGGAGCACGCTCAACTTTTTCACAAACGATCGGATTCAACACGGTGTTTACTCCAATAACTATGAAAGCTATGAAGATCAATCAACAAGTACAGTGGAAGACTTGTATTGAATCCAATCAAAACCCCGAAGCAAAATCAACAAAAACTCAAATCACAGAGTCGCGGGCGGTCTGATCTCTCAGAAATCGGGTCGAATATTTTGCCTAGCGGTCAGACCTCTCACAGGGGCGATCTGACGTATTTGCCTAGCAGCCTGACCTCTCAGATGGGCGGTCTGACCTCTAGCACGATGAACAGGAAAATCAGTCCGAAAATCGAAACTAAAATCGGTCTAACTTTTGATCTACTCGGCCAAACTTGATCAAATTTGGAACACACCTTCCTAAGGATATTAGGAACCTATTCCAAACAACGATTGAGTAGATCCACATCAAAGTTTTGACATTTTTCCATTTTACCGAAGGAGGGTTCAAAACCGAGCAAAAACGAAAATTTGATCTAGAGACTTGCTCGTGAGTGATTGATGATCAAGATAATCTTAGATGGGTTCCCACATATCCCAGCAAGCAAGATCAAGAAGAAAAACCAAGTAAAAACTCCCGGATCAAAGAAACCCTCAAAATCTCAAATAGAGAGGATGAACACAAAGAGATACAACTTGTGAAATTTTTCCTTGGATTGATTGGATAGATGGATGATTCATGTTTACAGTCACTCCCACATGGAGGACAAAGCTCTATCCAAGAGCACACACTCAATCCATCCCTAGAACCCCCTCTCCACCTTTCTCCCCAAAACCCTAAAACACAAAATAGGGCTATCAAATGAGTGGGTTAAAGAGGTGCTGGCCAGCACCCTCCTCTATTTAGTGGAGGCTAGATTCTAGGGAATATTCCATTAGGGCACCCATTAAACCATAAGACACAATAGGTTAACACACACACGCATTTTAAAGCACTGTCTTCATCATCGATTGACCTAAACCGCTTCACCATGCGCCGACCCGCGCCGCGGTTTAGCCAAAAGTCATCAAGGCAGTATTTGGTGAAATTACCAAAATACCCCTGTCTCGATCTTTCTCCAAAAGACCAAGTCCAATCCTGGTGAAGCAATCGCCTGCTTCGCCACGTGTAGGTTGATCAACGGCTCCACGTCGTCAAGTCTCTCCCATCCAGATCCCACCGGCACCACTGAGCACTTGCAACGACTCCCGCGCTGCTTGATCCAACCAGTCGCACTGAACCGCCCGTTCGGTCATCCATGTCCATTATGCACCCCGCTTGAGTCCTCTGACCTCACCCGGCATCCTTGATCGTTCTGGACCTCAACTCTCCAAGCTTAGTCCCGATCCTCCTCGCCGTTGACTGTCATAGACCTGCAAGCTACCTGCACAGCAATAGACAAGCAAACACGAATTCGGGAACAAGTTCTTCACAACTTGACCCACGTTAGCCAAAACATGCATCATGCAACACATATGCACTAATGAACATGAACTTGACCTAACAAACATACATCGCCGCCACGCAGGACGACGAACCAAGCCAAAACCGGTCAAACCGCCACCAAGGCGGTCGATCGCTCCCCTACCACGGCGGATCACCACCAAAGGCGGTCGACCGCCAGTCCATGACTTAGCCAAATTCCAGCTTGGAAATCCGCAACCTCTCTGGAAATTTCAAACCAATAGAACTTTTGCCTGAAGGCTCCAAAAATTATGGGACCAAGAGCAATAGAACCTCCTCTCTGCCTACACCCTCTATTTTTGGCCCAGCTAAAAAATCCAAAGCCACTTGAATGGCCGGTCTGACCGCTCAGCGGTAGCCGGTCAGACCGCCACACTAGCCGGTCAGACCGCCGCCCTGGCCGGTCGGACCGCCAGCCACTCACAAGCAAAACAACCAAAGGCACGGCCGGTCTGACCGCCACCATGGCCGGTCAGACCGCCTCAGACCTGACAGCACAGGAATTTCACCGAAAACGAGGGTTTCTCCCAACACCTCGACGCTATTGTGAATTGTTCAACACACTAAGATTAAGATCATATCCACATGATCTCCACACCCTGTATCTTGGCATATCCACTGCAGCCTGCTAGCAAAGGGAACCGATGCATTGAGCTAGAGGGCATTAAGGTCATTTCACGTCCACCAGAGGAGCCAAAAGAGTTGCAATGGACGGAATGTTAAAAAAGAGAACGGAGCCAACTTTTAGCGCTAAAAACCGAAACGATGCGTAACTTAAGAAACCAATTTTCCCTCTATATAAGCACACCAGGAATTCAAGAAACGGCACCAAACATCGCATTTGTGACGCACGGACAGAGTGCATCTCACTATTTACGGAAAGCTAACAAAGCAGCATAGAGTAGAAGTCACCTTCAGCGGAGGAGATGATAGGGTGGCGGGACGTGTACAAGGTGGTGGCTGCCATGGCGCCACTCTACTTCGCCCTGGGGCTCGGCTACGGCTCCGTACGGTGGTGGAAGCTCTTCACGCCGGACCAGTGCGACGCCGTGAACCGCCTCGTGGCCTACTTCGCCGTCCCCTTCTTCGCCTTCGACTTCGCCGCACGCATCGATCCCTTCGCGCTCAGCTACCGCGTCCTGGCCGCCGACGCGTTCTCCAAGCTCGCCGTCGCGCTGGTCCTCACCGCCTGGGCCGCGTCCACGCGCTGCTGCGGCGGCGGCGGCGGCATCGGGTACGCCTTCTCCTGGTGCATCACCGGCTTCTCGCTGGCGACGCTCAACAACACGCTCGTCGTGGGCGTGCCGCTGCTGGACGCCATGTACGGCAAGTGGGCGCGCGACCTCGTCGTGCAGATATCGGTGGTGCAGATCATCGTCTACTTCCCGCTGCTGCTGCTGGCGTTCGAGGTGAGGCAGGCCTGGGGGGGCGAGAAGCCGGCCGCGGCGGGAGATGGCCGCTCGGCCCCGCAGGCGAGCGACGTGGAGGACGGCGTCGAGACGAGGAGGCATGAGACACTCTGGCCGTTGGTTAGAGCAGTTTGGCTCAAGGTCATACGGAATCCCAACGTCTACGCCGGCGTTCTAGGGGTCGCGTGGTCCTGCGTCACAAACAGGTGCGCACTACGTACGTAGGCACCATGATCATACCGGTCGCTTACTCCGTCATTTGCATCTTTGACAATCATAATCCAGGAAATTCGTCTAAATGCTTTAGTAACAACTAGCAACTAATCACCATTTTCAAAAAGTCCAAACAATGCAGATGTAAAAAGGATTAGACTGAGAGGGACGTGTTTGAAACACAGTAATTTTGCATATTCGTATAACAGTCCTCCAACGTTTTTATATTTCAAACAGAGCCTTAGCATAGATAATGTCTATTCTCCATTATTAAGCTTGCTGAGGTGATTCGCACCAAAAATTAATCGAAGTGGAACAAATACCTCTTGCTAGTGGAACGGCCGAACAAATAAATCACCTTTGGCTAAAGTAGATTGATTTGACTAATAGCATCCTTATTTTGCACATACAATAAGACAATTAATCAAAGCAACACATTACCCCAATTGATAGTCCACTCAGGCATATATAGAGAACAACTTTGGCAGATTGGCATAAAGTTGGTTGATTTATAATGGGAGAATGTGTGATGCAAAGATGTATTTGACGAGAACGTATTAGCCACGTACGCTATCTCAAGTTGGTAGATTCCAAAAATAATAATTTAAGTGCGAATTTCGAATCCAAACAAAAGAGAGAGACCCTCCTGGAGACATGCACCAATACTACAGCATCCGCATAGTACAGTACTACAGTACAATGTTATTGTCACTTCACATTCTTGTAACTTTGAAAAGCTGTTCCTTTTGTGCATAGGTGGCACATCGAGACGCCAAGCATCATAGATGGCTCGGTCCTGATCATGTCCAAGACCGGGGTTGGACTCGGCATGTTCAGCATGGGTAATCAATCACTTACTACTTAATTAGTATATATCTCCGTCAAAAAGAAATTGGTATATGTCACAGAGGAACGGGAGGAGGAGGTGTATATATTTATGCACTCGTTGGTCGCAGGCTTGTTCATGGCGCTGCAGGAGAAGATCATCGTGTGCGGGGCCGGCCCGACCGTGCTCGGCATGGTGCTGCGGTTCGTCGCCGGGCCGGCGGCCACCGCCGTCGGAGCCGTAGCTCTCGGACTCCGTGGCGACGTCCTACGTCTCGCTATCATACAGGTATACATGTTGTATGACGACATGATTACGACTTACAACCTACAAGTCGATCTCTGACTACACTAACAGGTCGTTACTCCACTCTGTTCTTGTTTCATGACCTGGTGATTAGGCTGCGCTTCCTCAATCGATCACCACGTTTGTGTTTGCCAGGGAGTATGGTCTGCACGCTGATGTACTCAGCACTGCGTAAGTAGTTATGTGGTTAAGTAATTTTACTGAACATTTTACTCCACTTCAGTAACTGAAACTGCACTCTTGTTGAATCTTGCAGCGTTATATTTGGGACATTGGCGTCGTTGCCCGTGTTAATCCTATACTATATTGTTCTAGGCTTCATACAGTCATAAGTACTGCCTCATTATTAATGTGTTGTTGAAATTAACCTTGCCACATAGTACTCCCTCCATTTAGAAATATACGACGTTTAAGAAAGTGTGCAGTCAAACTTCCTCAATCATTGTATTAGCCAAGAAAAACATTTTTGTAATATAATGATTTTATATTATTTTATAAACATATTCACATAAAAAAATAATTGTAAAAGTTGCATGTTAGAGACCGTCTCGATATCCAAAACGTTGTATATCCTTAAATAAGGGGAGTATCTAGTTTATTATTTACATATTTATTTATCGCACGTATAAGCATAGGGAGCGTGCAAATATGCATGTATAGTGCGGGAGCCAGAGACTACATGACGAGGTGTCGTGAGAAGCCTGCATGGAAGGTGCGCCAACGTCCATGCATGAGAATTGCTGGAGTGAGTGTGACGGGCATGCGAGGTGCTCAGTTATCTTCGTGGAAAAGTGGACTGCATCGCATGTGTGTGCATGGCATTATGTTAGGTGTGTCGCGTGAGTTTGTTGTATATTGTGTAACAAATCGTGGAGCACGCTGCGTCGTGCGAGACCACGTCCAGGAGTAGTAGTTCTAGAAGCGGATAAGCCAAGTGCTCGCCGCTCGTCGTGGAGTCTTGTTGTGCTCTATATATGTTGGGTGAGTTAGTTCATTCGTTAAAATAATAATAATAATAATAATAGGGAAAAAACCGAGAAAAATGCCTCAAGCATGCCTGTGTTCTAGTTGTTCTCTGTGTGCATGTTCTTCGCCAATTCTAGTGCATTTGTGCGCGCGTGAAGCCCACCGAGAGAGAGATTGAGTGAATCAATCTGTGTTTGTGAAAAAACACGTAGAGAGTAAGGGAGCGATTCCCAAATGTGTAACTCTGCTAGTACAGCATAATTGTACTTCTGTTCTTCCGTAAACAATGGTCGCTGCGGCCTTTTTTTTTTTTTTTTTTACGTAAGAAGATAGAGGAATCTCTACCTTATGATACTACTACACACAATCTCATCACAGACGGTTCGGAACCGTCATCACAGATGGTTTTCTGAATCAGCTGAAAAAGTTTGTTTGTGATAGCAGGCGTTATCACAAACGGTTCAAAAACAGTCTGTAATACAGTTATCACAGACGGTTCTACTTCCGAACCGTCTCTGATAGTATATTTTCATAAACGGTTCTGAATAAGAACCGTCTGTGATAGTAACTATCGCAGACGGTTCGGAAGTAGAATCGTCTGTGATAGTTTTTTCAACTGCAAAAAAAATACTAAATTTATAACTTGCAAGTGGCCACGGTGGCCTTCCCCTTGGTCGTCCGCCTCTTCGCTGCCTCCGCCGCCTTGGCCAAGATCCCGGCGTTGCGCTCCTCAATGTAGGAGATGGTGGAGTTGATGAGGAGGAGCACGATGATGCCGACGAAGTCCTACCAGTCCGGCGAGCGGTGGTCGCCGTTGGCCATCACAATGGTCATGACGGCTACCACCTCCATCACCCACGACAGAGGGTTCTACATGAACCCCAAGAACTTGAGGATCTCGCTCTCCTGCGCACGCACGCAAGCACCATGCCACTATTGTTACAACATTATGCAAAAGCAAAGCTCGCAGCTAATCTAATTAGTCAAAACTCACTACTGACCTTCTTTTCTTCGAGCTTGTTGGGGCCGAAGACGGCAATACGCGCCTGGAAGGACCGATGCGGGGAGGAGGCCAGTGCAGAGGGAGGACGCCGACACGGGGAGTAGGAGGACTAGAGGAGGAGGAGGAGGAGGAGGAGGAGGAGTGCGGGAGGTTGAAGGACCGGCTATATATAAGGACTCCTGCTACTCCCGCGCACGCGTTCAAAATTTTCGAACTCCCGCATTGTGAATCACATATCACAGACAGCTCGTATCACCAACCATCTGTGATGAGGTCTTTATCATAAACGGTTCGTGATACAAACCGTCTGTAATAGTATCGCAGACGGTTCTATTAAAGAACCGTCTGTGATACTGGAGATTATCACAGACGGTTTTTTTAATAGAACCGTCTGTGAATTACCACAGACGGCTCTATTCAATAACCGTCTGTGATACTAGAGATTATCACAGACGGATTTTTAATAGAATCGTCTATAATACTATCACAGACGGTTCTTTAATAGAACCGTTTGTGATACTATCACAGACGATTTGTAATACAAACCGTCTGTGATAGGCCCGACAGACCCAATACAGACGGTTTCATTTTAACCGTCTGTGATGAGGCGTCTACTATTGCCTGTTTTATAGTAGTGTGACAATTATATTGTAATGGTTATCAAACAAGAGTTACAAGAGAAAGAAGCAAGAAGAAATTAGAAAAGAAAGAAAGAAAAGAGAGAGAGAGAGAGAGAGAGAGAGAGAGAAAAGAAAGAAAGAAGGAAAATACATCTGAGCCTATAGAGTTACAATAAGAGTTGGCTCCACTGTCGAATACCATCTTGATACTTTGGTTTAGTCTGGTGTATCCAAAGATTGATCAAGCTTTGAATCTTATGATGTAGTAATGTCGCATTGCACTCAGATTGTTGAAATACCTGGTTATTTCTCATAATCCATAATATGTGTGCGCAGGCCGCAAAGCAAATTGGCTATATTTTTATGGAATACTTTATCCCCTATCATTGTCTTTTCCAGAAATTGTAGTATATTCTGCGATGAGTTTGCTTCTACTGTAAGCCCTAATTTTCTCCAGAGACTGTCTGCAGGCTTGCAACACAAAATAATGTGATCAATCGTTTTTGTTGCGGGGCAGATGTCACAGTGTGGGTCTTGCATCAAATGTTTTACTGTCATGTTGTCTCTGGTGTTTAATTGTCCTTTGAAAGCTAGCCACAGAAAGACTCTGCAGCTGTGTGGTATTGATCGATTCCAAGTGTAGTCCATTGCTGGTCATTTTAGCCCATGAAATGACAAGGTTCTGTAAAATGTTGATGTAGTTGGTGCAGCCATGGTTGATATAGCTACCCTCTGATCCAAAGTATCCGATTGCAGTTGTTGGATGGACAGAAAATCTTGCAGCACTTGGTATTCTGAAGCGGCTTGTTATGAAAGAACTGGTTGTAGTGATATCATCCAATTGTTTGCGATCGAACTGAGCAGTTTGGATGAGTCGCAAAAGTGAATAGGATTGGTAAGCTGAGTTGAAATCGTCCCATTGTCGTCCAGTTATCCTTCCAAAACATTGTGTTTGTTCCATTACAAATGATCACTTTTGTCAATTGTACTGTCACCTGTATTACTGCTAATATTGTTCTCCAAACTGCTATGTCTCTATGGCAGGGTTGTGTCGGTATGTCATTATGAAAATAACGCATTCTTATCCATTGGAAGCAAGGATCCATATGATTAGACAATAGTTTTGCCGTAAATTTCATGAGCAATGTTTGGTTGTGAAGCCTAAGGTTTCTGAGTCCTAGCCCCCTGTTCTTTCGGAAAAATGACAGTCGTCCAGGAAACAAGACAGTGACCTCCATGCATTTCTCTGTCGCCACGCCAAAGGAAAGTTCTCCGAATTTTGTCAATAACATCAATGCTGTGGTCCGACCACTTGAAGCGGCTCATGTAGTATGTCGGTATAGTTGATAGCACTGTGTTTATCATTGCCACTCTTCCTCCCCCAAGACAACAGGCTTGGGATCCATCCAGTCAGCCTCCTATCCACTTTGTCAATGATCGGCTGCAGTAGGCTGTGGGGAATCCTGCTCGAGGCGAGAGGGAGGCCTAGATAGTTACATGGAAGAGAGCTAATGGGACATTGTAAGGTGTTAGCCACCGTATTTACATCTTCATCTGACATATGTATTGGTATTAGCGTGCTCTTGTGATAATTGATCTTCAATCCTGAGAAGCAAGCGAATGTATCTAGTAGTTCCTTTAAAACCGTCACTTGCTGAACTGTGCCTTTCAGTAAGATGAGAGTATCATCTGCGTATTGTAGTATTGGCGTATTCCCTTCAATGTCCAGTGGGTGAGAGATTATGCCATTGTCCATAGCTTGTTTTATTAATCTTTGTAGGACATCAGCTATTAGAATAAAAAGATACGGAGAGAGGAGGTCCCCCTAGCGTACACCGCGTTTGTATTGAATTTGGTCGCCCACCGCACCGTTGATGAGTATGTGTGCCTTGCTAGTTGATAGGATGTTGCGTATCCAACTTGTCCATCTACTATCAAAGCCTCTATGTTGCAGGACGTACAGAAGGCATTTCCAATTAGTTGTGTCAAACGCTTTGTGGAAGTCCAGCTTGAGTACTATCATTAGTTTTTCTTCCTTTTTAGTGCACATTGCACTAATTCAGATGCTAGGATGAAGTTTTCTGCTATTGATCTTTTGGTAATAAAACCTGATTGCATCTGGTCAATGAGGTCAGATACTTTCGGTTTCAGTCTTAATGCCAGAACTTTGCTAATCAGTTTTGGTATACTATGCAAAAGTGAGATTGGTCTGAAGTCTTTAATGTTCGTTGGTGTCTCCATTTTTGGTATCAACATGATATATGATATGTTTACTCTTGTGAGATCTAGATCGGTTGTCCAAAAATCCCTGAATAACTGTAGCAGATCAGCTTTCATCGTATTAATGAATTTTTTTTGTAGAATTCATTTGTGAAACCATCCGGGCCAGGACTTCGATTGTTCGGGGATTGCATCACTGCCAGTGGGTGGGGGTAGGCTGGTAGCCGCACGGGGAATTGGGGAAGCCGGGGCCGTAGTGTGAGGAGGCGCGGCCCGGTGGACGGTAGGAGGCTGCATGGTGCGCGGGGAAGCTTGAGCCTGCAGCCTAGGGCGACAAGCAGTGACACGATAAACTAGAGCCGGGGAGGGGGAGAACAAAGAAGCGAAGGAGAGGAGGGGATCTTCCAGGATGCGACACAATGAGTCGGAACCTGGGAGGGGGAGGACAATGGGCCAAGAAGGGGAGGGGATCTGCCGATGCCGGACGTCGCCGCGACAAGCCGCTGTGGCCAGGACCGGAAGGCGAAGGCCGAGATAGAGTTACCGAGTTGTGCTGTCGGTACTTTACTATATATATATATATATATATATATATATATATATAGAGAGAGAGAGAGAGAGAGAGAGAGAGATTGAGAGATTTGCTTCTCTTCTATTCATATATGAACTTAGATTGCGCAAGAATAAAATACAATGTTAGTGTCAATTTAGTTTAGTCTTTTGAGCCAATTCTCTATTTTCATCGTGACTTCACCGCTGACCAAGACTGCACTTAATTTCCATTTCCCCCGGATTCGCATCGTTTGCCAAAAAGAAAAGTACTTCATTTTTGTAATATGATTCTCGTTGTCGGATAACAACTTTCAGTTTGAGGACAACCTGAAGAAAGTAGAAAGGAACCGATGTCATTGGTTGTTCGTGGATATCAACTTGTCAAGGTGGCTGCGGCCGAGAGGCCTCCGGGATGGACGGGAAGGGTGCGGACGGTCGGGACCCAGAAGACGGCGGAACCCGGCCGGTGAGTATGCCGGCGGCGGGCGCGGCGAGGGGAGAGGAGAACCCGCCGCGGTCGACCAGCTGATATATCCGGAGTCGCTGGATCGTTAAAGCGTCCGATTAAGGCGGTATATAGCTTTCGCTTCCTGTTCTTCATGTAGCACTGTAAGCTCCTGCTTATGGCGGCAATGGCGAGGCATGTATCGATATCAATATCATCGAGGACGATGATGAGAGACTCAACAAATGCGCATGCTGCGTGGTGTAGTGACCCGAAGTTAAGAAAATGTTTGGTTGTATGGTGACCGGAGGTTCCCGTGGCTCAAGGTGGCGTTGCACAGGTTCACCGGGCGTCCACTGCATGCAACACAAAGGGCCCACCAGTCAGTGAGATAACAAAGACGAAAAATTTTAGTTTGTTCAGTGCAGTGCTGCGAAAATGGAATACGGTAATCGAATAGGCAAGATACCGCTAAGCGATTAATCAGAATATACGGACGATTAATCGAAAGTGTGCGGGCAATTTGGCGTTCTACTTATATACGTATGTATGTGATGATAATAATAGCCCTAAAGGTATTTAAACACATAATATTGCCAGAATTACTAGAATATGCGTATGTATGTGATGATAATACTAGCCCTAAAGGTATTTAAACACATAATATTGCCAGAATGACTAAACATATATGTAATTTTGGAAATTCAAGTTTGTAGTTGGCCTATGTGGCGCCCTGTGTCATTACCCCGAGGGTAATCACACTTAAGCAGCGGATTATTATTCGTTTGCCCGATAAGACACAACTCCAACGAATAATAAGCCTTACCAAAGTTAACGCAACAGAGTAATAAGATAGAAATTATACTTTATTACAGCGGGTAGCCATAAAAGACTATGGTCTTTAGTACAAATACTTAATTACAACTACAAAACGAGACAGATACCCTCGTGCTAGCCTGCCCTGCTCCAACGGATGCCTACTCGTCTCACTCGCTGAATAGGGTGTCCACCTCATCCTAGTCCTCGTAGTAAGAGCCCTCGCCTCCTGCGGCCTCCTTGTGTCGGGACCCCGGGTATACAACTCCAGGACCCTCTGTGCATCCCGAACTAGTCCCAGATCAGTAGCTAGCTCGCACAGTTACAACAACGGTGTAATCACAACCATACAACAAAATAACGATGAACCGGACAAATTAATATTACTTAGTAGTAAAGGGACCTTATGGTCAAATCTTACAGAGTACGCCACACAGGGCTTAGCAACAAAATACAACTTGCAGCGGAAACCAAAATATCTCGTGGAGGCCATTCGACATGCCCACAGGCAATCGAGTGGAGAACGTGATCTAGTTCGCAAAGTCTTCAGAATACTCATCTTCATAATACTCTGAATTCCCTGGTTCTTCTGTGGGGATTAATCACACAGAGCGCAAGCCGTGAGTACTTTGAATGTACTCAGCAAGTCATAGGGAAAAGTATGCAATTATTATTCATGCGAGGCTAAACAAGGACAGCTCTATGTTTACTTTTGCAGAAAGCCACATTTAACAGTAAATATAGTAAGTAGATTAAAAACATAATTTAAAAAATTAATACATAAATAATTCAGTTGTTTGAAACAACCAGAGATCAACCCAACCTTTCCTTCCAAACCATCAATTCCACCATTTTAAAGAAAACATCTACCCCTTGCGTGAGATCTCCGGGCATGTCCATAACCGAGGACACGGCTATTCGAATATTTTTTATACACTCTGCAGAGGTTGTACACTTTTCCCACAAGATACGAATTCTCTAGTTTGTCCGGCATATATCTATGCCACCACTCACTACCTTGGGTAAGCGGTCTAGAGTACGTGACAAGGCCTTTACAAAGTTCTGTTTTGACTCGGTTCTGCTCGCTAAGGTTTCGCTTCTAACGGGGGTGCTCCCCGCCAGATTCGTGCCCCCTCTTGCACCGTTCTCATCCAAAACAGAACCGATCCAAGACATTGCTAATTAGTTGGCCAGGTCTATCCCAGTCTAGACATTTGGTTGCACGGTATGACCCAGATCAATGGTTCAAGGTTAAGTCCTTAGTTAGCTGCTCAGGCGAGACTAATCCACGTCCCGATGTGCGTTACGGCACCCACACTTACCACCGCCCACTCGCCCGAGCATAAAACATTTTCGGTTCAACCCGGCCAAAGACCACCCTAGCCTTGGCACAACATCTTTTAATAATAGTGGCCGCACCACAATTTCATAATTCATTTAGTCATGTTTATTCATATGAACATGTGATCATGAGTCCCGACGTACAACTATAGCATGACTAAGCATAATATGATACTCATGTTGGTAATTTATCAATGTCCAACTAAAATAAACCTTCCTATGGTGTCCAAAGATTTATGTCATTCAAGGATACATGTCATTTGCAATTTATCAATGATGCATACATCAATTAGGCAATTATCTACTCCCGAAATCATTTAATATAAAACTAACAATGCATATTTATATCAAATAATATATTTTTATAAAAAAAAAATGGGTTCAATATGATCAAAGGTCTATGACTTGTCTTCGTTGAAGAGTTGAGGTGCTTCGGTCGTTGGGTCCGAGAAATCTTCCGAAAAGCCGGTTTCTACACGTGCGAAAAGAGAAAAATAAATAAAACAACTCCAAATAAATTCCAAATAAATACCAAACTAGCACTAACAGCAAAATAGGGATTTTAGATGAATTTAGAAATTTGAATCACTCGAATCGGAGTTCGAACGAAGAAGTTATGGCCTTACGAAGTTGGAAAACACATGAAATGATGGATTTAGGGATTTTTCTGGAATCATTTTTGTAAAGGAAAAAGGCAATTATAACGTCGCAGAGGGAATTCGGCGAAAGAAAATAAAGAAAAGAAAGCGACATGTGGGGCCCACATCGGTGAGAGGGTGCTGCGTGGACTAGGTCCACCGAGCTTTAGGAAACGCGGGGGGGCGGCTGGAGTGCCATGTGGGCTGGCCACGCAGCTGCCAGGTCAGCGAAGGGGCTGAGGTGGCGCCGAGGTGGGCGAGGAGGTGGCGGCCACGTCGGCCGACAGCGACAGCGGCTCGGGCGCGGTGCTCGCGGCGCGCTGTGGCTGGGCGAGCTCGGCGGGTGGTACCGGCGAAGAGGGCGTGAGGATTCCAGTCGCGCCAAAACGATGGCGGTTGGCGAAGAAGCGGCGGCGCGGCCGGCGCGGAAACGCGCGCGGCGCTCGGGCGGTTCGGGTCGGGGAGGCGCGCACGAGGTGCCCCTCCGTGCGGCGATGCCGACGGCGGGGTCGAAGGCGGCAGAGGAGCTAAGGTGGCGGCGAAAAAGTCAGGGAGGCGGAGCTCGGCCGGCGGTGAGATTTCGCGAAAGGGCGAGGAGGCGAGAAGAGGAGGGAGAAGGGGGAAATGGAAGAGGAGAGGGAGGCGCGGTCGGGGCTCCCTTTTAAATGGCTCGGGGAGGCCTAGAGGAGGAGAAGGGGAGATGGTGTCGGGCGGCCATGGCGGCGGCTGGGCGGCTTTGTCCGCGTGGAGAAGGGGAAAAGAGGGTGCAGGCGCGGCAGGCGAGAGCAGCGGCGCGAGGCGGCGGCGGCGCAGCGCTAGGGCGAGCAAGGGAGGCGGCGAGGATCGGCGGGATTCGCAGCAGTCACGCACGGATCGCGAAGAGAGGTCCGAAGGAGGGCGATCTGCCGCGGGACGAAGGGGGGCCGTCCGATTTCGATCGAGCGGTCGGAGGTGGAGGAGGCGCGGTGAGGATGCCGTCCGATTTCGATCGGACGGTGCGAGGAGAGCATGGCGCGTCTTGTGAAGCGGGCGAGGAGCGGACCGAGGAGAGGATTCAGCCCATGAGCCGAAAGAGGATTTTAAAAGATTTTGATTAAAGAAATCCGAAAAAACAAAAGACTTTTAGAAATTAGCTAATAAAGTCTAAAAATTCTAGAAAAATTCACAGAAGTCCCTTGAATTATTTAGAACTTAATAAAAATACTTTTAGCTATACTTTAGTTTTTTAAATTTTGCAAACAAAATAGATTTTGGCTCCAAACAAAAAGGAAAAGCCAAATTAAAATCCAGAAAATGCAATAAAGGCTTAAAATCCAAATAAAATCCAAGAAAACTCAAATAAACTAACTTTTTAATTTAATTGAAGTTGGGTTAATTCAATTTAAATGGTTTTTGATTTCTAAATTTCAATTTAAGCTTTTTGCAACTTAAACCAAATTGTTACTTTTAAAATTTTGAAAATTTTCAAAAACTCTGCAAATTAGGGATGTTACACCCTGGCACCTGCGTATCTTTCATCCCACTCAGGATAATCCCCGGTTGGAATAGAATTTAACAAAGGAAGTAATAGTAAGAATGATTACTAGTGTACTCAGCAAGCATTTATTAGCAAGGATGCACTATATGGCTCTTCTCTATTGTTTTATCACATTTTCGAACTCATCTCTTTCTCTGGAGAATAATTTACCAAATTAAGTGGCAAGTGTTTACTTCTGAAAGGATTACTTATCACTCGGTAAGAAGATAGACCCCCTAGCGGTCACCGTAGCCTCCAATCCTGGAGACAGACATGAATTCATGGTTTTGTTTAGCACTGCGTAGGCTTGTACCACCATACCCATAGCTATTCTGAGCCCCCTTGAAGCTAGGTCTCCCGCATTTCCTTTGATGCGGTGCCAAGTTCAGAGTACGGAATGTTTTCTATGTTACGTGATTAAGTCTCTACCCATCTATTTCTGTCGGTGTCCTAGGATGCTCACCCAGTCCTCCAACGAGTTTCAATAGTGTTGGTTGGGCAGGTTATCCCTTCACCAAACACTCCACCTACGCTAATATATGCGCCTTGGATTCCTCACTTCCGGACTTGTGCCACCGATCCTGAGTTCCTCCACCACTCTTACATTATATTACTTGATGTGGAGATTATAGTAATGTAACAAGGTAGCCTTTTCTGCCCACCGAAGATGGGAAAATAGTTGGCACTTAAATACGGCCCCTTTTCTGAGTGAGAGTTTTGTTAGTCCTTATGTAATATCCATATGTAAAGGGTCCCACCTTCCCTCTCTTTCTTGCCCAGGTCCCCCTTTACCATCCTAATATTTACTCTTACAGCACAACTGCTCCTCTCAGCTGTACTGCTCTTTTCTCATGCTTCATCTCTTCACCTCCGCCATGAGGGCCATTCCGGCGACAAGGCCCAAGAATGTTGGGTCGGCCGCACCGTACCACTAGTCAACTCCGGTGAAGGTGCCTATCCAGCCGCCCCTGAAGCCAGTGATGGGCCCGTAGGACGAGCTCGACAGCGACGACGACCTCCAGCACGGGGACGCCACCATGCTACCCCCGCACAAGATGGTCGCACACACGTTCGCTGGTGGGACTAGGCCAGCCGCGTCATTCTCCATGCTCGAGAGCGCTGGTCGCACGCTAAAGGGCTGGACCTGCAGTGGTGCAAAGCCCTCTCCCTCATTCCCGACGTCGGCGGTGCCGCCGTCCCAACAGCCACAAGGTATGCACGCTTCTTGCACTTTGAATTGGTGCACCACCGGAGCCGAGCAAAGTCCCAGGGCTGCTACAGATGTGGGAAGGGAGCTGGCTTCTGGGGCCGCGAAGACAAGAAGGTGTGCCTCGCCTGTGGCGTGCAATACTGCGCGGGGTGCGTGCTCCAGGCGATGGGGTCCATGCCAGAGGGGCACAAGTTCCTGGGCTGCATCGGGCGACCGGTGGCTGAGTCGAGGTGGGACACGCTGGGGCGAGGCTCCCGCGTGCTGTGACGGCTGCTCAGCTCAGAAAGTGGAACTCGTCATGAGGAGTGAGCAGGGGTGTGCTGCGAACTAGCTGCGGCGGCTGCTCAGCTTGGTGGAGGTGGAGCTCGTCATGAGGAGCGAGCGGGGGTGCGCTACAAACTAGCTGCGGCCGGAGGACGTGTACGTGAACGGGGCCAAGCTGTCGCCAGAAGAGCCCGTGGTGTGCAGGGGTGCCCGTGCCCTCCTTCTAGGCTTCGTCCTGGCTTCTATTGGTATCACAAGGTCTCTGGCTTCTGGGGCAAGGTACGTGAGCTGTAAAGATTTGATTTTTGTGGTGCTTGCCCATTGAGTTTGGTAGGAGAATTAATCTGATCGTTTGATTTGGTTACCAGTCTTGTGCACGATTAACGAGAGTATATCAGTTAATCTTTCTAATTCTAACCTGTAGTTTGATGTAAAGATTGCATTTTAGGCAATTGTTTACTATTTCGGTTATATTTGGTAATCATGTAGTTTCATGAGTTCTGAGGTTTGCATTTATGGCCTTCAGGAGAGTCGTGCTATTGGCTTTGCGAGTGCATAATTTAAATGGTTGGGTTTCTATCTGTTGTTCTGATGAGAGAACTGGTGTAATTTGTTTTTTTCGACAACGTGCAAAAGGATTGCATGCGTAATTTGGTATAGTTTGTTGAATGCTTAGGTTTACATTAATGATTATTGGTTATTAAAGGTGGAACATAGGTCATTACTCTTGGCAATGCGTGCATTTGAAAGTGAAAGATCACTTTTTTAGGGTCTTTTGTTGCGTTTTTAGATGACAGCTACCTGACATACATGTCTAGGTTATGCATTTGATGGAAATCAAGAGATAATATATTTTTGCTGGGAATCATGTTGAACTTGATATTAGGGAATGTTTAGTTTACTCTTTATAATATTGATGGGGCTTTCTTTGATGAATTAGCACAATCGCGGTGTCTTATCATGGTTCGAATGATTTATCAAAGTCCTAGGAATCTTGGTGGATGGAACTGTGTAAATCAGGAGAAGTTGCTACTTTCGATTATGTTGGTTCAGAACAGCACAAAGTTGCACATCAAGGCTGGCACATGACATGTGCATGCCATTATATGGAAACCATTACATGTAATCTTCCTTAAAGTACCTACATGACGGCATGACATTACATATATAAAACAATTAAAACATAGTATTTAGGAGATAGTCTACTGTTTGGGTGCCATAGTTTGGGTTCACTCTGGATTGTGAAGCGGCGTGTTAAGGATAAATGAATAGTGCAACATCTTTACTGTTTGGGTGCCATAGTTTGGGTTCACTCTGAAATGCAAAAAAGAAAATGCCACTCTTTTATCCTTAACACGCCGCTTCACAATTTCAGCTGTTGCACTATTCATTTTGCTTGCTTCTTCTTACAAATGCAGAAATGCTTAATGATGTATCATTGACAACTCTGGTTACAAACTTTTTTTTGGAAAATGTTCCAGGAGGGACACAAGCCCCATTGCATAGGATTTGCATCCTCTGCCATCCCATGGGCAATGTCATAATGCTACAGTGCTATGACATTGCCCAAATCTAAGCTGCCCGATCTGAGAAGAACGGATCAGATAAACTGCTACATGTTGCTACAGTATTAATGAATAGTGTTGTTGCTGCAGTATTTGATGCATCGATGCTACAGTATTTACGCTACAGCTGGGCGCCGCTCTCTTATCCTGTCGTTTTCGATCCAACGGCTGCTACGAAATGTCATGGTACTATAGCACCATGACATTGCAACATGAAATTAAAGGAATGACAACAGATTCCTATCACCATTTGAAATGGCAACAGGTTCCTATTCACGTCGGCCTACGCCTGACGACTTCCTCCCCGACTCCCACCCACCAGTCCACCACCACCAGTGACCAGTCCAAACCTAATCGCCTCCGTCCGACCATCCCCAATCCCCATCCAACGCAGCGCCTCCAAGCTCTTCCACTCCAGGGCTCCCTCGAAGCAGTGCCTCCAGCCTCCAGGCTCCCGGTCCAGGTCTCCAGGACTCCCTGCCTCCCTCAACGCAGCGCCTCCAGCCCAGGCTCCGCTCCTCTGGGGCTCCATCGAGGCCTCGACGGCTCGACGCAGCGCCTCCGGCTCCGGGGCTCCCTGACTGCGGCCTGCGGGATGACTTCCCCGACATGGATGTCATCAGCATATCTGGTTTCAACTCTTTCCTTTGTTATGGCAAACTGCAGCTAATTTGGCACTTTCTCTAGAAGCTAATGTATCCTTTTAGCAGATAGCTAAAACATTTACATTCTGAATTTCTTATTAGAAATGTTAGGCATGGTATGTTGAAAGAAGTGTCTGATATATGCATTCAAGGTAGATTTTTCCTCATCCGTGCTGCTTTGTAACTTTGAGCAAATTGTGTCTCTAGACCATGTTGTTCGTGGATTTTAATTTGTCAATCCACTCATTGCATGGTGCATTGTATTAAAAACAAGTGTAAAATACAAACTGCTCTGATTACAGAAAAGCAGTGAATCTGCTTGTTTTGATTCCACTCAGAGCAAACTTGTTGTGATCTTATTTAATGAGATTTTAATGGTGGACCAATTCAAAGCTAGCATTGGGATTATAGTACCTATTATCACAGTGTTTTTTTTTTGTCCTGGTACTTGCTCGGGGCAAATTCTAGGCTTTTGGCTACCATTGTAGCTGGCAGCGTGCTCGCTGGTGAGCTCTCTCTCCTCGCCGCCCTTGCCGCTGGCCAGCTTGTGAAGAGCCACATGAAGTACAATCGATCAAGTAAAGATGTTGCCAAGGCTGCTTCTTAAGTAGGCCTTTGGATCCTTCTAGTGCAGACCATATTTAGACAGGAGAATTTCCCAACAGTGAGCCTGTCGACAAGCAAATGAGGTATTTAATCATACCTCTCATTGATTTATTTTTTATGTTGTTTTTGTAGGTTCTGGTACTTATCCAACTATTGATGAAAAAATGGTGGACTAGGTTAGAGATGAAATCGTCGTTATTTAGGTACTCAATTTGTATATCTAAGATGCTTTATTATTTATGTTTTGCCATGTTTTTCTTATTATATTTTATGTTGAAGTATTTTTGGTAAAGATTTCATATCAATGAAGCATTTGTGACTTATTTTTTGTTATGTCTTGGTGTGAGTAGAAATTAGCGTTAGTTTTAAGATTTTAGCCCATTTGAATTTAGCTCGAGGCGTGATCAAATCCTAGATCCGCCACTGGCAGTAGATGGGTTTTGTGTCATCATAAACACTGGAGCTGAAGGATGTAAGCAAGCTTACGCCGCAGCACTTTTCCCCTGCAATTTTTCCTGCTGCTTCCATCACAATATTTTCAGCATTTATGCTAATGCTGTGTCATCCTCTTGCTCACAGGTCAATCAGTTTTTCATTTGCAATTGCATGTACTGGGTGGAAGGCAGATGAAATGGCCTCCTAGTTAAGTTACCGAGTCGATATGTTTGCACCTTTACGTGCTATCATATGGCGGTTTGGCATAACTTTAGTTTTTACGCGGCTTGGTGGGATGAGCGGCCAAGGCGTATGATGTTTGGCATTGTGACTTTTAGGTAAGTTGGTGAAGCTTAGAGGTGAAAAATATCCGAAATGTCCTTAAAGCAAATGGCGGTAATTAGCGACAACTAACGACACTTAATGGCAATTGATGGTGATTAACGACGATTAACGCAATTAATGGCGGTTGACAATAATCAACAATAACTGATGGCTATTAACGACAATTAATCGCAATTAATGACAACTAATGACATATTGATAGTTGACATTAATTAACGTTAATTGATGGTAATTAATAACATTTTACCGCATGGGCGAGGAGGAAGAGGAAGCGAGGCATCGGCGGCGCAGGAGGAGGGAAGTCGAGGCGGCGCCGAGGAAGGAGGTCGGCTGGGGTCGAGGGAGAAGGAGGCTAGCCGAGGGAGGAGGCCGGCTGGAGGGGGAGGGAGACAGTCAGGGGGTGGCACCGAGGAAGGAGGCGTAGGGTTAGAAGAGGTGGCACACGGCGGCATGGGCGAGCGGACGAAGGCGGCGTGTGGCTAGGGTTAGGGTTCCAGCGGGCGGGCGGAGGTCGGTGAGGATTTGGGATTTTGTTGAGTGGCAAGTGGCGGTAAATAACCTCGAATTCTAGGGGCAAACTTGGAACCCCATCGCACCGAAGCCGTGGGAAGCAGCCCCTGGGCGGCTTCCGCCTTTCCCATGTTGAAAACGGCTTCCGGTTTTTTCAAAAGTGGTTGGAGAATACCGTCCCAAACAGACACATAGTCTTCTTTTGAATTACATGTAATCTGACGGATCAAACAATACTACAAAAGGAATAACCGGACACGCACAAAATTGGCATGTCCAATTTGCAAGCAGACGTTCAGACAACTTATTACATGAGTTGGACCCCTCTAAGCCAACATAAGGTAGAAGAGGCAATTGCCATCATGAGAAAGCTGCTGAAGCATAGATTGTTGCCATCCAGCAACTAGAGGGATTGCGCAGTGCTTGGCATCCTCTTCCTCACAAAACCTCATGTACTTCTCATGATCCATCAACGAGTTTAGCTCGCCTGAATCACTGACCTTGATGATCCATCTACTCTCGTATGGGCTTGCATTGACCTGTGCAGAAAGAAATCGTCAACAGACAATGGCAACTGGCAACATTCATCAATCTAGTAAACAAAGGCATGGCCAGCCTCAACATACACGACATCACCCAAGTTGTCCTGGAATTGAAACAAAACACAGAGTTAATAAATTCCTGCAGGTCATGACTGAATAATATTTGCACAAAAATAATCGTGAATATATATATATATATATATATATATATATATATATAAGCCTTTTCCTACTTTTCGGGAGTAGTTACTCCCTATTTCGTATCTCACAACGTAGTGAGTATCTTGCGCAACCGAGAGTATGTATGTATAGTATACGAGTATATAAGACCATATAGGTGGTATTTACACCTTTTCAGGGTGGTATGTATAATTTTTTGGACATACTCTTTTTTATGTGCGAATATGAAGGTATTTACAAAATATGCTAAAAACTATAGACTCTCTTGCAAATTTTTCGTGCGATTCACATTAGAGTATCTTATAATTAGTATATGAGTATACTCAAAGTGATAATGGAGTATGTCAAGTTGTTTTAGGTGGTATATCAGAGGTGGGAAAGTATTTTTCATATATATATATATATATATATATATATATATATATATATATATATATATATATATATATACACTGGGTTTACGATTTTTCGATAATAGCCTAATATGACATGTATGATCTGCCTGTAGTCTGTACTGCGAGCAGCTGCCAGTAATCTAGCACATCAAAAGCACAATATTGGTATTTGCGAATGCAGCAAGAAAATACATGCAGCATGGTGACGTGATCGCTATGGTTGCTGAATCACACCCAACTTTCACCTACTCGTATCAGCATACTTCAGATCTGAGTCATCGGATGCGTTCATTATTAGAGGACAGTGAATCAATGAACGAAAAACCAATTTTATTCTAGCTAACTTGATTAAAACAGGTTAATTAGTATCTGTCATTATTGTTTAACCAATAAAACTCCATCTTAGTGGGCTAAGGACTCCTGCCATTTACACCTCAATTGATTTCTTCATAAGCAATCAATCAAGACGAAAAAACGGGAGGACACATTTCCGCGACAACGTAAGATGCAAGTCGCTCCTGGAAAAGAATTACATGTTTCTCCGCGGTGCGCCTGCGCATTAGGATTACGGCGCTACGCTGCTGTGCGACAGCAGTGTGTGCGGGCCGTGGCTCGCGTTGTAGGTAACCCGAAATACGATTAGGCCTTCGTGATTCGGCATGGGCGCGGCGCGCGCGCGGTTCGTCGCCGTAGCTGTCGACCGTCGCTAATTTAGCCTGTAGGGCTCCGCGGTGCGTCGTACGTCTTGCTATCAGCACATCACACGCCGCGTGTTTCCTGGATGGCATTCTTGGATTTATATATCGCTCTGGGCTTCACAAGAGATAGATTAATTACTTAGCCTTCGTACCACAGATCTCACTTTAGTTCCGTGTAAGCACATTCACGAGCTTAAACTAATGAACTTAAATTACTAGCGCCAATTAAGCTTGCACTCATATATAATATTGCGCATGTGATCATATAGAAGAACTAAACGTCTCGAAGGAGAGCTTTCTTTACTTTGAGACTACCAAATCGTGTGATATTTACCATGCATGCATGTGGATAAATACTTGCTTTTGGTGTGTGTACACTCTCATACAAATTAAGTTTGATGATGCACGCATAGCCGCAAATTAAAGGCGTTAGTTACAACTGCACCTTGACTTAAACGAGGTGGTACTAACACTACTCACATTTAAGATGTCCTGCCAACCACTGCATTTGTGTGAGAAAACACGTCTCACTCAGGATGACAAGTGCATGTACGGGGCGGAACCAAAGAACCCCACTGGTGCACAAGATACCCAATCCAATTTTGTTGTTTCACTGTTATAACCCATGTAAATCTATGTGTGGATACCTAGCCCAAATTATGTTGAGAATAAGAGCATTTTTGAATTACCTTAATCCAGAAATATAGTAGATAAAACATGATGAATATTCTAGCCACTTTCACAAAGCAAGTGAGCAAGAACACTATAGGCATACTAATATCTAGAAGAACAGAAACTAGCATATCTATCACAGTGTTCAAGGTAACAACTGGTAATATTACTAACCAAGCAATACATATGAAATAGACATACCCAGTTCGGTGGAAGGAGCAGCGATAGTGGAAGAAGAAGCGGCGGAGTCTTTGTGAGATCGTCGTTTGTCATGGCGTAGTGGTAAGTAGTCGTGCGATGGGCGTCGTGGTAGTAGTCGTCACGGTTGTAGGCGTAGCGAGAGTCGAATGGAGAGGAAGCGGCGGCGATCGCGCGAACGCTCCCGAAAACCTGTTCGCCCTTGCTCGTGCAAGCCTTCAGGGCGAGGTTCGGAGGCTGCTCTCGGTGCGATCTTACACGCCTCGCCGAAATGGAGATCGCCGGAGACGACAACAAAGCGAAGAAGCGTGGTGTCTTTCGTGGAAGAATTGGAGAACCTCACTGCATTCCGGATAATGGCTATATATAACAACGGACGAAAATAGTCACATTACTTACTAGTAACCGCAACCATTACTGTCTAGTCAAGAGGCCAGAAACGGTCGCCATTACTCACTAGTAACAGCAGTCGTTACTGCCTAGTCAAGAGGCCAGAAACGATCGCCATTACTCACTAGTAACACCAACCGTTACTGCCAGCCATTATTTGAATCGATGCCTTTGTTCTTTTAATTGCAAAATGAACAGCACGACGAAGCGATCGCAATTATTGCGGCCGTTTATTGCGAGTCGGTGCGTTTGATTTTGAATAGATAAAGAAAAGCGCGCGCACCGACGCGCAAGCAGCGCACGCGCGCCACGGCTCGGCGAGGCGGCGGCGCGCGTGTATTGGCTCTCTCAATTCCACAAGAGGACTCCCGTTCCACCTTATAAATTGGTGTAACTCCTTTAACTCTCCATATGGGACTTGATGCGTTTCGATTTTCGAATAGATAAAGAAAACGCGCGCGCGCACCCGACCCGCTGTGTATGCGCGCGCACGCACCGCGCGACGCATCGCACGCACGGCGGCTCGGCTCGGCTCGGCTCGGCGCAGCACGGCTCGGCTCGGCGAGGCGGCGGCGCGCGTGTATTGGCTCTCTCAATTCCACAAGAGGACTCCCACGTTCCACCTTATAAATTGGTGTAACTCCCTTTAACTCTCCATATGGGACTAAAAGGTTTAGCACATGCACATGGGCCTTTGGGATTTTCGGGAATTAATTAAAATTAAAGTTGGGCCTAGCCCATATTAAATCAATAATCCCCACCGATCCCAAGGGCACATGTCAAATTCCTTGATCCACGATATTGTTTTAATATATCGGTGTTTCGATGGAGACCGGTTAAGGTTGAACATCCATCTAGAAACAAGCTACACTTATCCACAAGCGCACAATGGACTAAGCCTTGAATTGGCGGTTTATGTGAATAAGTTTCACTTAAGTCCTTAAGCGATACTAGGTGCCAGGCATCCCGCGGTTGGAGCATATAAGTCATACTCTGGCCTATTCATGAGCTTCCTAGAGATTACCCTATCTCATAGGCGTGACTAGCATCGGGCTCATATAGGTGTGTTCTTTCAAGGCTGCTCTGTGGGGCAGACATCTTTGCTTAAATAAGCCACAGAACACATTAAGATAAAATCAACCTACCATACTGATTTAGGAGAGAATTGCATCTCCAATGGGTGGGTCTATAAAGGTACTCTCCTCCCGATTAACCAAAAGCTTGTTTCGCAATCCTACTTCACGGGATCTCGGATCATATAGGATGGGTTACCACTATGGTATAACTCACGTGGGTCCCAAACCCATCTCCCTTGATGCATTGTCTATCACATTCCGTGATAAACCTTTTACGAAGGATCGCGATTCTTAGTTGTTTGGATACAATCCAAAGCTATTACTCGGAGTTTCTCATTTTCTGACGGACTTGATCTTCTCTTCACATGTCTTGATGATTTCATATTATCCTTAGAACTGTTCACCTTGGCGATCACGATCGATTGTCACGATTCATCGAATAGCCGTGCCGGTTTATCAACCACCGGCAGATCCATCAAAGCTCACGAAGCCATTCGGCTTCAACGATGGCGATATCTAATCTTTGTGAGTTACGCTTCCATTGTTGACCTCGTTAAGATGGTGCGCTTGCAAGACTTCCATGAAACAGCGCCACCTCCAAGTGTGAAGACATATCCACTTGTGGCCTTAATCTCATCGACATCGGATATCGGTTTGAATCACTATAACCCTCTAGTACCCTAGGGTACCGGTATAGTGAATGCCATAACTCATATTACCCTTTAGATAGCGCATTACCCTCTCAAGAGCATGCCAATGATCATCTCGGATTAGAAACAAACCGGCTTAGTTTGCTCACGACAAGCGAGATGTCGAACTGTACCGCTAGCTAAATACATAAGTGAACCAATTATCGAGAATATCTCAATTGGCCTCGGCTATTCTCCGATTCTTCCTAAGCAACACGCTAGGATCATAAGGTGTTGGAGAAGGTTTGCGATCGCTATAACCAAAGCGACTCGAACCTTTTCAACATAATGAGATTGCAACAATGTAATCCCACCATCATCACCTCTCAACGACTTGATGTTCAAGATAACATCGGCTACTCCCGGATCTTTCATCTCAAAATTACGAGATAAGAAATCCTTGACCTCCTTAATCACATTAAGGTTGGTCCCAAAGATCGATATGTCATCAATATCTGAGACATAGAATGACTCCTCGCCCCACCATGGCGATAATACACACATCTGTCGACTTCATTTACAATAAAGCTGCGGATGTTAAGGTTCTGTCGAATTTTCATGCCACTTTGCTAGGTGCTTGTTTAAGACCATACAAAGATTTCAACAACTTGCACACCTTTCCTTCTTGACCATTTACTACAAATCCATCCGGTTTGTTCCATGTAAATTTCCTCGTCCAACTCTCCATTTAGAAAAGCCGTCTTAACATCCATCGATGAGCGAGAAGACCGTGTGAGGCGACGAGAGATAGTAGTACTCGAATAGTGGTCAACCTAGCCACGGTGAATAAGTATCAAAGAAATATTCGCCTTCCTTTTGGGTATAACCCTTGGCCACAAGCCGTGTCTTATACTTCTCGATAGTACCATCGGGCCTAAGCTTCTTTTGAACACCCACTTACATCCTCTGGGTTTACAACCATAAGGGCGCTCGGTGATCTCCCAAGTTCCATTAGAGATAATGGAATCCATTTCCTCGGTTGCTTCCTTCCATATTCGCATCCGGAGAAGCATATGCTTGAAAATGGTACTTGGAGTATCATCCACAAGGTACACAATGAAATCAGAACCAAAAGACTTTGCAGTCCTTTGTCTTTTACTCTTCCTCGGAGTTTCATTGTCTTCCTCCTCGAGAATTTGATCGGGGTTTGCTCAAAATATTCCATTGGAATGGCGAGTTCGAGTTGTATCGGGCTCGACTCGATAAACTAGGCATATCTTTCATCGGAAAAATATCCTTAAAGAATGTAGCATCTCTGGACTCCATAATTGTACTGACATGCACGTCAGGTACTCCAGATTTCACCACTAGAAATTATATCCAACGCTATGGTGAGCATAGCCTAAAAAGACGCAATCCACGGTTTTTGGTCCAAACTTACGCTTTTTGGAAATTGGCACGTTGACTTTCGCCAAACAACCCCAAGTGCGCAAGTATGAAAGTGATAGTCTTTTCTTCTCCCATTGTTCAAATGGAGTTATCTCTTTATTCTTTGTGGGAACCCTATTTAGGACATGACATGAAGTCAATATAGCCTCCCCCCACCATGCCTTGGAAAGACCCGATGTGTCTAACATGGCGTTAACCAAATCAGTTAGAGTACGGTTCTTTCTTTCGGCAACCCCATTTGACTAGGGTGAATAGGGAGGCGTCCTCTCATGGATTATACCATGTTCCTCACAGAATAAATTGAACTCATTAGAAAAGTACTCGCCGCCACGATCAGACCTAACCCTTTTGATTTTCTTTTCAAGTTGGTTCTCGACACATCTTATAGATTTTAAAGTAGTGAAAAGCTTCATCTTTAGTTTTTAAAAGATACACATAGCGAACCTAGTGGAATCATCAATCAAAGTCATGAAATATCTCTTACCACCTTTTGTCAACACACCATTCATCTCACACTGATCTGAATGTATGAGTTCTAATGGTGCCAAGTTTCTTACCTCCGCGACCTTGTGAGGCTTACGAGGTGCTTTGATTGCATACAAACTTGACATTTAGAACCTTTGGCAAGGGTGAATTTGGGATTAACTCTAAAGCGGCTAACGCGTCATGCAACAAAATTTATGTGACAAAGTCGTGAATGCCAAATAGTAGTCTCATTACCACTGAAAATATGATTCACAACATTATTACATAAATCGAAAGAGATAGGCGGAACAAGCCTCCGTACACATAGCCTTTACCAACAAATTGTCCACATTTAGACATTACAAATTTATTGGACTCAAATACCGATCTAAAGCCATCTCTACACGAAGAGATCCGCTCACGAGATTCTTATTGATAGATGGCACATGATGCACGTTCTTGATTGCACAATCTTTCCGAAGTAAACTTGGATCGAGTGCCAACACCATGAGCGATGGTATGTGACCCGTTCCCCATTAGACGGTGAATCCCGAGTGACACGGTAAGAAAAAACAATGAAATATCAGCACACACATGTATATTAGCACCGGTGTCTATCCACCAATCGGTAGATTGACATCTGAAAAAACGATGGTAAATTACCATACCACTGAAGTTCCGTCTCGATGGTACCAACAACAACATTGGCAGACTTGGAATTTTGCCCTTGCTAATTCTTCACACCCTTGCGTTGTTGCAATCCTTGGCCCAATGACCAGTTCGCCACACACAAAGCAAAGGCCGTCCTTTGTGTTCTTCTTCTTCTTTTAAAGCTTGTTGTTTGTGCAGTCTTGTTTTGCCTTTGAACTTTTGAGCTTGGCCATTCTTTTTCTGCACCACATTGGCACTAGAATGTCCCTCATTTCCTCTAGTATGTGTATCTTTTGCCCTCGCCTTTTCTTCAACATCAAGAGACCCAATGAGATTTTCAACAGAAAATTCTTGTCTCTTGTGTTTGAAGAAGTAGCAAAATTCCTCCAAGAAGGAGGAAGCTTGGCAATAATGCCTCCGCGACAAACTTGCCGTAACACACACTTGAAATGCTCAAGTTCTTTGGCCATGGATTGTATCTCATGAGCTGCTCAACTCTGAGCGACCATCAACCATTCTATAGTCATGGTATTGCTCCATGAGATACTGATTCCTTTGCTGCATCGAAACCCCAAACTTGGCCTCGAGTGCATCCCACATATCTTTCCCATTTGTAATCACCATGTATGCATCAACTAACTTCTCACCAAGAACGCGATCACGGCACCTTTAAAAGGTTATCGTGACCTCGAGCGCTTGCTCCTGTGCAGGAGTAAGTGTTCCTTCAGGCTTGCCTTTTGCCACATGAAAAACGTTCATGGCAGTTAGCCAAAACACCATCTTGGTGCGCCACCTCTTATAATTCGCACCATCGAATTGAGAGGGTTTAAGCGCAGCAGCAAAGCCAGTTGATGAAAAATGCCTATTATAATAAGGTTTTTGGATTGTTGAGAATAAGAGCATTTTTCGAATTACCTTAATCCAGAAATATAATAGATAAAACATGATGAATATTCTAGCCACTTTCACAAAGCAAGTGAGTAAGAACACTATAGACATACTAATATCCAGAAGAACAGAAACTAGCATATCTATCACAGTGTTCAAGGTAACAACTAGTAATATTACTAACCAAGCAATACATATGAAATAGACATACCCAGATCCAGTGGAAGGAGTAGCAGTAGTGGAAGAAGAAGCGGCGAGAGTCTTTGTGAGATCGTCGTTTGTCATGGCGTAGTGGTAAGTAGTCGTGCGATGGGCGTCGTGGTAGTAGTCGTGCGGTTGTAGGCGTAGCGAGTCGAATGAAGAGGAAGCGTGGCGATCGCGCGACGCTCCCAAAAATCTTATTCGCCCTTGCTCGTGCAAGCCTTCAGGGCGAGGGTTCGGAGGCTGCTCTCCGGTCGCGATCGTACACGCCTCGCCGGGATGGAGATCGCGGAGACGACAACAAAGCGAAGAAGCGTGGTGTCTTTCGTGGAAGAATGGAGAACCTCACTGCTTCCGGATAATGGCTATATATAACAACGGACGAAAGCAGTCACCATTACTTACTAGTAACGCAACCATTCTTGTCTAGTCAAGAGGCGAAAAGCGGTCGTCATTACTCACTAATGTGGCGGCGTTCTTGCCTAGTCAAGAAGGCGGCGGTCGCCATTACTCACTAATGCGACAACCGTTCTTGCCGACCATTATTTGAATCGATTCGCTGTTCTTTTAATTGCAAAAATGAAGAGACGAAGCGATGCAATTATTGCGGCCGTTTATTGCGAGTCGGTGCGTTCGATTTTCGAATAGATAAAGAAAAGCGCGCGCACCGACCCGCGCGTCTGCGGCGCCGCGCGCGCACCACACCTGCGCGCGGCGGCGCGGCGGCGGCTCGGCTCGGCGAGCGGCGGCCTGCGGCGTGTATTGGCTCTCTCAATTCCACAAGAGGACTCCCGTTCCACCTTATAAATTGGTGTAACTCCTTTAACTCTCCATATGGGACTTGGTGCGTTTCGATTTTCGAATAGATAAAGAAAAAGCGCGCACCACCGACCCTTTGTGTATGCGCGCGCCGCGCCGCCACGCGCCGCCTTTGCCGCGGCACGGCACGGCTTCGGCTCGGCTCGGCTCGGCACGGCACGGCTCGGCTCGGCGCGGCGGCGCGCGGCGCGCAGCGTGTATTGGCTCTCTCAATTCCACAAGAGGACTCCCACGTTCCACCTTATAAATTGGTGTAACTCCCCTTTAACTCTCCATATGGGACTAAAAAGGTTTAGCACATGCACATGGGCCTTTGGGATTTTCCAGGAATTAATTAGAATTAAAGTTGGGCCTAGCCCATGTTAAATCCAACAAATTAAAGGACATCCGATCGACCTAAAATACAAGCTTCTGGACTCCTGCGTAGCTAGACCCAAGACAACACCTAGTTCGGCTCAAAATGGACATACAATTCTATATGAGCGCGGTCCAAGCGTTCGGCCAGCCAAGCTACTCCCACGAAGGCTCAAAGCCAGTGCACAATAGCCACACGCACATCGCAGTCACATCGCCCCATCCTAGTTGCATCTTGCCTCACACGTGTGTTCCCTCCTATCGTCCTGCCCTTGCTAGTTCGCTCGCTCTTGGCCATCGCTTGTTGCAGCTCTCCAGATCCTGGAAGGCCTTGGCCGCGGCTGGCCACTACGTCTCTTGGTCTTCGTTGCCTGTCAATCGCCTCGCTGAGCAAGGATCAAGTCGTGAATCGGCATAGTGTACTCTTAATTTTCTCCCAATTCTTCTAATTCTTTCAAGCAAATAGGCTAAATTTGTGAGTTAGGGTTTCAATATGATGAATGTTGTTGATTCTTGTCAAATTGTAGGGTTAGAACTTATGGTTGTAACTTGGGTTTTTGGAATACCGGTCTAGTTGGTTGTAAATCATGAGGCAAATTGCAAGTGATCATGAAGAAAGTCACCAATGATGTTTTGATATGTTGCTTCTAGAACTTAAGAGAACATAGAAGCGGATTACGAAAGGTAATGTATTTACTTTTATTTGATTGTTCTACAATTTTTTAGTTAAAATTTTTAAGTCATTTTATTCATTTTTAGGCCACTGAGGTCAGATGATGTAATTTCAGTTGGTTTCATCATTTTGGTAAGCACTTTGATCATTACTTCTTTATCATTGTATATTGTCATCGATTGTGTTGAATTATTAATGCTAAAAATTGTCGGACACATTACTATTTAGAACAATATTGCTTGAAAATTATACATATAGTTATATGTATGATGAAGTGGTGAATCCCGATCATTTTCATTCTAGTTCTACCTTGCATATATACCGCCCATCTTTCCCATACGGCGGGCACGCATGTTTTATCTTATGCCCAAATTGGTCTTCAAAAAGAAAATTGCTCAAATTGAATCGCTGTCGAGCCCATAACCGCACAAAAGTTCGGAGATAGTGCCTTTATTGTCGAATTACTATATTCAACCTCGCAAATTTGTCAGGCAGTATCATCAATTTGTAAGGCAGTATGATCAACTCAATCGATGCACTGATTTAAAAGATGGGACAGAAAAAAATAGCCTTATAGCCAAAAAGGTGCTTCAACCACTTAAAATACCGATAAAACCGTCTTACAACCAAAGATGCTTCAACCATTTAGAAGGAAGTGGATCCTCTGCATTAGTACATGCTAATGCAGATGAGCATAGTGACATCCATTATATCCATCTTTTTATCGTCCGATCCAAAACAAATGGCCTAGATCAATCGTCACAGAATCCAAGGAAAAAACAAAGTTGCTATAATGTATCGGCTGCAGTAAATATTCACTCTTTCTTTGTTAGGTCTTTCTTTGCAAATCTTGTTCATGCAAAAACAAAATCACTATTTACACGATGATTCTCTGCAGTACAGCAGAGGATTCGGATCCCATTTATTATCTTATTAAAGCAGAGTCAAAAGAAGCCACCACATTACCACATTCGCTCTAAGGGCTATAAATTCTTACGTTAATCGGTGGAAAAAAGAGAAAGATCCACACCGTCGATCGTCCTCGGTCCAGATTATAACGGTCTTAGATTAAAAGAAAGAGTCCATATCAAGTACAATAAAACTAACATTTTGAATAAAAGATAAAATAAAATCAGCAATTTGATTTCTATACGAATTTCTAAATAAAAGAGTCTATGTCAAGTACAATAAAACTAAAATTAGGAATAAAAATAAAGTATAATTAGCAATTTGATTTCCATACGAATTCCTACGTAAAATCCCTAAATAATTATAACTCATAATAAAAAATAAAAAATTTATCAATTAGATTTGCATACGAAATCCATAAAAAATAACATAAATTTAGAATAAAAAATAAAATTAGCAATTTGATTTCAAAAAAAAATTCCAAAGTAAAAATCCTAAAATAATTGTAATTAGGAATAAAAATTATATACAAATTAGCAATTGGATTCTTATACGAATTCCCAGAAAAAATAACTAAAATTCAGAATAAAAAATAAAGGAACATTAGCAATTTGATTTCAATACAAATTCCAATGTAAAATACCAAAATAACTGTAATTTGGAATAAAATTTGAAGAAAAAAATAGCAATTGGATTCGTATATGGATTCCAAGAAAAATAACTTAAATTCGAAATAAAAAATAAAGGAATTTTTTAAATTTGATTTCCATACGAATTCCAAACTAAAATCCATAATTTACTAAAATTCAGAATAAATTAAATAAATTTAGAAATTTGATTTGTATATGAAGTATAATAAAAATATTTATATAACTAGAAACTTTGAATAAAAATAAATGTTATAACAATGATAGCAAGAATGATGTCGAAAGAAACACAAAAGAAGCCACCACGTTCGCTCTAAAGGGCTAAATATTCGACGTTAATCGAGCAAAGCGAGAAAGATCTACAACGTTCATCTTGGTGGGTCCAGATTCTAACAGTCTAGATTAAAAGGAGTCTATGTCAAGTACAATAAAACTGATATTCATAAAAAAATAAAATAAAATTATCAATTTAATTAAGATACAAATTCCAAGGTAAAATCCCTAAATAACAGTATTTCGGAATAAAAATTAAAGAAAAATTAGCAATGGGATTTGTATGCCAATTCCAAGAAAAAATAACTAAAATTTAGAGTAAAAATAAAAGAAAATTTGCAATTTGGTTTCCATACGAATTCCCAAGTAAAATCCTGAATAACTAAAATTTTAAATAAATTAAATAAAATTAGCAATTTGATTCATATACAAATTCCAATAAAAAGTAACTGGAATTTTGAATAAGCCTGATGGCGGAGGGAGGGGGAGGGAGGCAGGGGCCACGGCTCCCCCATGGTTGGTGTACTCCATTGCTACATAAGAATTCACAATGTAATGTAATGAAGATTTTCCATTTGGCCCATAAGTGATTCACCTCTTGCTATTAAGCTCCCACGACGAAAATGTTCTAGCTCCGCCACTGCTCGCGACGGACTCTCTTCCCTTGCTTTGATTGAGTGGAAGCACAACTAAAGGACAAGCTCTAGCTGGCCTCTCGACGTTACTCCTATGGCTGCATGCATAGCTCCCACATGCCTGGCACTCCAGCCGCATGACACTAATTAGCTTTGTCGATGAAGGTTGTGTTGTGAGGCGATGGGATCCAGCGAGGTAGCCTCGATGATTCTATGGGATCCAAAGGTGGCAGGCGCATACGAGGCAGCCTCTACGGCGATCTAATTTAATTTGGTGCTAATCATTTGATTTCTTCCCTATTAATCATAAATTTCTCTAATCCATTGCGTTGTGACTACTTCCTCCCACGAGGCATTTGATTTTGAGCACCTAGCGCGTGGAGCAGCTGTGTTGGGACAAGGACACATGAGGGACAACGATGTGTAGCAAGGCGTGCTTGAAATCTTCGAGGATCGATCGACACTGTGATACACTTTGGTTGCTCCAGTTTGAACTTTTGTTTATCCTAGAACGCAACCAAAGGCAAAACAAATCGTGTAGACCCATCACCCTCAATGGAAAAGAGAACGACAAGCCTTAGTAGTAACTAAGAGAAAAGGCCCATGTGACCTCATCTGAGGAAGGTCGTGCAATCTAGAGCAAGAAGCATGGCAGCGGAAGAGGCGACTTTGTCAGGCTAACGAGTCAACACAGTGGCTAAGAAGCCATGGAAGCACTCAAACAACAAGAGCAGAGGGGTATGTATGTAGGATCTCACCGCTTTGATAAAGGTTGGGTGCACTTTGCGAGTGTGATTACACGTGGAAGATAGTGAGATAATTGCATGATGTAGTTTGGTTGCCTCAACATTCATCATCAAGCAAGACAAGAAAGAGGTGACATACATAAGAATGTAAGAGGTGGCAAGGAATATTTCGTGGTAATCAAGAATATTCACAAATCAGTTTTAGTTAATGTTCTTCCATTCCTTCAAAAGTCAACATATTTGAGTGTTCCTACTCTTTCCTTTATATATATAAAGACTCCAATTAAATTGTTAGTTTTACAATCGTAATTATAGAAGTACCAAACAATGATATAGTGCTATTGGACCATCTCCTTTCCTTTTTTTCAAAATTTAATACAAATTGTGTCTTGTAGAGATATAAATGTTTCCTAGAACGAAGTTTGTTAGATAGATTTGATCTTAACTATATTCGTTAGCATTTTAAAGAAAAAACTACTACGAAGGCTAGCCGCATAATTGCCTGACTTTCAAGGGCTAGAAATTCTCACATTAATCGGTGAAAAAAGAGAAAGATCGACACCATCAATTGTTGTGGGGTCTAGATTATAACGGTCTAGATTTAAAAAATAGTTAATGTCAAATACAATCCAAAAATAACTGAAATTCATGATAAAAAAATAAAATAAAATAAAAAATTTGATTTCCATACGAATTCCCAAGCAAAATCCCAAAATAAATATAATACGGAATAAAAATTGAACAAAAATTAGCAATTAGATTTGTATACGAACTCAAATAAAAAAAATAACTTAAATTTTGTGTAAGAATAAAAGTTATAACAATGATATCACGAATGATGTTGGAGGAGACCACGAAAGAGTGTAATTACAAGAAGACATTGACCCACGGAGAAACGAAGTAATGATGTGGCAGCGGAGGAAATAAGGACAATGTCATGTTGCTTCTTGAAGGCTTTGAAGAAATGCGAGTTGAAGGAGCCAAGGGCCACGATGACAAGTGGTGTCAATGTTGTTGAAAAAGTCAGTATCCAGAGAAGCTCGATGATGAGGAAGCCCTAGCAGAAAGGAGATTAAGCTTTGCATTGAAGATGAGTTATGGACGATATGGGGGCCATTGGGTAGCTAGGAGTGTGTCATCGTTGGTAGGGGGCACAACATCATCGATGATAGCAAAAATATTCTCCATATCGTTAGACAATGACTAAAGCATACTTGCCGACATCAGTGAAGATGGGAGGTCACTGCGGTTAGTAAGGAAGCCACATCGTTGAGTTTGCCAATATTGAAGAAGAGCGATTGACACGGAGAAGCACATATGCATGCGAATAGAAGCACGAGGCGTACAAAAGCGGAGGCGAAGAGCTCGGGGTAAAGATGGAGCAGTAGTAGGGAATAGACTTGGGGCCACCGAAGAGGCGTGATGAGTGTCCCGGCAAGGATTGGCGGCCGTTGCACATGTATGGGTGTTGATGTTGCAACGATCGACATTAAGCAATAATTGAGCAGTAGAAGATAGCTATGTGGTAGAGCATTGTATTGGAAGGGCTAGCGGTTGAGCGAGATCGATCAAAATTGGGCTTCTTTGTTGGAGGTTGGAGTAAAAAGGTGTGGCGGTGAAAAGAGATAGAAGACACACGGTTCATCTAGGGCAACCGGCGTGTAAGGGAAGAAGATAAGTTCAAGGTAGGCGCCTATGGTGCAACGTTGTATGTGTGAGCAAGGTACTCTAATCAACGTATTTCTTGATATTAAATAGAGGTACATGTGCATGCATACATTTTAAAAAAGAGTAATTAATAGAGGAAGAATAGGATCATGCATTCTAAGAACCCCAACGACTTATTATTCTCAATAATTTTCTTCCATCAAAGTTCATACTTTATTTACGTTTCTCGAGTTATATTTTTCTTCAAGTTTCTATTGTCATTTTCAATATTTATGATATCTTAGAAATCTAAATAGCCTACAAGATACATAAATGTATTCTCAAACATCTAAGTTCTACCATTTGATACTATAAACTTTGAAATAAATTTAGTTGCACAAATGTGCGGAGCATCTGCTAGTTTAGAAAGTTAGCGATAGTGTCATGTGCTACGATCCTTTTCATGCCAACATACTACTCGGTTCGTGTTAGTTGTCGGCGCTAACACTACAGTTCCTAAACATCAACAAAACATGATGTATTTGCGTTGATCGAATGAATAAAATTAGCCAAGCACGATTAGAAGTGCTTACGTATTCGATCTTGACATCTTTTGTGTAGTGATCATCCGTTGCAAAGCGATATGCCTGCACGCCGTACCTCCAAAAGGAGCAAGCATTTAGATCTAACACGACATAACATTCACAACCAAAGCGACACAACATTTCTCATGCGGTGAGTGGAACACAAAACAACAATTTCAATAAATACCGTGAGCGGAAGCGGTTATGCATTTGTTCGTTGAGTGTCCTTTTGTCGAGTAGTTTTGGTCTCTGGTGGCGACATGTGTGAAGTGACCTAACCTAAACCCCTCATGATGGACACCATGATCACAAATGGTTGGTGGTGGACAAACCTCTTCTATTAGGGCATGGAATTTGTAGAAAAGGCCAAACCTCGTTGATAGTCCTTATCTGTGGCACATTTGGAAAGAAAGAAATAGACGAATTTTTCAACATCTCAGACAGACACATATAGGTTTACTTTCCGTGATCAAGGAAGAAGCCTGGACGTGGACGCATAGTGGGGCCACCAAGCTCAAGATCTACCTACGGCGGGAGGATACTCGTTAGAGGACCGGCTTAAGCAGCGAACCACATGGATACTTTTGATTAAGTATCCTCCGGGATGAACTCCTTTCCTTTTCTTTTGTTTTCTTTTGTTTTGGTTTATTTTCCCTTTGTTTGTAACCTTCTGCCACCTTTAATGCAATAACGGCTTCTTTGCCGTTTTCCTAAAAAAATATCGTAGACTAACGCTACACACACTGTAGGAATCCTTCAGGCTCGCTCTCCATCAAGCGACAGTTCATAGTTATCAATACTGGTACCTGGCAAGTACGTACCATACCGTCATCTAAATCGATACAAAGTAGTCTTACGTATTGTACTAGCCTCAATACTGATCAATACTAGTCATACCGTCTCGATACCGGTCAATACCAGCCATACCGGTGGAATTGATAATACCGTCTATTGAACTATGTGTTATATTTAATAGTATTGCTATGTATTTGGAATAATACTAGGGAATCGATAGGATGAGGACGTCCGGCTCTCCAGACAGTCCTATCCACCGTCCACATGTAATCATCCTAGCAAAAATATTAGACACGCTCACTCCACTCTCTTTGCTCAATAGCAAAAATATCAGCGCTTCGAGGCAAGCATCTATCCAACCAGGAAGACATTTAATTCCCATCTACCCTCCCCACCTACAATGCCTCCAACCAGGAGCTACTTTTTAATGCCATTCTTCACCTCCCTCTCCCTGCCATCTCTCTCAAACAATCACACCACAGGCCACAATATCTCTCCAACCCCAACAACACACACGCGCTACCCAGCACACCCACACACCCACACACACACACACACACACACACACACACACACACACACACACACACACACGGTGCGCGATGCGCGGCAGCAGGACTCGCCCTTTCGCGCCCGATGCTAGACGCGGCACGCACGCCTGAGTTCGCAGGGTGGCTGCGCGGACTGCAACGCCGCATCCACCAGGACCCAGAGCTTGTCTTCCAGGAGCACCGCACTAGCGCGCTCGTGCACGCCGAGCTCGACGCCCTCAGCATCGCCAACGAGCTGCAGGAGGTCCCCATCGGTCGTCCCCTTCCCCTTCCTCCTCCCTCCTCGACGGCTGCTCCTCATACCGAGGTTCTTCATTTTTTATGCTCCTCTATTTGTGTTTTCTGGTTCTGTTGTGATGTTGTTGCCCGTTGAAAAAATTGTTGCAACTCGTTGTAAAGAATGTTGCGTACTGTTCTTTGAGATGTTGCGTTCCGTATAAAATAATGTTGCATCTATAGAAAAAACATGTTGCATCTGTAGGAAAAAAATGTTGCACACTGTTCACGGTGATGTTGCAAGATTTTGGCCCGTTTGAAAAAATTGTTGCAACCCATTGTAAAGAATGTTGCGTACTGTTTTTTGTGATGTTGCACCCCGTATTAAAAAATATTGCATCTGTAGAAAAAAAAATATATTGCATACTGTTCACGGTGATGTTGCAAGATTTTTTAACGTGTTTTTTTTTCAGATTTTTGTTTGGATTTTGAGATGGGAATTTTGGTTGTTATGCATGCTCTGCGAGTGTTGGGATGAGATTTTCTCACACGCAAGATGGATGGCGGTAGAACAGCTTCCAAGATCCGACGTTGAAATGTGTCGTACGGGGCTAGCGCTCGGACCGTACGTCCGAGCGCTAGTCGCTCCCATAATACTATAAGTGGTATTTGGTGTGCATATAATTAAAAAAATATATGTTTATAAATATATATATACTCGTATTATTATATTAAATCCAAAACAATACTGGTACTTGACAAGTATGTATCATACCGTCATCTAAATCGATACAAATAGTCTTACGTACTGTACTAGCCTCAATACTGATCAATACCAGTCATACCGGCTCGATACCGGTCAATACCAGCCATACCGGTGGAATTGATAATACCGTCTATTGAACTATGTGTTATATTTAATAGTACTGCTATGTATTTGGAATAATACTATGAAATCGATAGGATGACGGATGGTCCTATCCACCGTCCACGTGTAATCATCCTAGCAAAAATATTAGACACGCTCACTCCTCTCTCTTTCCTTAATAGCAAAAATATCAGCGCTTCGAGGCAGGCATTCATCAACCAGGCAGACATTTAATTCCCATCTACCCTCCCCACCTACACTACCTCCAACCAGGTGCTACTTTTTAATGCCATTCTCCACCTCCCTCTCCCTGCCATCTCTCTCAAACAATCACACCACAGGCCACAGTATCTCTCCAACCCCAACACACGCACTGCCCAGCACACCCAGCACACACACACACACGCACGGGGCTGCACCAATGCTACAACGATATTTGGTGTGCATATAATTAAAATATATATATTTATAAATATATACTCATATTATTATATTAAATCTAAAATAGTACGTCGGTATAAATCGGTATATCGATACCGAAATATATGTTTTATAAACTAAATCGATATGATCTCTGTTACGGTATCAACAAGTATCACGACGAATTTATAAATATGCCACTCTTCAGTTTGTGGTTTTGAAATATGCCACTTCTCGGTTTTTTTTATAAAAAATATGTCATTCTTCTTTGCAAGTGACCTATTTAAAAAAACTAAAAATAATATATTTTAAAACTACAAATTAAAAAGTGACATATTTCAAAATATATCGGGCACGCGAGCGCGTCGTCCTCGTTCCTATCGCCCCGTGCTCCCGGTCCACCACCGCCTCACCGCTCTCGCTCGCTGCTACATACGAGTATCCCACTAGTGGCCACCGCGCCACCAGCCCACGTCGTCCATATAAACCCCACCCATATCGGCGGCGGCCGGATCTCAAAGAAACCGCCGCTGACCCCGCCCCGCCCCATGCTGCGCTGCCACACGCCACCGCAATGCCACCCCGCGCCGAGCGCGCCGCGGCGGCACGAGCCGGGGCACCCCGCGGTGGTGCGCTGCGCGCGGGGCTTGCAGCTGTCCGGGCTCGAGGCGTCGCCGGCGCAGGTCGCGGCTGGTGGTGGCGGCGGCGGTGGAGGGGAGCGGCGGAGCCTGGGGAGCCTCCTGGAGGACGGCCTGTCCTACAAGGAGAGCTTCATCGTGCGGTGCTACGAGGTGGGCATCAACAAGACGGCCACCGTCGAGACCATCGCCAACCTCCTCCAGGTACGCTCGTCGTGGACTACTCTGAGCTTGCCGAGACTGGATTTTTTAGGCCGGATTCGTGCTCTCCGGGGCTCGATTTGAGGCGGGCTCTTCTTGGATTACGAAATGGATGACGCCTCCCAGGGTTTTGGGGGAATAAAAGCGGGACCTTTTATTCTTTGTTGGATTCGGGGGTTTGGAACTGAATTTAGAAAGCTCCAAACTCGTGGTGGAATCCGAGCTCCTCTGCTGTTCCGCTGTTAGATTTAGCGAGAGGAATTTGTAGTAATTTTGCTCAAATCTGCGAGAATTGTCCTTTGCATGAGTTGAGCTAGAGCTTGAAAAAGTTAGTTGTCTCTCTTCAAAAGAGAGGGAGAGAGAGAGAGAGAGAGTTGTCCTAGTCTTATTCTAGTCAGTGTCTTTTTGCTTCTGTTTATATCTTGTTGCAAGTGACTAATCTGCATGGATATTGTGGAAATCCTGTGCCCACGATATCGCCCACAGAATTTTGCTTCCGGTGTGCGTGCAATGCATCCATAAATGGCACCAAATGGGCATTACTTTGCCGACTTATCCTTATCCAGGGTTAAGTAAAGCTAGAGTTCTTGAAATCCTATGCTTAAGGATCTAATAGGGAGTGCCAATGTGCATTGTGGATCAAGTAAGTAATTCTGTGTGCTGGGAAGAATGCGCGTCTGGCTGTTACCAAATCTTGTGAATGTGCTTTCTTTGGCGTTTAATCATGCCATGATAAGTGCGCTAACAGATGAAATTGTAATTGGGTATAGATCCCCTGGAGGCAGCTCCAGTGGAATTTGGTGGATTCAATGCAATCTCGTTCACTGGTTTGCAATCTTCAGTTAAAAATTAAACCCCCATCAAATGGAACTTTTTTTTCTTCTAAAAACTTCTGAACTCCTGATCATTGGATTTGAGATGGATGCTCCCCATACATTTGGAACCAATAGAAATGACAAGCGTTTCCACTTCTATTAACTCGTGTGTTAGTTACCAGCATTGGTTTTATTTATATCAAGGTATACTGTCCAGAAGTGTCTCATCATTTTGTTTCTTGTATGAATTGTTTATGATAAACTTTCTTGTAAATGCAGGAGGTAGGGTGTAACCATGCACAAAGTGTTGGGTTCTCCACCAATGGTTTTGCCACAACTACGACAATGAGAAAACTTGGGCTCATTTGGGTGACGAACCGAATGCACATTGAGATCTACAAGTACCCAGCTTGGTAAATTTGCAGGATCACGTTGAACGTTGTTCCCACCCTTGCTCTTCTTTTAGCATGATTTAATTCTGACTGGGAATTCTGCTACTTTTAGGGGTGATGTTGTTGAGATTGAAACATGGTGCCAAGCTGATGGAAGGATCGGTACTCGACGTGATTGGATTCTTAAGGATCTGGCTAATGGTGAAGTTATTGGAAGAGCTACCAGGTACTTACTGCTAAAGTATAAAGCTTGATAATTGTTTTCTATTTGAAGCAGTTCTCATGCTTGCATTCACATTTAGAACCATATTTGTGTGTACTGGAAAAAATAAAAGGGGACAGTTAGTCATTTCATACCTGTTTTAAGTTTTAACTAAATATTTCTCACCTTTTTAAAATTCATCCCCACCTTCGTGTTATCACACCTCCCCTTCTCCAAGCAAATCCAGTGAAGGTAAGTGTTATATGATAGGTAAAAATCAGGTACTAAATTGTTAGCAATCTCAAAAGAAAATGTGTGTCAAGAATCAAAATGTGTAGACTTATGCCCAATGGTCCTTTGAATGGTACTTGCCGTATACTTGAATTAATGTGGTACATATTCGTTGCTTGTTTACCTGTAATTGAGAGCAGCCTTAATCATCGGTGCTTAAGAAGGGAGATCAGCTAATGGGGCTTTCTTTAGCAGAGCAACATATGATTACAAAACTGGAGCTTAGTAGTTAGTACTGAGCTTGTCTGTTTTCTTCTGATGGACAATTAGTTAGTACTGAGCTTGTCTGTTTTCTTCTGATGGACAATTATAGATCTTTTGTTACTGTGTACAGTGTAAGTAACAAAGTCGTATCATTTGTTTGTCCAGCAAGTGGGTAATGATGAACCAAAATACACGCAGACTTCAAAGAGTCAGTGATGAAGTCAGGGATGAGGTTTTTGTCCACTGTCCAAAGACTCCAAGGTAAATTGATACTCATTTTGCTTTCCGTAATTGTGCATATACATGCATTTTTTCTCTGCTTGATACCCCATTCATGCAGCCCAGGCAATGAAGTGGTCAAATGGCTATGTTTTTTAGGCTTCAACTGAGCTCAGATTACCTTTTTACACTTCAACTGGGCTTTGTTAAACACTCTTACCTGTAGCATGTAGTTCATTGGGTAAATATTTACTGGCCAATCACAAATAATTATTTGGTAGTCATGAAGATTGTACATGAAGTCTTACATGATTGTTGCGGTAGACATAATGGTTGTAACAAGTTACCATTGTGCAGATTAGCATTCCCTGAGGAAAATAATGGTAGTTTGAAGAAGATTCCAATTCTTACGGATCCTGCACAGTACTCAAGGCTAGGGCTAGTGGTTAGTTCTTCTCCCCTTCATAAATAGTTCGAATGCTCATCATTTCAACAACTCTAATGCTGACAGACCTTATTTTGTGAATTTTAGCCAAGAAGAGCTGATCTGGACATGAACCAACATGTCAATAATGTCACTTACATTGGTTGGGTCCTCGAAGTAAGTGTTCCACCAGCCTTTTTTACTGTAACTATCAGTTGACCATTCTTGTTTTGTGATATAGCCTTCTCTCCCTTCTAATCTTGCTTTTGAACCTTTATGTATTCAGGGGTAGATAATTTGAGTAGTTTACAATCACTTACTCCTTAATATTATTGTTTTTCCTTGATGGAAATTATCGTCATTGTTGAATTGTGATAGTTTCTAAAGTTTTCCTTCCAAATGGCAGAGCATACCTCAAGATATTATTGATACGCATGAGTTGCAAACGATCACTCTTGACTACAGAAGAGAATGCCAACACAATGACATAGTTGATTCACTTACTTATATAGAGGAAGGAGAGGAGAAAAGTATGAACGGAGCTGCGTCTGTGACACCGCACCTAGAAGAGCAGCGTCAATTCTTGCACTGCTTGAGATTTGCCGGGACTGGGGATGAGATCAACCGTGGCCGCACCGTGTGGAGGAAGCTAGCTAGATAAAAGACTATTTATATTGCTCAAATGTATTCTGCTCTTCCATTTGTTTCACCATTTTGCTCTTTGCGGCTGGCTTAGCATCTTCAGAGAATCGATTGTACCACAAATTTTGTGATGAATTGTTACCTTTGCAACCTGTGTAACAATTCCAATTTGTGACATTCGTTGGACCTCAGCTGGGGTTGTGCGTGGTTAACTTTCATTCATTTTGGACTAGTGGACAATGTTATGCAATCTGTCCGCAGCTCCTTTGTGTCCACAAGAGATTCCATTGACAATTTGACATGCAATAGTATGCAAATCTCTTCCTACCAAAATATTGAATTCTAATTTTGGTCCATTTCATGGTTACAACAAGTATATCATAATATTAAAGGTCCGTCTCATGGTCATATTGCTAATTGCGGGCCTTTTTCTTGTTGCCTTGGGATAATTGATGAAGAACAGAGCATTGAGGTTGGTCCTATAATTTGCTACTTTATGTCTTCAGTATGGGATAGTTCACTCGATCCATATGTATTAGCAACTTTAAAGGATGAAGGAAAGGAGCTCCTTCAGCGAGGTACACGTCATTAGATGTATTAGTAACTTTAATTGATGAAGGAAAGGAGCTCCTTTAGCGTGGTACACGTCATTAGAAATGTTTGAGCCGTCGGATCGTGATCGGACGGTCCATATCGTATGTCGAGGTAGCCATGCTAACCACATCATCAAAAATATTTCGGTCATCGGATCGTCATCGGATGGCCGATATCGTGTGCAGAAGCTTCTAGGCGAAAACCTTAAATTACTACCCATATCACTCTCGTCTCCTCGCTCGCTCGATCCCGCGCCGCTGCTCCTCGCCTCTACCTCATGTCCTCTTCCTCTCCCTCCTCCGCCCCTCTCCACTGGCGCCGCCGCTCCTTCCCTCTTCCTCCACCATCGCCTCGATCTCCCTCCCCAAGCGCTGCCTCAGCGCCTCCCATCCCGTCCATCCCATTGCCTTGCATCCTCCACGCCGCTCCTCCTCTAGCGTCGCGCACCCTCCTCTCCTCCTCCCTAATCCTCCCTCCATCGCCGCTCTCCTCTTACCCTCCACCTCCCGTCCCTTCCTCCGTCGCCGCTCCTCCCTCCAGCGCCGCCACGCCCTCCCTCTCCCTCCTCCAAGATCCCTGCTCCACCGCCATTCTCCTCTTCCCCTCCACCTCATGTCCCTTCGTCCGTCGCCGCTCCCCCGTCCGCGCCGCCGCGCCCTCCCTCTCCCTCCTTCCTAATCCCTCTCCATCCATATCCTTTTCGCGCTGGCTCGAGCCCCGCGCCACGGCCTCGCCCCTCTCCGCCTCCCGTTCCCCTCCCTCTCCCTTCTCCACCTCCCTCCCTCTCCACCCTGGGGTTCAGCATCGACAAGGACGAGATCGACCTCATCCGCCGCGAGTTTAAGGATGCTAGGCACGACTAATTTAGCATCGCCGTTGCCATGAAGGACACGCCCAAGACGAACCCGCAAGGTCTTGATTGCTCTTCCCATCCGCCTTATCCTTCTTGCTTTAGTATGACAAAAAAAGGTCTTTCCAATTGGCGCATGGGTCTACTTGCGATTTGAGCATCTCGTCAACAATAGGGCTAGCTCGAGATCGGTGCGCACTCTCTTCGATTCGTTACGAGTTTGAACATGCTATGCGCAACTACCTCAGCATCCCCATCGTCATCAAGGACATGTCCAACCTAAAGTGCTTTTTAGTCAAAATGGTACCTTTTATTTTGTCCTCAATTGTATTATGCTTTAATGCATCGTATGATATACATGAAGGCAAGCATTGCATTTTGATATTTGCTATATAATTATATGGGTAGTGAGGTCCATGTGCTTTGAAAAAAATCCAACCTGATTTTTGGTTTAGAATAAGAAATTAGCTAGAGCCATTTCCTACCACGCATTGTTCTTCAAAATATGTATTTCTGGTTTGCTTTAGCCTTCATGCCATGACAAATAGTTTGTTCTCACACCGGGAGATGCAACAATTTATGTTTTCCTATCGGGCAATGTGTAAAGTGATGTGGTACTCCATGTTCACTGCCAAGTGCATTGCTCGTCTCTGTCGTAGGGCGCCACACCGCCCCACGACCGTGGCTAAGGCGGCCAAGACCCTCGGGGCGACCAAAGACCCTTGGAAGCGAAGAACCTCGGAGGTGACCAAAGACCCTCGGAGGTGACCAAAGACCCTCAGAAGGTCACCAAAGACCCTCGGAGGCAACGAAGACCCTCGGAGGAAGCCAAAGACCCTCGGGGAAAGAAGACCCGCCGGGTGGCCGGAGCACTCGAGAGGAGGGCAGAAGGCCTTGCGGAGGAGTCCCCGCGCCCCGAAGGATATCCGAAGACCCTCCGAGGATCCGGGACTCCTCTCGAGAAGAAGCGGAGCACCGGCGAAGGCGCGGGGCCCACACGAACCATAAGCGGGTGTATTCCCCACGATACAGTGTCCGGAGAGCGCGCCATACACCGGAGGCTCTGAGTAGGGTGCAAAGACCTGCTACCCCTACGACCGTGTACTTAGCTAGGGGTGTTTTGTACTTTGGATACCTTACCAGAGGCTATAAATAGTACTTTCGGGACCATGTAAGGGGTTTTTCTTTGACAAATGAAATCAGAACCCCTTTCTAGGACCCCTGTTCTTCGGCGAGGCCTCCCTTTCTCTTGTCTAGTCTCACCACTCTGACGATTGGCGTCGTCCGTGGGGTTCGGCTAGAAGGTCACAAAAAACACACACAACACAATGGCCCAGCGAATATGTATTTACGGTTTAGAATAAGAAATTAGCTAGAGCCATTTCCTACCACGCATTGTTCTTCAAAATATGTATTTCTGGTTTGCTTTAGCCTTCATGCCATGACAAATAGTTTGTTCTCACACCAGGAGATGCAACAATTTATGTTTTCCTATCGGGCAATGTGTAAAGTGATGTGGTACTCCATGTTCAGCCTGCCAAATTCTGTTATCGTCTCCTGTCATATACTTCATTTGATCATTGACACATGTGCGACCAACATCTGTCTGTGACTTTGTATTTCTGGTGGGAGGGAAAGGCGGGAAGGTGTTCCATCCATAATGATTATTATATCTCTGATTTATTCCTTACAAATATCTATGTATTCTGGTGTACCTCATTATGATACCTTGGATATTGGTCTGCCCGTAGCATTTCCTAAATTAAGATGCTTTGCAATGCCCTCTTAATTAGAGTTCCATTTGGACTAGCCTTCTCGTGGTCAAATGGCTTTAGTGGTCTATCGATTTCCTCTATTTGATTTTTTTTGCCATCCGATTTCATTGTGTTGTTACTTTTAGTTGGCTGATATTGCCCACTCATAGTTAGATTAGAATGACCCGAGCAAGGATGTCAACTCTATTCTGTTGCTACGATGCATCGATAATAGTTCTTTGCCCACTCATAGTTGAATTAGAATGACCCAGCAAGGATGTCAGCTCTATTATGTTGCTATAGTGCATCGACGATAATTCTCGATGCCAATAGCATGATTCAATGTTTAGATGTAATGAGGTTTGGATCATCCTATGACTAATAGAAGAGGGTTAATTCTGAGAGATGCCCTTTTTCATTATACTAATATCAGTTCGAAGCATGTGCTTATTAGGTATTTGCTCATATTTTCTTCGTCATTTTGTTTACAAATGTGCAGAAAAAGACTTATGGATTACATACATGAATGGTTAAAGCTTATCCTTAGTTTCAATCACACTTCCATTTTTAATATCATCTAACAAATGCTTTGGTTTGTCGTCATGAATTCGTAAGTCGAACACTCATACTTTTATTTAATGCCTTGTCCATTTTCCCTAAGAGAACCACTTTGACATTTGTTCTTACGAAACTATAGCCATGTTTGAACACAAAACTGTTGAATAATAAAGTATAGCAATTCAAACAAGGTTTTATGCTTCTATTCATGTCTAACAAGAAAAATGCCCATGCATTTTCTTCAATGTAGCAATCCATGAAAATAAACGTCCAATGGTTTCCTTCTATATGAACATGCCTTTCCACACTTATTTCATCTATTAATAAAATATATCACGTTGACAATACATATACTTATTTTTAGAGTGTTGTTCGATGGAATCCTTCAACTTTTGCATGTATCAAAAGACTATTAGAAGAAGTGGGCATTGGTAATAAGCGAGTTTGTAATACCCATTTACTTTGCGATGTTTGTTTGTAGAATATGGATTCTTCTGAGAATCCTCTATTTGCTTCTTCCTTCTCATGGTATTCTCTCTTCTTTGTTTTCTTTTTTCCAAGTTCGTGCGTCCTCTTAGGTGTTGGAGCCACCAATGGCTACTACTTATTTGTGAGTTTCAAAGTTTTTTTGCGTGCGTTCTGTCGAGCGACGAGCAATCTTTTCACAATTTGCTAATTGTGAGAGAAAAGAATTTAATTATCGTAGGTTTTGACCGCATTCGTCTAGAAAAAAAATATTTTAATTCATTGTAAAGTGGATCCTTCTATTCTCCGTCACACCTCCTCTATGGTTATCCCGGTCCATAAATTCGACAAAATACGATTGTACTTCTCTTTATTTGTTATGTTCGAGGAATAGAAATTGCCAACTTTATGCCTCAATGACAGTTGTTGTGTGCACAAAATCCACTCTGATGCTACATTCCTACCTTACAATTTTGCTTACGAGTTCGGTGTCTTACCACATAGTTTACATCAAAGAAGTCCACATCTTCTCTAGGTTGTTGGTTTCTCAATTCGTAAATGTTTAGCTCTTATGTGCATGCAAATTCTGATCATACCATCTGCATGCTACCTTAAAGTTTTTATCATCCTTTAGGAGGGCAAAATTAGGTTCTCTAGGCTGTTCGGTTTCTCAATTAGTAAATATTTCGCTCTTATTTACATGCAAGTTCTGATCATACCATCTGCATGTTGCCTTAAAGTTTTTAATCATCCTTTAAAGGGCAAAATTAGCGGAAGTCCCTTACCAATAGCATGGTTCAATCATCCTTACATGTACCAAGATTTGCATTATCCTATGAATAAAAAGAACAGTGATTCTGAGAGATATTGAGATATGTAGAAGAAACTAACATAGGCTTTGTTAGTGCCTAGTAATTTCGTGTGAAGAAAGGATGTTATTTAAATGTCACATTTTCCCCTCTTTTCAATACACTAATATTAATTCTGACATGACCTTATCAACTATTTTGTCGATTTTACGTCACCTTTTGTTTTCAAATGTGCGATTGTGAAAAGTACTTGAATTATGTATATGGATGGTGAAAGCTTGTGATTAGGTGAAGCACACTTCCATTTTATTTTCTCCGATAAATGTTTCATTTATGACCATGAATTCGTAAGTCGAGCGCTTATACTTTTATTTAAGGAATTGTCTATTTTCCTAATGGAACTGCTTTGACATCTATTCTTCTCAAACTATAAGAGTGTTTTGAACACAAAACTCTCAATAAAATGTAGCAGTTCAGGTGAGAATTTATGCTTCTATTCATGTTTAAAAGAAAAATATTCATGTGTTTTCTTCAGTGTGGTCATCCATGCAGTAGGCATCCAATGGTTTCTTTGTATATGAACATGTTTTTGCAAAACATTTCAGCTGTTGATATTGCACACAACAGAGGTAACAAGCCTATGTTTCAAAAATGATGTACACAAGAAGGTCACCACCCATGTACAACAGCCACAACCGCGCCATTTGGCACAGGTTCACTTCTAGTTGGTTATATTGTTGCTTCAAGGTTTCATCTCCTGTATAAGTGGCCTCTATGATAGGTTCAAATAAAAGAACACACAAAACTAAACATATTAGCAATAAATCAAGAAAGCATCATCAAACTTTGATAATGACTTCAATTCCATGATTCGCGGTCAAAACTCAAAACCGTAGAGCTATTCTTTTTAGAGAATACAAGGTAGACACACACACTTAACGCACGTCACACTCGTAGCATCCACACACACGCGTGCGCGTCCCTTACACACACTAGGAATTTAATAGAGACACCCAAGGACTCATAGAGCGTTGGCACGTGCTTTCCACGAACATGCACACATATGTGTACTCTAAAATCAAGAAATCATCTTCATCAAACTTTGATAACGACTTCAGTTCCATGATTCGCAGTCAAAACTCAAAACCGTAAAGTAAATTCTTTTTAGAGAACACAAGGTAGACACACACATTCAACACACATCACATTCACACTACTCACGCACACACGTGTGTGTATCACCTACTAGGAAGTTAAGAGTCACTCAAGGGGTCACAGAGGGTGGGCACACACTTTCCCCTGAAACACGTGTGTGTACTTTTAAAATTAGTAAACATTAGCGCCAAGTCTAAGACTTAAAATGGGCTAAGTGTCCAACTGCACACCTAGCCATGTGGCCAGGTGCCAGCTTCCAACTGTAGAGATATTCAGATGCCTTTTGCAGAACCAAAACACATGGAAAACATGGCAGAGAAGTTCCTCTTCAGATACTAAAGCCTTTTATTCAGCGACCAACTGAAACGGAGGAAACTGACAACCCTTACCCTGTATTTCACAAAACGAGCTATCAGAATTCAGCACTCCTGTAAATTTGCAAACATCCAACATGTAATTTTGCTCGGTCCATCTTAACTCATGGAAGAAATACAAATAACAGCTCAGGAAATGCACCCACAGTTAATCCCAAATCCAGATTTTTTAAATAGCAAATAATACCATAGAAATACAGAACAAAGCCTAAAAGATACCCACAAGGTGTACAGGTTTACAACATAGCATGATCGCTCCTACTACAGGAGCTGGGATACAAACAAAGATAAGTCTCCATATATATATATATGAACATAGACAGATGATGACTTGAGCACCCTCAGAAAGGCGAAAATGGTGTCTTGACACATTTTATGCTTCACGATTCTCTCCTAGGATAGCAAGGAGACCAGCGAAACAAACTCTGATGTTACTTTGCCTCTAATTATTGCATTGATGACAAAGTGTTCTGGGTACTCCTTGAGCAGCTCCAACAGGTTGTACCACGGCCTGCCTTTTGTTTCAGTTGACGAGCCATCCTCTGGTATCAGGTACTTTTGGACCTTGCTATGGGGCCATCTCTTACCAAAGTGTTCAATAAGCTGCGAATAATCAAGAGTTAGTTTGCCTGCCCAAGAAATTCACAGCATGTGCACAAGCCATAGCATGTTCAAAAGTGTAGCAATACTATGCTAAACACATATATGATCACAATGCTATAACAGTGGTTTGCTAAGGTTGCTATTGATAAATGCTAGGATATCTAACTAATTAACAAAGCAACTATGAAACAATGAGGTGATGAGGTATTATGTGACTTGCAATCTGTTGAAGGAATGCTACAAGACAAAGGCAAGTCTTGAATTTAGTAAATCGTTTGAAAAATGATCGATAATCAATAATAGCAAGTGGAAGATCACAATTCTAGGACTTAGGGCCACTCTGCAAGTTAAATCTGACAAATTAATGCCATACTATCAAAAAGGGAAGATTCAGACATTACGAAAAGGGTGCAAGTTTATGTCATGAATTCAGTAACACGTTACTGTAAGGATCATAGAATTCTAAGGGCATACCAGGTAAATAAACATTTCATCGCTGAAATGGGCACCACATGCCAAATACGGACGAAAAAATAGTGAGTATAGGGCAGGGTTGTCTACATACATGCCAACAGTTGAAGCTGACATATTAATTACCGTGATACAATAAAGGCTTAGGGTTAACGCCTTTAGGGCATTTCTAAATATCTGTAAACTTATTACAGAACTTCTGGCACAAGGCTACTAAAGGATTATGGGATTCTTAATGATTGACATGATGACATCACATATTCATTTTACCACCAAAATCTTCTGCATGAATGCAGTTCCCCAGTGAATCCAAATATTTTGTGTGAATCTCAATAAAGAACTAACGCAAATGCATCTAAACAAATTCTTATAGTATTTCCATGGTATCCAGCACAAAGCATGCCCTGATAACATGATCAAATCACATTTTCAAATGAAAGTACTTGCTTTTATGTTTAAGGAGGCTAGGGAATTGCTCTATTAATCAACGGGTTGTAATTTCTCAATATTGCTCATAACTTAACACAACATGTACTTATTGAAAATTAAAGTGCTAGCGATTGTATAGCCCAACCCCTATGCCTTCTCTAAACCATATTGGTATTCATCAAGATGGTTAGATTAAATTTTAGAATTCCAGAAACTGGACAGAAATGAATACTCTTGCATAACAAACCTCTGAATGGAGTTTTGCCACAGGCATCCAGTCTCCAGGACCACAATTGTCAGATACCAGGGTTGCAACAGATGATATAACATCTTTCTTTTCTTTTAGAAGGAGCGATGATTGTATGTATCCTTGTCCTCCTTCTTATTTGTAATTTATTGACTGCATAAATATAATAAGATAGTTAGGGATATATGACTAAAAGCTGAGATGTGAGAAAGACTGAATTTTGCTCTTCTGAAGAGTATAGTGCTAACACAAGAAACAATACAGGAAAAACCGTTAACACTGTATTTAGTTTCGAAACTTGTTTCAGTACATCCACAATTTACAGCAGTAAGATTGTATCGCCCTTTATTTATTCATTATTAGTTCTTGAGCAGTTTATATCTAGTAGTGACAAATTTATTTTGTTAGAAGAGACCCGAATCAAGAGTAAAATTTTGTGATAACAATGCATATTATAAAACGGGTTAAAATGATATGACAATTGAAACATCAGGGATGTACAGATACAGCATCTAGAAAGTGGTCTTAGGCAGTTAATGTATAGACAAAGTTATTTTTGGTTATCTTTGACAAATAACTTCTGTATTAATGTGTCCTAAATCTAGTAATCTTATACTGCAGTGGTAAAAATGTGCAACGTACAAATCAGTCTAGGGGAAAGGAGTGATGGTATTATTAGTTATTACCAAGTAATATGTTATCTACTTTATGTTAGTATTAAAAAAAGGAATACAGGAAAGAAATGGATCTAACATAAGTATGTGGCAAAGATAACATACCACGTTCACCAAATGCTCCAACTGGTTCAACATTGATAGGGTACCCGCTATAGATGTCCAATTCACCAGAAGACCTCTTGCCTTGCTTCATGAACTTTCCTTGCACTTCAGTGCCAACTCTAATCCCATTGTCCCGGCCATAATCATTACCATAGGAATGCTCAAGAACATCCAATGAATGAGGGTGGGGAGACTGCATAAAGGATGAAGACGGGGGTTGTGATGGAATATGAGTCGCCAAGCAGCAACAGTTGCCTCGATAGAGCGAGTTGGTAGGAGAAAGTAGAATTCTGCCTGTCCAATCTTCAGGAAGTCCTGCGAGTTCAGTTTAACAGGACCATCACCTGGGAGGTAAAGGACCCCCTGAACGATGCATCCATTTTTGCCAAGGACTTCAAGGGCAAACCGGTGGCGTATAAAATCATAGAATATGTGTGCATGACGGCGGGAAATTTCCATGCCTCCACCATGAACAGAGACATCTAAGTCTACCTTTTCTTTCTTGCTACTGCGTCCCAAGATGATTGAATGAGCCTGCATGAAGTAGTCAAAATGTTCACCTTGAAGCTTTGCATATCCTGTGTTCTTCCCATTTAGATGAGCTATCAGGTCTGCCATCTACAGTATTCCTGGTAGTAGTACAACAGAGAATGCCGCTGCCTTTCAGTTTCTTCTACAAAGTAAACAAGGGAGATTAAGTTAAAATACAGCCTAGTTGTATCCTTGCTAGCACAGTTGCAAAAATAAATTATACAATCTCATGCCAGACAGTGGAGACTATGATACAACAGCAACAAAACACACTCGTGTTATAAAAAGAAAGGGTTCAGATGACAAATATTTGCTAGAAGAAAAGACAATGGGTATTGGGTGCTACATCAGTTCCTCTTTTATTTTCCTCAGAACAGATTCATGCCAGAAAAGATAGAGGATAAGAGATCGCATATAAAAGAAGCTAAGTAACTTTCTCAATCACTTTCGAAGTCTACAGACAGAACACAAGTTCATTTATTGCTGTCTTTTATTAGTGCTATTGATGAAGACGTATAGATACAATTTGACCTGTGCTTCTTAGCCAGCCAGATTGTGTTGCTTGTAGCTCCTGGGATCTGACCACATGTCAGCATGTTGCATTTTGGAGGGTGGCTATACTGCTTTTTGGCAATTACGATGGTGTGCTTAAACCTCTAAAATGGGAAATGATGAATGCGTTTGAAAATCAGGCATGCATTTTAAGGTCATCTGATCATCTCACCCACCTCTCATGGAAAAAAGATGAGAGATCCTACTTTAAGCAAAGGAAATATCGATGTTATATCCGTGAAATTCACCACTTAGCATGTGAGTTTAACTATACCTAGTCGTGTTACTACACTGATACAGAATGAACTTGATTGCTATGAATAAACGAAAGACTATATTACAGTATGTGGATCTTTCCCACAACTTGAAGGCTGTCGTACCTTATGAGCTTCGAGATGGTCATGGATTCACGGAGTATAAGAATGTTATCATACTGCATTTTTTTCATAGGATAGGCTTACTAAACCCAGGAATTACAATAGATGTTTTTTATTATTTATTTCTTCAGAAACTATCACCACCATGATGGTAAAGCTCTAAATAGGTTATATCATGAGTCAGTCCAAGTACTGCTAAAAAAGCTTTGATGTGCAGCCAACTATAAATGGTTACCAAAACAGTCCAACATCCACCGACGGACAAAATTGGCATAGATCAAGTTTATCAACATTCAAACAACTTTCATCAAGTTACACAGCAAATATACCCTATCAGAGACATCAATGCCTTATAACAAACTAGTGTGATCAAAGAACTTGTGGATAGCTGTGCCATTTTTCTTCTATCCCACTTCTTGCTCTTCCGAGTGAAGAAGATGCCCATTTACCGCATTTCAAACTAATCCGAAGAATCTTCCTCATCCAAACACTCAGATACATGCAATTCTACGCTGAGCACTTTCATCAGGATCAAATCAACACACCAGTAAGTTGTAACAAAGCAAAATATGCTCAGTCGATATTGTGTGTTTGCAAAGAGGAACAAATGAAAATATGCCCCGTCCTTGTTGCTCTCCAAAATCCATCCTCCAGACTTCGAATCACAATAGGTCTATTTCTATTTAGAACTAATCACAACAGATCTATTTCTTTTTAGAACTCTAGTTCCCAACTCCCCCATCATCTATGCAGATGCACACACTCCAACGCGGCAAAACACTATTTCGCCTAGATCTAGAAAACCAAAAGAAAAAAGACATCAAGCAACGGCCAAAGGAAGAGCAAAGAACGAACTTTGGCAAGCAAAGGAAGCAACCGAGCTCGCGATTCCACCGGAGAACACCAAGAACAGGAAGACCGGGCGGGATGAGCCGGCGGCGGCGGCCAGAACCAAGCGGGGTGTGATGAGGAGGAGAGAGGCCTCCCACCAGATATGTCTCGAACCCTAGAGCAATCCCCCTCTCCCCTCCGCTCCTCCCCCGTTAAATCCAAATTTTCTTGCCTTTTTTTTCGTTTCTCCTCTTGGTTCCACTTTTGATTGTCGCGTTGTGCATGTTTCGCACACAGGAAAACCCTGAATGCCAAAACCGCCGGAATTGGAAGCTTCTTCTCTTTCTTAATTAGGAGAGCCGCGCGCTCGTGACGCACGCGGCGGCGAGGAAAAGCTCGCGGTCGCGCTCCTCTCGCCGCCGACTCCCTCATCCCCCTCCTCCTCCTCCGCTGCCGCGCTGCTCCTCCGAGCCCGAGCCCTCCATGCGCGAGCGCTCGAGCTCTGTGTTGTCGAGCCCTCAGCCGCTTTCGTAGTGCACGCAACGTGTTCGACGAAACCCCGCGAAGGGGCACGCGAGGTGTTCGCAACTTCGCGGGATGCGCGCAAAGGAGTTTCAAAGGGAGAAGAGGCTGCAAAGGTAGTGTTGAGTGAGACATAGACTGATCGGTGGGACCGCGGAGTCAGAGAGAGAAGAGGATGTTTAAAGGGGAGCAGATGAACTCCGAGCGGGACTCCACTTCGAACCTTCAAGAATTTTGCGTGTTTCCGTGGACTGCCATGAAGGCATGAAGCAAGGGCTGAGTATAGGGAGATAGTTGCTCACGACTTGTATCAGTTTTGTCCTTTCAACGATGTTAAATGTTCTTTGGAGTTGCTCAATGAAACGTGCACAAGTCTTTTGCGTGTTCTTGATAGGAAAAAAAAAGAGTTCTTAGAAGGATATCTAATGGAAGTATTTTATTTGTTTTAAATGGCAAAATTATAGGAGGGAAATCTATAATTGCGTCCATTCTGAGATATTGTACAATTGTTTGTGGTTAGCGTATATCAATATACCAGATTAACCCTTTTGTATTAGATAACATAGGTGTGATGGATCTAGAAGAAAACAACTGAATGTCTCCATACATATCATCACAGGTGTACGAGGGTCACGAGTTTATGCTGCGGGATACACATCTACGTATGCATGGGCTTTGATAAGATAAAATAAAATCAGACACGGTGTCATGTGCATCCCCTAAGCCTCGCTTGGATCCGACATGAATATGGCGGGCGTAAATTTAAAAGAAACACAAAAAGATTCCAAGGCCCATTTAGAATATATAAATTTGAAGAAAATGACTTAATTCCGTAAAAATAAAAATCCATGTTCCAAACAAAGCCTAGGATGAGAAAAATAGTTGTGTGATTTTTCTACACGTCGTAAAGTATCTAGCATGATCTCTCACGAGCTCGTAGCTAGCGAAATAACCTATGATGATGAATAGATAGAATAAACAATGGCCAATCGCGAGGTAAACCCAAAGAATGTTAGAGTGGGATCTAGACCATCACCCAAATTTCAGTTTTAGTATACTAATCCAATACGACCACTTATGTATCTACTCAGTCAATAGAAATGCTTTAAAGTCCACTTGTGCTCCCGCTCATTTTTTTACTTGTCTGCCCCTGCCCGATCGTTATCAAAGGCAAACCTTGAAGAAAAACGTAAGAGGGGCTAAATTTCATCTCTGATCGTGTTGGATCACTAACATAGCTAGCGTTCCACGACAGATCTAATAGAAACCCAACAATAAACATTGGATGTAATTGTAATCCGTTTATACTGAGCTCAGAATTGGATCGCAAATTCGTTACTTCTTGCTTGAGAGGTGAGTTCTCACTTCACCCCTCTGCCACTGACCTAAACATCCGGCGTACCCTAGCCGAAGGCAGCCGCCCCTGACCCACCCAACACGGAGCCGAGCCCGTTCCGTGCTCCTCTTCCCTTTTCATCCCATGGCAGAGGTTGCCGGATAAAAATCCTCCATTTCTGACCACTCTCTCCGACCCCTCCCCTTCCCCCTTCGATATCTCGGCCTCGCCGCAACAGCTTCCTATAAGGCGGCGCCGCCGCCGCCGCCGCAAATCCACTTGAAACTAAACCCCTGGTCGAGACGCCCACCGGTGCCCGACTCGTCCCCGGCCTCTCTCTTCAGGTGAAGCTCACACATTTGTTCTTCCCTTCCTTTGCTAGTTTTATTGTCCGTAGTTCTTTCGCTTGGTTTCTTGCTAGCCTTGATCTCCGAATCCGCGGGTCTTTTTCTTGGACCAGGACGAATCTTTGACTCGTCCGGCAATTTTGCGTAGTTCTTGGTTTCTTTAGCTTTCTTGATTTGGCCGTGCAGTTCTTGATTGTTTTGTTCTTGGATCGGTGCGATTGTTTTCATCCCTGTTCTTGTGTTTCAGAAGTGATGGGGAAGAAGGTGAAGGCGACGGCCAGAACCTGCGGAAAGCGCAGCAACGGGAGCCGACGGCCGCGTCCTCGGATGCTGGATCCGGCGATGCGGCGTCGCAGGACGCGAGCAATTCGATGGAGGAAGCGGTTGTGTCGGCCAGCGGCAGGGAGCAGTGCGGCCACTACAGCCGTGACAGTGCCCACTTGGACAAGGTCCTCTTGAATATCATGTCTTCCAAGCATGTTGCGGCGTGTGAGCATTGCCGGGAGGACGCCCCGAGGAAGAAAGGCGGCGGTAAGCAGCAGCAGAAGAAAGGTGGCCCGAAGGCGCTGCTACCAAGGCACAGGCGAAAGTGGAGAAGAGTGATATGTGGGTATGCTTGGACTGCGGTCAGCATTTTGTGGTGGTGCGGTCGCTGAGACCAAGCCATACGGCCATGCCGAAGACATGCCAATAAGGGCGGCATTGGTGGGCTGCACGGTTTGATGATCCGACTGTTGCGTATTGTTTGTCATGTGAAAACAAGGTGTCCATCGAGATGCCCAGAGTAGAAAGTTGTGGCAGTGGCAGCGGATGATAAGGTGGTTAGTGCAGTGGATAGCAATGCATTGGTTTCGCTAATTGCCATGGTAATGTGATTAGAGGGCTGCCAAATCTTGAAACACATGCTTCTTCAATGCTGTGCTGCAGAGCCTCCTTGTGCTTGATAGGTTGCGCAAGAAGATGTTAGGACCAGATGTTCCAACAGGGCCCTTGCTATGTCACTGAAGAAGCTTTTTGTGGAGGCGAGTGCTTTGAATGATGCAGGAGGTGTACTGAGCCGAAGAACCTCTTCTCAAATATTTGCTCAAAGTATCCACAGTTCAGGGGCTACCAGATGCAGGACAGTCATGAGTTACTCCGCTGTTTTCTTGATGGTTTACGTACTGAGGAAACTGAAGCGCAAGCTAGTGGAGGATGCTTCCAATGCAGGGGTTCCACAATTGTTGACTCCATCTTTGGGGTCGGTTGTCTAGTACTGTGTCCAGCACAGAATGCACACAGTTCTGTTAAACATGACCAATTCCTTGATCTCTCATTACCAGTTCCATCAAGGAGGCCTCCAACCAAGAGTGTTTCATCACCACCAGCGAAGAGGACCAAGCAGTCCATAAGAGATAGGAACAAAGTCGCAGAAATGGGAGGTTGCTACCCGAGTATCTCCTACAATAGAGGAGAGTAGCAAAGAAAGATTCAAACAGTTGCTGAATGCAACGATTCCCAGATTCGGGTTCAGAATTGGGACAGGTTGTCAGCGAGAAAGAGCGGAGCCCTCTGAATGCAGTGAGTCATGTGCTTCTGTGCCTAACCAAGAACTAAAGGCCGCTTCAAATGTGGAGGATAGTATGTCCTGGTTGGATTATGTTGCTGATGCAGATGAAACAAAGTCTGAGATTCTCGATTCTGCTGATTCTACTGAAGCGGGACAAATCTGGGAAAGCAAGGATGTCACACATGGTTCATTTCACACTCAGAATGATGCCTTACCCAAAGAGCATATCTTGAGTTCCGAGCATTCGGCCGAGAACATTGATGATGATGCAGCTTCTTTACAGCCTGTTATCTTGCTTCCTTACAAAGAATTTGGTACCACTGTCGAGGAAACAGATGTAACTGCAGAAAATTCGCAGAATCTAGAAGATGTGTCTCCTCCTCCAGCTGTTTGTACAGTAACAGAAAATAATGCAGAACCTGCATCTGATGGAAATGGAGAGCAAGATTACTATGTTGGTCTTGGTGATATGTTCAACGAGCCGGAAGTTACTTCTGAAGTCAAGAAAGAAACTGGTAAAGCTGAAGATATTGATGTGATGACTTGGAGTAGCAATAGTGCTGATGATGAGGTGGATGATAGTAATGCTCCGTATCAGTTGAGGGCTGCTTGGCTTTGTTTACTGAGCCAGAGCTACTATCTGAACCATGGCACTGTGACCACTGTTCTAACGATGTTGCACACCCAAACACCAATGAAGGAAAAGATGGTGGGAGATGGTGGCTAGTGCCAGTGAAAGAAAGGACGGTGAGGACATGATGGCAAGTGGTGATGAAAGACAAGATGGTGATAATATTATTGCGAGCTGCAGCAGGAGGAGGACATTGATCAGATTATGACAACTGATGGTTGCTCTGACAATGTAAATCCTGACATGCGCTGTAAGGAAGGGTGCGTGCAAATCCTTCTTTGGCTGATACTGAAAACACCTCTGATGATAACTTTCTGGACACTGGAAATGCAATGTTTACTGTTGACAAGACTGAACGGTCATACAGTAAAACACAGCACCAGGAGTGTAGGGATTTGAACAGCTCAGCATTGGAATATTCATTTTCGAGTAAGCAACCACATGACTCTGCCCAGCATAATGATGGACATAATGTGGATGTAGCTGCTGAAGAAACAAGTGTGCCACTAAGTTGTGGTGATAATGACTCTGCCTCTTGCAGCACTACTAATGACAAAAAGGCTGGATGTGGTGCTGGTTCTGAAGAAGTTGTGACTAGTAGTCTTCCATCTGAGACACAAAGAATCTTGCCGAGTGCCAAAGATAATGAAGATGTCATCACAAGGAATCAGGGTAGGAGGAAGCGAATGAAGATGGTTGGCAAAGCACATCAAGGGCAAGATAACCAAAACAAACAGAAAGAGAATGAAACAAACGTTTTCAGAGCTGCAATGAGAAGAATTCTTATCAGCAAGGCGCCAGCTGTATTGACGATTAATTTGAACAGATTCAGCCAGGACTCCCATGGTCGGTTCAAGAAATTGAAAGGTCATGTGCGCTTTAAGGAGATGCTTGATGTACGGCCATTCATGGACCCAAGGTACTGAACTTTTGACTCGGTTGAAAGTATCAATAGTTGTTTACCAACCCACCAGTTTTCTGCTTAGCTGCAGCCATTTGTTACTAGCTTATTCCTAGTAGCTACAAGGAGACACCACCGTCTGTCTATAGCTTACTCGTTGACCATGTAGCACTTTGCCACTGTGATCTGAGAAGATAAAGAACTATACTATTCCTCCCCTTTTTAGTTTGGTGGATCTTTCTTTAAAGAATGGATTCAATAGTTTTTTTGTCACAGGATTTTTCTTGTATTGGAAAGTGCCAAAAAAAACCCAGAAAACTACAACAATAAATATTTGATGATGTCTATTCATGGGCTGTAGTATTCTTGGATTTGCTCTATGAACAGTTTTTTGCAAATAGTTTGCAATATTATTCTCTGATTCAAGTCCACCATGTTCCTCTTATCCTGAAAGAAAGAGAATTGTCTGAAAACTTTTCATAATCAATGTGAATCTGAAGGATAGTGTTAAACTAGTAGTGCAGCTTCGCTATTCCAAGTCACAGAGTGGACAAACAGATTTAGATTGAAAGGCACACCAATGTGTTGATTTTTCACCTTTTTGTGAGAAAATATATTGATTTTCATGGAAGTATTGCTATGCAAAAGTATATTAATGATACAAATGGGTTTCTTCTTTCAACCTTCTAACTTTTAAGTAAACTGCTATATCCACTGAAAAACCACAACTACATATAGGTGCAAATTGGTAGACTTTCAGAAGTTGCAGCAAACTTTCATATGTGTTGCCTCCAATGTGGGGCTTGTTCACCATGTATATGTTGACTTAAACATGTCTTGACTTGGGCAATGGTTCTGAAAAGTTCCATCAGCTTCATAGTTTTGCAATCATGTCTAAATCTAGACATATACTATACAAGTATACATAACACCAGCACATCTCCAGTACTGCTAATGATTTTCAGAGAAGAAAGGACTTGTAGTCAGTCAAATCGATGAGGATGGCATAATACGTGATGTGGTCTGCATTGCCAGTTTTTTATATATATAGGGAAATTACATAAGGCACCTGGATGCCTAGGCACCCACATCAAGAACCATCCGATACACGTGTATGATTGATGTGAATTTTGGAGTTTGGGTATGAAAATGTTTTATACCCCTGATATATTTATGGCTAGTGAGTTTTGAACTCAGTTCAAACTAGTTTCCATTTCATTGTTTCTTCTGTGAATTAATTTGATGGTCAGATGTTGTAAGGTTTAGAAGATTAACAGAATGAAAAATAGTTGATAGCTGATTTAGGATTGGAATTTGGCAATTTTCTGGATTGGTCATCCTGCTTATCAACGAGGAACCTAAGATAGACTAGATTCGCAGAAAATAAGATTTGTGTTTCCTCTTCTTTTGTGTGTGTGTGTGTGTTTGTCGGTTTGCCACACAAAATTAGGTAGATGGAAAGTTTGGTCCAATCCTTCAGCTGTGCTTTACTGTTGTACTGTGCAACATATATTTGCTGGACATGGGAAATATAATCACGTTTGGACTAATAAAATATCCCAACGAAAAGTTATTTTGTGAATGTCCCATTGACGCATTATGCCTTCTCAAGTATGTACAACAATATGTCTTTTATCCGCATAAGAGAAAAAAGGAAACCATGTCATGTTCTAGCTTCCAATTTAAAATCAACTAAAACAAGTGTCTGCACGCATATAGTTTTGGGTTAGTCATTTGGATCGAATTCTGTGCTGACTGCTTACCACAATTTGATTTTCACTAGGAACTCAAAGTGGGTTTAAGCAGTGTTGTCATGTTTGAGTGCATGTGTAGTGAATATCATTGCCGTTGTTCTAAGTATCCCAAAATTTATTATTGGATCACTTAAACTACCCAACTTGTGACTTTTTGTAGTTAAGCGAGGGACATGTTCTGCATAATTTTGGTTGCAGTATTCTGATGTCAAGTGGATCTAATTGAAAGACATTTTCAATGGTCAGTTAAAATGATTGTAGAGCAGTTAAAATACGATTATTTAGCCTGTCTGATTTGCATGTGAGCTGTTGGTATTTTGGGTTTTAATGGTATTTACCTCTTATCTTATGAGTCCTAAAATTATCGCTGCATATTTTATGGTAAATCACATCTTCTAGATCCTCTGATTTATCATTTGTGTGATAGAAGCGGACGATCTTAAATTTGGAATCTTTGTATTTGTGATTTATGATGAGTAGAAAGAGTCTTTTGCAGCCATACAATTGGTCTGGTCATCACTATTTTCTGTAATATCCAGATCTAAGGAGAATGATAACACCACTTACCGTCTAGTTGCTGTTGTCGAGCACTTGGGAACCATGGCAGCAGGGCATTATGTTGCGTATATGAGAGCTGGCAAGATTGGGGGTCGGCAGCAGCAGAGCAATGGCTCCAAGTCTTGGTTTTATGCAAGCGATGCCCAAGTCAGAGAAACCTCTCTGGAGGAAGTTCTTAACTGCGAGGCTTACATACTTTTTTACGAAAGGGTGGGAGACTAAGATAATATGTCTGGTGGCATATTCATCAGTTTGTCAGTAATCAGGACCAGATCAAATGGCAAGCAAGAGGTGAGAAACAACATTTTTTGGATAGCCGGAGGCTCAATGAGAGCATACAATTGGTCTGATCATCACTATAACTATCAATCAAGTCCATTTTGTTCCTTTGATTGAGTCACTTCATGGCTCCAGTTGGCTTCAATACCGTTTGTCGACTCAGTTGAAGAGATTTTCGCAAGTGGACTTGAACAGCTAATCTGTTCATGCTGCCTACAGCCATTTTTTATGTTTTGAGGTGTGGAAATTGTTCAAAATCGGCAAACAGTTCATACAGACCTTGGCAAGGGCTTTGTTGAACGCCTACAGTTATTGCTTTACAACCAATCATGAACAGCTTAGTACATTTTTTGATAAGTCTCCCTGCCCCTAAATTTTGAGTGATGGGGGCGTATATTGTAACGTGCTTTAGGTCCATCTTAAAGTAGCAATTACACACTTGTTTTCACCCTTATTATCTGGGATATAGAAAATGCGCCTCTTCATTGAGAGGTCCCCCTATTATTATTATTATTATTATCGATTCGGTGCAAGTTGTGTTGTGTTTCGGCCTTTCAGAATGTGGTGTCCGTACTGGTATCAGGCGGGAGATTGTTCTGTTCAAACGCTGAATACTGCAATAAAAGCAAAACCGGATGATACTTGTTCGTACTTTCAGTTTCTAATTCCAGTCTGTACCCAAGTGGTATTGCTGCTGCTACGTTGAAACCAACTAGTGTGAGCAACTACGACTAGGGTGTACAACTTGATTGGCTTGCAACTGGGCCAAGCAAAGTGGATTTGCGCAGATGACGTAAAGATTGATAGTGATTCACTGCTGGCATGATCCTATTGCTTGCTGGTTTAGCGCCTCTCTTACCGCCAGCACACCCGTAAAAACTACCGCGAAATGTGACATTTCCTCCTGCGATTGGTTGTAAACTTGATGGCAAGGGCAAACCAAAGTCACTGCAAAGAACGAGCCTACGAATCTATTATCTACGTGGAAAAGCAAAGGTTATACATAAGCCTTGTACTTTCAGAATCAAGATGATGAGGTTTCAAGGTAGGTGTCCATTTGACAAATGCACCTAGCCGGCGCCCGGTGCTACCTCAGACAACGACTCGCTCGGTCGTTCGCACAGGAAAGGGGTACTCAGCATTGGCGGAAAGCACGGTATCGTGCATTAGGGGTGTATCTCAACTTCTAGGACTGAATAAACACGGTTTAAGGGCGTGTTTGCTTCCAGGCCTGGCGGCAAATTGCTTGGCCAGGAGAGGACCTGGAAGCTGCCCATACGCCGTTTGGTTGCCTCCCAGGCTGACTGCCAGGCCCAGGTGTAAAAAACAAGCACACAGGAGCCGGGCCTCGAGCTATTCGATCCACCGTTCATGCTTCGATCCAATGTTATATTTTTCATTCATCAATTTCAGCCACATGTTTTCAACCAAACAACTCATCTTCAGATTTGATTGGTTAGGCAAAAATCATCTACTTTTTAGACTACCTCTAGGCACTACTTTTTTACAGACATGAAATCCAGAGCACCAACCAAACAAACCCTAAGGCGGTTTGGGTGAAAACCCAACCCAACCCTTAAGAAAACAAGTCAGGCGGTTTGAGCCCGACGGGTTTGACGGGCTAGTGAGACAAGCTAGGAGGCTGATTCATTCCAACCATGCCATTGCGGCGGCAATGACAAGGAGGACTCGGCGAGAGTGCGCGCATGACCGTGGACCTGAACAGAAGCGCCGGTGAGCAAACGCATGCCCGAGCCCCGTCTCTGCGCCATCGCCGCCGCTACGGCGGCAAAGGCCGCGATGCTAGAGAGACCTCATCCGGCTCGCCATTCCTGACAGACAAGAGCGTGACCAGTGGCGGAGCCAGGATTTCAATAAACCTCGGATCCAAAACTAAAGAGCTATAAGTCTATAACTAACGTCAAATACTATCAACACTTAGGTATAACAAAAGTACAACACAAATGCACAATCAAAATAAAATTTGAATTCCATGTTTAACGATACAACAAAATAGATAAAACATAACAAAAAAAGAAAAGAATGTAACACTTATACTGTCATCAAATACTAGTACATCATATATTTCTAATTCTAATACATCAAATATTCAAATAGAAAGTTAATAGACATACACTAACACTCATACTGTCATACAGTGAGTCATACCCTCATACTCATAACTTCATAATTCATAAATCTATACTGTCATACAGTGAGTCATCCTCGTAACTTCATAATTCATAAATCTATCTTGTCATACAGTTGAGTCATACTCATAACTTCATAATTCATAAATTATAAGTCATAAGTCATAACTAATTAACTCATTTCTGATTTACTTGTACAACTATACAAGCCATGAAGCCAATCACAATGGCCCAATGCCAATTATGCCATTATGACAAAGTCTTAAGTGCTTAACAACTAACACATCGAGATTTGAGCTCACCTCACGGAGCTAGCACCGATGCGCCGGTTGAGGCGGTGAGGACGAGAGAAGCGTTGCCCAGCTGGGTGGAGCGAGGTAGGAGGCAGGCGGCCCGCGGAGGCGTGAACTGTGACGCGGGACGGCCGATTGGGTCGGCCCCAGGTGGTGGCCGGTGGAGCCGTGGAGGCCGGAGAGGAGTCGAGCGGCGCCGGCCTCCGAGCTCCGGCCTCAAGTGAGAGGAGAGAGGCGGTGGGGCGTGTCGCGGCGAGCGCAGGCTGGCGGCCGCGATGGAGAGAGAGAGCGGGGCGGGTGGCGCGAGAGGAGGATCGCTTGCGCCTCGGCGCCTCGCCCGCTCAATCGCTCGGGTGCAGGGAGGAAGAGACCGGCGGCTAGGGCGGTGGGCGTTGAGA